>JAZAYU010000017.1:2584977-3082181 GCA_038501625.1 Corbicula japonica | reverse complement strand
CACGATTTTTCCAACAAAATTCTATTTTTAGTAACAGTGACCTTGACCTTGGATCTACAGGCATGGGTGTTGTACGCGACACACCGCCTTGTCATGGTGAACATTTGTGCCAAGTTATTTTGAAATCCCTCCATTCATAAGGAAGTTACAGCCCGGACAAGAAAATTCTATTTTTAGTAACAGTGACCTTGACCTTGGACCTACAGGCATGGGTATTGTACGCGACACACCGTCTTGATATGGTGACCATTCATACCAAGTTATTTTAAAATCCAATGAGAAATAACAAAGTTACAGAGCGGACTAGATTTTTCCAACAAAATTCTATTTTTAGTAACAGTGACCTTGACCTTGGACCTACAGGCATGGGTGTTGTACGCGACACACCGCCTTGTCATGGTGAACATTTGTGCCAAGTTATTTTGAAATCCCTCCATTCATAAGGAAGTTACAGCCCGGACAAGAAAATTCTATTTTTAGTAACAGTGACCTTGACCTTGGACCTACAGGCATGGGTATTGTACGCGACACACCGTCTTGATATGGTGAACATTCATACCAAGTCATTTTAAAATCCAATAAGAAATAACAAAGTTACAGAGCGGACACGATTTTCGAACATACACACTGACACACTGACACACACACCCACCCACACACAGCCAGGGTGAACACTATATGCCCTTCCGCCATTACATGGCGGGGGCATAATAAAATGAACTATTAATCTGTATGGTATCAGTAATATAGAATTCACTAAAGTCACTGAAGGGTATATTTCGAGTCCTAATTCTGCACTGTATAGGTAATTCCATGTTCGTGATGTATTCCTAACACTCTCACTATTGTCATTTCACTCACACTATTAAAAAGTGCCACTTAATTATTGAAACTTTAACCTTAACACAAATAGTAATAAAATAAGAAATAATGGCACATTGTCAGTAATAATTCTTCCAGATTGTGCATCATTAAATGAAATTTACTTAAAATGTTACCAAATGGTATCTGAAATAGTAAACACTTTTTTTTAAGGAAGGCTTCCTCTAATGAGCTTCGGTCGATATCGCTACGGTTCGGTCGCGGCCGTAGATATCGTTATTGCCCGGTGAAAATTGTAATTTTATCAAATAACACAAAATAAATTGTAAATGTTTAGGTTAAAAGTTAAAATGGTTCAAAATATGTTATAGAGGACAAACATTTCGACATATATCATGTTTAGTAAGAAAATAATTTAAAAAATCCAAGTTCCGGTCACCTGACGCTTTGTTAATTCCTTGCTTGCAAACCGAAAGTACAAAACCTAATGCAGGTAGAACGTGATTTTTGAGTGAGATTCAATGCTCGTAAGCGTCAAACAATACAGAAACAACCCAGTAGAGCTTTATTGACAGAACACAACTACGCCAACGTGTATTTGTGCGACGAAGATCCCTGTAAAAATCCAGGTTTCAAATACGGATAGGTTAAAAACACGGCCCGGTCGTAAAATAAAATACGGCCCAAAAAGGAAAACATCGTTCTCCCTTTTACTTTTTGATTTCCTAAGATATCTTCAAAATTCTTTTGGCATCTTAAAGATAACATTCGTGGCTATAATAGAATTATTTATTTTGAAAATGTTTCAACTAGAAGATAAATTAATTTCGTCTTATAGATGGGCCGTCTCTTGACTAAAATTTAGTCGGAAACGGAAAACACGGCCCCACCCTTTAATTTCTTTATTTTAAAATATATCTTTTTGCATATTAAATAGGACTTTACAAGCTATGTGAGAAACATTTTATGTTGAAAATATCTTAATTAGAAATTAAATTAAGGGGTAGGACTGTGTTTTCCGTTTCACACAGTACTTTGAACTCTTATTAAATCTGCAATCTTTTGCTCTGTGTTATGGTGAACAGTATTTGTATTATTGCAGAAATCACTGCAGTGTTATAGTATATTTATCTATTAAGATAAACATCTTTTAGATGTCGTCATATTTAGTAAAATGATAAAATTTCATTTTATATTATGTCTTTTTTGCTCTCTGGTCAGTATCTCAAAACAGTGGGTAGTCCTTTTCAAATCTTAATTTCTGAAGTTAACTACGGTAAAAATATTTCAAATTGTTATATGTTACTCAGTTATGATTATAGATGATATTTATGTAATGTTTATTGATGTACCTATTGTAATTTTTTGAAAAAATAGGCTAAAGCGGCTATTTCGGTTTTTCGAGAATTTAAAGGAATTCCTGTATACCGTCACTGAAGTTTT
Organism: Corbicula japonica; assembly: GCA_038501625.1. NCBI lineage: Eukaryota > Metazoa > Mollusca > Bivalvia > Venerida > Cyrenidae > Corbicula > Corbicula japonica. The sequence continues at coordinate 3,079,916 of JAZAYU010000017.1, read as the reverse complement.
CACCAATATAATAGCTATTTTATTAAAATCACTCTTGATATGAACTTTTATAACAAGAACAATTATATCTGCAGTGAATTAATGCTTTTTTGCATAGAAATTTGTCCAAAAACTTCAAAAAAATAAACTTTTTTGAAATAATATACCTTAGTTTTTTCCCGTACACAAAAAGAGAAATCGGGGGATTAAAAAATGTGAAAATGCAAAAAGCACACGGTAAAAATTTGTTTAAATGTGTATTTAAATAAGATAATGCAAATACATCACAAATATTGCAAGTTTTAGTTAGTATGAAAATTTTCCCATTAGGGGAAGACTTCCTTAAATCCATTTATGAGGAATCACAGTTATCCAAAATTTTGCAAATATGAATTTTGACACAGTATTCCACATATTCGAATTTAGCACAATTAAATCCTAAGCGAATGAAAGAACCACTTTTCTATTTAAATTCAACAAACTGAGGAAACAACCTGATGCACAATTCTTTAATCCAATTCACAAGAACAACACTTAAATTCCAAATCAAATCATGAATAGAAATATTTACAGTGCTTTCAAATTCCAACAACAAGCATTCGGTCAAATGCACAACAAACGGAAATATTCCTGTTTGGTTACTCCAACTTCTTTTTAAAACCAAAGTTGACAAATCATCAATTGTTCTTCACAAATTATTCCAACATTTTGAAATAGTTTAATCCAGAACAAGGAATCATATATTAAACATTCCTCTAAACAAATTAATTTCCACAATAAACACAACACAGATCATATCATTTCTAAGTTCACTGTTTGAAACTAAAACTAGAAATGTCTGAGTTTCTTTGTTGCAGCTTCTTCCTTTCTGTTGGTCCTTTGTTCTCACAGATGCACTGACAGATTTTAAGCAGAACCTAAACCTGTCTAGCAAAGCCAGTACCAGAAAAATTTATTGTGAACAACCTGTCCATAACTTCTGTGATGTTCAAATATACAACTGCTAAAGTCAATGCTTGAACAAATTCATTCTGATAAATTTGACAGTTTATTTTCTTAGTTCTTTTCTGGACAAACATGTTCACCTTTGAACCAAAAACATAGGTCTTTTCTTCTACCAACAATATTTATATAAACATTATATAAAATAAATTGGGTTCTAAATATTCAGCCTCTACTAAACACCGTTAAATTAATTGACATGTTGAACGCATGCTGCAACAACATCTGCCCAGCTCCCTGCTGACCATTATCACGTAATGATGATGACTATTCCCAGCAGTACAATTGAATGTTCAATATCTTCAGTTAATATCAATTTAAACTGCATGCTGTGGTCAAAATCTCTCCCAGTCTAATCATAAATTACTTTAAACAAGGTTTCCTCCATTTCCTTCATAACCTGAAGGAAACAACTGATCTGGTGTAATGTCCCTATTCTCATAAATGCACTGCTTGACAAATGATACAATGTTGCTGCATTTTCGAATAATGAGCTGTATCAAAGTCAAAATATGCGAACATCCTGAGACAGGAATGTTTGTCAAGTCGTAGACCATCATTATTTCAACACTTGGAAGCGCAATCGGCGAGCCGCAGCGACATTATTTCCACAGGTTAACAATCCATGGCACAGACTGACACTCTTCATTTCGCCTACAAGGCTACATCCCATAACCTGGTATCACTTGGTCTTCCTGACCCAACCTTGTTAGTTTTGTCAGTTTTCCTAACTGACAAATTACAACATAGACCTAGAATTTTCAAGACCCACACATGTTGTTTCTTCCAAATTCTAAATGAATACATTTAAGCGTTTCCAAGAAAGTTAGATCTCTTACTGAAGATAACACAACTTAAAATTCCATGCGAAAATTCAGTTTCAATGTTCCAAAAAAAAAGTTTAACACCAGGAAAATCAAAATATTCACACAATGAAAAATCCAGATTTGTCTACATATCACACAACTGGCAAGGATGTCCATTTTCGGTCCGAATCGTTAACAAAGTAATCATTTTCCGACAGTTCTGTCTATTTAAATTTGCTCTTTACATTTCCTTCGGAACAAACATTTGAATACACAAGTTCTAGTTTGATGAAAACTGTGAACTCTCTCACGCTTAGGGTTAAATTCTGAGTTTTGGATCCATGTACTCTTCATTATTTTAAAGAAATCGCAACCATTCGTGCCTGCATCCAATGCCGAACAAATAGCAACAAATATCATTAATATTTTGGCCCACATGTTGAAACTCTTACAGATGTCCACAGTTTGATGGTTGTTAAAATTCAATCTGACAATAATAGTTACAAATAAATGACGGATTTCAACACAAAATAAATGTTAAATGGATCTTCCCGACGTGTTAAAGTCTTTATCCCGACGCTGCCACCAGTGAAACAGTTTTTAAAACAAACACGCAAGTCCAGTGTTGAATTTTAGATAGGATTTATTCTATTCTATCTATTCTGTTATATGTAGATAAAATATAGTTCTCTCACATATAGTTCTCTCACACTCTTCGAAAAGTCGAAAGCTTCAATATCTAATAATCTAAACTCAAGAAAACAAAAAGCCCCGAAAATAGGAGAATTCCCTTTTTATAAGGTGTTCAAATGTAGAACCCTAAATCAACCTAGCTACCGTTAGCGCTAATGTTAACAGCTGTAAGCCCCCGTATAGCTTAGCCCGTGCTAATAGTAGCATATGTTAGCTTAGCATGTTACCATGCTAAGTGTTAGCAGAGGGTAGCCCCCAAATAAGGATGTTAGCTTAACACTATGCTATTAGTGCTAATAGATGATAGCCCCCATATATGGATAGTAGCATCATAAATCAGGAACATTGCCCTGGAATTGACCTCAACCCACAGTCGTGTACCAAGCTTGTCATCAGATAATGCTACTATAGAGATAACAATTATGAGAAAACCCAGACACACAGCAACAAACAATAGGAAATTAATTAATGAAAATTAATAGAAATTGAACCTTAAAAACTGTAACACAACATTATAATGCACAGCCCGAAATTCACACGAAAATTAAACAAGAGCCAGTTGGAAACGATAGTTCGCTCGACTATTCGAAGTCAGACACATTTAAGCACATTTAAAACTGGGCTTCATTTAAACTGGGGAGTGATTCAGGAGTTTATGACACCCAACACACACACATGAACAAAAGTTTCTCAATAGAAGTTAGGAAATCAATAAATTACACTTAATTTATTATTGTAGTTTTTTTAGAGGGTTTACACAACCCAGTCCATACACCCCTGCCCACCTATAGTGTGGTGTAGTATAGTAAGGTGTGGGTGGGTGGGGGGGGGGGGTTGGGGGTGTTGGGGGGGTGGGTGTTGGTGGTGGGGTGGGTGGTGGTGGTGGGTTGTGGTGCGGTGTGGTGGGTGGTGGTGGGTGGGTGGTGGTGGTGGGTGGGTGGGTGGGTGGGTGTGGGGTGGGTGGTGGTGGTGGAAGGTGGTGGTGGGAGGTGGGTGTGGGGGTAGGGTGGGTGGGTGTGGGGTGGTGGTGGGTGGGTGGGGTGGGTGGGTGTGGGGTGGGTGGTGGTGGTGGTGGGGGTGCTGGTGGGTGGTGGTGGGTGTGGGGTGGGTGGTGGTGTGGTGTGGTGGTGGGTGGTGGTGTGGTGTGGTGTGGTGTGGGGTGGGTGGTGGTGTGGTGTGGTGTGGTGTGGTGTGGTGTGGTGTGGTATGGTATAGTATAGTATAGTATAGTATAGTATAGTATAGTATAATATAGTATAGTATAGTATAACCACTCAACACTTTCAACCCAAGTATGTTAAGTACATCTGTTTTAAACCTTTTCTATAGCATTACCTATGAAAAACACTAACATTGAAACTTTAACCATAATTTCTAAGTCTTAATTCTAATTTCTAAGCGAAAAAGGGAAAAAATTGAATAAAAAAAGCAAGGATGAGTTATGGGCCTTTGAAAATCAACCTGATGTATGATAAAATAAAGGTATACAAAGTTTTAAAGTTGTTGTTTTAATAGAATGAAAGATATGAGGTTTCGCCACCTTGCACGCAAACTTTAACCTTAATTTCTAAGTCTAAAAAGGGCAATAATTTGATATAAATCAAAGGAAGAGTTATGGTTCTTGGCATACATAGTCAGGGTCATGATAGTGAACAAGTTTCAAAGCTATAGTACAAGAAGTATGAAAGTAACTAGCTTGCACGCAAACTTTAACCTGAAAGTCTAAATTGAAAAAGGGCCATAATTTGATTAAAAATTAAGGAAAGAGTTATGGTTCTTGGCATACATAGTCAGGGTCATGATGGTAAACAAGCGTTGAAAGTTTCAAAGCTATAGTACAAGAAGTATGAAAGTAACTAGCTTGCACGCAATCTTTAACCTGAAATTTTAAGTTGAAAAAGGGCCATAATTTGAACAAAATGGAAGTTAGAGTTATGCTTCTTGGCATACCCACTCGGGATATGATAATGAACAATTGCTGAAAGTTTCAAAGCTGTAGTATAAGTAGTATGGAAGTTACGGGTTTGTACACTAGCTTGCACGCAAACTTTAACCTGAAATTCTAAGTCGAAAAAGGGCTATAATTTTAATAAAATGAAAGTTAGAGTTTTGGTTCTTGGCATACACACTTGGGAGATGATGATGAACAAGTGTGCCAAGTTTCAAAGTTGTAGTATAAGTAGTATTGAAGTTATGTGTTTGTACAGTAGCTTGCACGCAAACTTTAACCTGAAATTCTAAGTCAAAAAAGGGCCATAATTTGATCAAAATGAAAGTTAGAGTTATGGTTCTTGGCATACACACTCGGGACATGATGATGAACAAGTGTGCCAAGTTTCAAAGCTGTAGTATAAGTTGTATTGAAGTTATGTGTCTGTACATTAGCTTGCACGCAAACTTTAACCTGAAATTCTAGTCGAAAAAGGGCCATAATTTGATCAAAATGAAAGTTAGAGTTATGGTTCTTGGCATACACACTCGGGACATGATGATGAACAAGTGTGCCAAGTTTTAAAGCTGTAGCTATAGTTGTTTTTAAGATATCAGTAGGTTGCACGCAAACTTTAACCAAAGCGGGACGCCGATGCCGACGCCCAAGTGAGTACAATAGCTCGACATATTCTTCGAATAGTCGAGCTAAAAAATGCAGCTCAAATGGGATTTAGAGCAACCCAAATGAAACCCTGTCAGCAACAATGGATACAGAGATTTTCAGATTTTGCCATAACAAAGAACTTTAAGAAGTAAAGGGTACATAAGATATGATTAATTTTTAAACTACATGTTAAAATATGGTGTGTTTAAATAACATCAGAGTCAAACATTATAATAATAAATCCCGATCAAAGGTAAATAATTTCTTGACTGTCAAATTATTACCCCAAAGTCAATGTAAATATTTACACACAAATCAAAACAAATGGTATGTTTGTGCTAAATTTTGATTTTCCCCTTCAAACCCCTAAATCTTAGTAAATCACATGCACACCGTAGTGTCAAGACTGCGAAGTACAATGTATATATCAAAATCAAAAAGTTTTCAAAGACAATCCTCTGATTTATTAGCATTAAGAGTAGTCAAAAATGAAAAAATATAGGACAAACATCCCTTAATCATCTGACATTACATGTGTCATTGTTCTTTGATGGGGCACTGCCTAATGTGTTCAAGCAAGGTGCCCCTGTGAATTTTTTTTACATTTCAGTTGTCACTATATTCGGCAAAAACTTATGATTATCTTTTATTTTCTCATAACAATTAGGCAATTTAATTACATATTTTAACTAATAATTTCATTTTACCTCAAAATGCATAACTAGCAATGTTGTCTGCTCAACTTCATTACATAAAAAGGACTGATGTCAACTGTCTGAAAACACGGCCCCATTTCATGAAGTCGGCCCCAGTTCATGAAATTGACCCTATTTCATGAAGCCAGGCAAAGTCTGAACTGACAAAGATCATCATATCACTCTATTCACACCACCTGTCATTATAAAATAGGTACTGTCTAAGCTATTTAAATGCTGCATACATGTAGTTTTGTTTAACATAACCAGCATTGCACATCAATATTCAGTTAATAAATTTATGGAAAACATAAATTGACTGCATCTATTTATTAAATTCATGTTCCTATTACCAAATATTCCTTTAATCACATACATGTGTGACCAGTGTAGATCCAGATCAATAAATATCAGTCTAGTCTGATCTGGATCTACATGCTTGCTTCTTGGTGAGAAATCTAAAAGTAAACAGAGTAGACCCAGATCAGATTACATGGATGTGCAGTCAGATCTGGATCTAAAATGACTGCACATGACGTTAAACTTATAAGCTGTATTCATGGATTAAGGATTAAACTTTCTATGTATACAAAGCTTTACAGTAGGGTTATAAAGTCAGCTGTTTTTCTTTGAACTTGAATAAAAAAACAATAATCTACATCTGGTCATGCTTATTGCATTAAACATTAAATGTTGCACTCCTGATTGTATGAAGGAAGCAGGGTAGGTTTAATGTGAAACAATCTTGGCAACAGAGGACTATGTCTGACCTTGCGTCTGACACATTTATGCATCTGCTTCCAGTTGAAAACAATGCTTTCAAACAATGAAACATTCCTGACAATAATACTTGCCAAAACTTCCAAGCTGAACTGTATATTGCCGATAGAAGTGTTTCAACTAGCAATGCTCCCAGTCTAACTAGTAGTAGAAGGGGAAATTTCATCACGTTTTGCAATCTAGTAAATCATTAAATCATGATTGAGCTTAACCTGTTATACCCTTAACCCTTTCCTCCACAAATACACATTTTTACCCATGTGCGACCAGTGTAGATCCAGATCAGACGGCACGTCCATGCTGTCTCACTCTGATCAGGATCTGCACTGGTCGCATTTTGGTCAGAAATAACTTAACGAATAAAAAAAAGAACAGTGCAGATCCTGATCAGATGGCACAGATGTGCCAGCTGATCTGGATCTACACTGTTCGCCCACGTAATAAAGGAAATGGTTAATATGGAGGAAATGGTTTATACAGCTTTGGAATGAGTACAACTAGTTTAGATCCAGATCAGCTGGCATATCCATGCCATCTGTTTTTGATCTACACTGGTCATTTTTTAGTCAGAAACAACCTAATGAATCAAAAGCGCAAATTGCAGATCTAAATTATATTGCATAGATGTTCAAGCTGATCTGGATCTATAATATTTGCCCATGGGATAAAAAACTGTTCCCATCAGATAAAAACAACCAAATCTCATGGTGTAAAGGGGTAATGTCACTGTCTTAAATAAAATAAGGTGCCACCCAGTGAAACAATCATAAAAGAAAAGTTAACGATGTAACTTCCAGACATTTATTCTCAAAACCGAAGGTTTTCAATTGCTAGATTTTAGACATTTTTAATTTAACTATCAGACTTTATACTTACAGCAGAAAAACTCATTACTTTAGCACATTGAAACTGCAACAGGCAAATGAACAGATTAGCACTTTCCACATCTTGTACATGTAAGAAGTTTAGACCAGTAACAATCAAATCTGACAAATTCCTGTACCATATGTTTTGTACAATTTCCCACAGCATCTCATGGTTTATCTGCCTAGCTCAATTAGAAAGGTTAGCATCCTTTAACCTCACAAATATTGTGCTTACTAATGAGAGATAATGTTCACCATGCAAATATGTAATCAAAACAAATCAGTCTAATGATTATGAAGGTTTTATGTCCCGCCACCTCCCCCACCCACCCTGCTAAAGGTACTGTTAAGGAATCCTAGCTCTTCTGTTTTTTTAGCCTTTCACACCATGGTATATGGCTGTTATCACATAGGCAAACAGTATAGATCCAGATCAGCTGGCCCATTTTTTCCATCTGATCTAGATCTACACTGTTTGAATTTGATACATTAGGTTATTTCTTATTAAGATGCAACCATCATAGATCCAGATCAGATGGCATAAATGTGCCAATTGATCTGGATCTACACTGGGCACACTTGTGATAAAACATGTATATTATATACTACTCAAAACTTGATAAGGATCACTTATAAGATTGTGTTTATTCCTTAAGTAAGGCTGAAACATTATAATGTTTGCTGTGATTCTAAAAATTTGTAATATCTACTGGACAAGTCAGGTATGCTATAAGAAATGATCTACATGTATCAAAGTATAATCACTTATAATTGGTTTACCACTAATGAGATTTTTTAGAAATAAAAAGCGATCCCTATCAAATTTTGATATATTATGAAGTACAGGGTTTATGTGCTCAGTGAACAGCACACACTGATGAGTATTATGTCTAGATTTGGTGAGGGCTGTACATAGCTACTACTGATATGTAGCATAATCCGTAATTTTTTTTCACAACTTCAGGTACATGATATATATAACTGGATATGGTAAAGTAGCAAGCACCTGACAGCCCTTACAGATACAAACAAGCAAATTCGTTGAATTTATATCCCCCGCCGAGTACTGGTTATTACTAACACAACAGCTGAAGTCATAGGGCTTTATTTAGATATTTATTATGGATGGCAAAAAAGGTGAAAAAAAAACTTCAGATGGTGAAAAGGGTTGGGCAGCTCACCAGAATATAAAAATGAGACAAAAAGTCTTCAAGTTGTTGAAATGAAGAATGCAGTAGTAAAAATATAGTGCTGTATTTAAAAGAAATCTATGCAGAAGTTGCATAGAAGTAGCATATAAACGAATACTACTCTATATGCATAGTGCATAACTTATCAAAGGGCCATAACTCTGTGTTAAACGGTCAGACCAGAACAGGACAACAATATGGGCATCTTGTCTTGGTATTGATGGTTTCCATAGATTCCTGCTGAGAAATAGCAAGGAAACAAATACTGCTCTACAAGCAAAATGCATAACTTATCAAAGGGCTATAACTCTGTGTTAAAGAATCTGACTGAATCAAGATGACAATATGTGCGTCTCCTCTTGGTATTGATGGTTCCCAGAAAGTTTCATTAAAATCCATCCAGTAGTTGCAGAGAAATAGCGTGGAAACAAATTCTGCTCTATTTGCATAAGGTATAAGTTATCAAAGGGCAATAACTCTGTGTTAAACAGTTTGACCGGAACAAGATGACAAAATGGGCATCTCATCTCAGTATTGATGTTTCCCAGAAAGTTTCATTTCAATCCATCGAGAAGTTGAAAAGAAATAGAGCGGAAACAAATACTGCTCTATTATGCATAAGTCATCAAAGGGCAATAACTCTGTGTTAAACAGTCTGACTGGAACAAGACAACAATATACACATCTCTTCTTGGTATTGATGGTTCTCAGAAAGATTAATTGAAATCCATCCAGTAGTTGCAGAGAAATAGAGGAAAAGAATACTGTTCTATAATATGCATAATGCATAAGTTATCAAAGGGCCATAACTGTGTTAAATAGTCTGACAGGAACAACAGGATGATATGCAAATTTCCTCTTGGTATAGATGGTTTCAAGAAAGTTTCATTGAAATCCATCCAAAAGTTGCAGAGAAATAGCGCGGAAATAAATACTGCTATATATGCATAATGCATAAGTTATCAAAGGGCAATAACTCTGTGTTAAACAGTCTGACTGGAACAAGACCATGACATGCGCATCTCTTCTTGGTATTGATGTTTTCCAGAAAGTTTCATTGAAATCCATTCAGTAGTTGCAGAGCAATAGCATGGAAATGAATACTGCTATATATGCATAATGCATAAGTTATCAAAGGGCCATAACTCTGTGTTCAACAGTCTGTCTGGAACAAAACGACAATATGCGCATCTCCTCTTGGTATTTATGGTTCTCAGAAAGATTCATTGAAACCCATCCGCTAGTTACAGAGAAATAGCGCGGAAACAAATACTGCTCTATATGCATAATGCATAAGTAATCAAAGGGCAATAACTCTGTGTTAAATGATCTGACCGAAACAAGACAATGATATGCGCATCTCCTCTTGGTATAGATGGTTTTCAGCAAGTTTCATTGAAACCCATCCGCTAGTTACAGAGAAATAGCGCAGAACAAATACTGCTCTATATGCATAATGCATAAGTTAATGAAGGGCAATAACTCTGTGTTAAATGGTCTGACCAAAACAAGACAAAGATATGCGCAACTCCTCTTTGTATAGATGGTTTTCAGCAAGTTTCATTGAAATCCATTCAGTAGTTGCAGAGAAATAGCGCGGAAACGAACACTGCTCTATATGCATAATGCATAAGTTATCAAACGGCAATAACTCTGTGTTAAATGGTCTGACTGGAACAAGACAACGATATGGGCATCTCCTCTTGGTATTGATGGTTCTCAGAAAGATTCGTTGAAATCCATCCAGTGGTTGCAGAGAAATAGCTCGGAAACGAAAACTGCCCTATATACATAATGCATAAGTTATCAAAGGGCCATAACTCTGTGTTAAATGGTCTGACCGAAACAAGACAACGATATGCGCATCTCCTCTTGGTATAGATAGTTTGCAGCAAGTTTCATTGAAATCCATTCAGTAGTTGCAGAGAAATAACGTGGAAACGAATACTGCCCTATATACATAATGCATAGGTTATCAAAGGGCCATAACTCTGTGTTAAATGGTCTGACAGGAACAAGACGACGATATGAGCATCTCCTCTTGGTACTGATACTTCCTACAGAGTTTCGTTGAAATCCATTCAGTAGTTGCAGAGAAATAGCGCAGAAACGAATACTGCCCTATATACATAATGCATAAGTTATCAAAGGGCCATAACTCTGTGTTAAATGGTCTGACCAGAACAAGACGATGTTATGCGCATCTCCTCTCAGTACTGATACTTCCCACAGAGTTTCGTTGAAATCCATCCAGTGGTTGCAGAGAAATAGCCCGGAAACGAATACTGCCCTATATACATAATGCATAAGTTATCAAAGGGCCATAACTCTGTGTTAAATCGTCTGACCGGAACAAGACGACGATATGCGCATCTCCTCTTGGTACTGATGTTTTCCAGAAAGTTTCGTTGAAATCCATCCAGTGGTTGCAGAGAAATAGCCCGGAAACGAAATTCGGACGGACACCGTGACACCGTGACGGACGGACAACGCCAGAACAATATCCCCCTCCCGATTTCATGGGCGGGGGATAATAAGTTTAACCCAAGTGCGACCAGTGTAGATCCAGTGTCATATGATCTGGTCGCATCTAGTCAGAAATAATCTTAAATCAAACTGTGTAGATCAGATGGCACAAAATTTAATGTGAACAGTGTAGAACCTGATCATCTACCCTGTCAATCCACACAATTAACACACCGTTCAACCCGATAAGATGAATGCCTCGGGTAAGACGACGGCAGTTGCTTGTGTACATGAACGTTTTTCGGCGAAACTGAGTATTGGCCTGATTTTTACATTTTCCGGCAATATCTAAGCAGACAAAAATATACATATTGATTCCCTGTTTGTTAAGGACTCTACTGACGAAATCTTGACGCACACAGGATATTATTTACAAAGAAATTGCAGAAAAAGTGTGCAATTTTTTGACAAAATATGTCATTTGACGAATCGGTCGCAAATATTCTTTTTCATTACCAAATCTGAAATATTTGAAATATACCATGATAAAGTTCAATTATTTCCCTGTAATTATTTGAAACCACAGCTACCAATTCGCTTTCTCTAGAAAGATATTTACTTTTAAACTTGGTTCGTCATGGAGATTTTGGTAACGACAACGGCCGTTAACACTAAAATATTGGTACAGTTGAATGCAGTTTCGTCAGTGGATTGGATAACGTAAACGGCCGTCAAGCGAAAATTAGCTTTGTATTTACAATGATTAACACTGGACCCGAGAACATAATTAAATGTTTTTATTGCATCATGATTTGACCGATGTTTTTTTAACGCGCACATTGCCAATTTTGTTATATATTTTTCCTTAAACAGCTGTTGAAAATGACATATTTATGAAAGTTTTTAAAATACTGTTTTACAAACTGAGTTTGATCTGACAGAGATTACGATTCCTTGTATTTAAACTATATTCTAGAGATATGACCATGATGTCTTAGCCGTATTGTCAGCGAAGCAAAGGTGACGACAATGATATATAAAACAGTGAAATATGCATATCAGGGATGGCCACATCCAGCAGACACAGCTTCCCCATACAGCCAAACAGCAGAGACGAAAAGAGAACATGGTATCACAATAATCAATTTCAATATAGACGCCACAAACAATTAACGAAAGTGAGAACCCGAGGGGTTACCGCCTTGGAACGGTCCGACGGCAAAACTTAGTCGCATAAAAATAGTTGTTTTTCGTCTGTTACAAATATGAAGCAAAAGAACTTCAAATACTTCATTCTGAGTTGAATTTTACTTACTTTCGTTGTCTATATAATTTTAATCAGAAGTAAATCAAGACCGCCTGCGCTTCGAATATTCTTAAAGAGTAATGGCTACCAAATGAAAATAAAGAATAATAACATTTATTTCCGAATTTTAAAACTATAATATTACGTACTCGGTATGGTTCGTCCCCAGATAAAGTTCAAGCTGAAATAATATACGGTGCAACATTTTTTCTCGTCTGCAGGCGGCTGTGCAAGTGCATTAAATTTCAAGTTCGTAAAGTATATATAGTAAATAATATAAGAATTTGTACAAAGTTAGATAAAATATTATATTGTTTTCATTTGAATGAGTACAGATGCTTGTACTTCTCTTTTGACAAGTGTACGAAATAATTGAATACTTAAAATTATAACAATTCTAAAATTGCATCAACAACAAAACGTTAGGTAATATTATTCAACCTGGAAATCAGGTGTTTTGTTATAAATGTTTTTCTTTAGGTAAACATACTTTTCAATAATTATCTTGATTTATACACAACAAGGAGTAGCCTAGATTTGTTAACACTAGAGTCTGATACACTTTATGCATAAAGCAGACAACAGCGACGTTGAAAATAAGTTCACTTGACGGCCGTTAACGTTATCCAATCCACTGACGAAACTGCATTCAACTGTACCAATATTTTAGTGTTAAAGGCCGTTGTCATTACCAAAATCACTACGATGTACCAACTTTAAAAGTAAATATCTTTCTAGAGAAAGCGAATTGGAAGCTGTGGTTTCAAATAATTACAGGGAAATAATTGAACTTTATCATGGTATATTTCAAATATTTCAGATTTGGTAATGAAAAAGAATATTTGCGACCGATTCGTCAAATGACATATTTTGTCAAAAAATTGCACACTTTTTCTGCAATTTCTCTGTAAATAATATCATGTGTGCGTCAAGATTTCGTCAGTAGAGTCCTTAACAAACAGGGAATCAATATGTATATTTTTGTCTGCTAAGATATAGCCGGAAAATGTAAAAATCAGGCCAATACTCAGTTTCGCCGAAAAACGTTCATGTACACAAGCAACTGCCGTCGTCTTACCCACGGCATTCATCTTATCGGGTTGAACGGTGTGATTAAAGCATGGAGTAAAGGGTTATTACTTAATTCAAGTAACATTTACTCATAAATGAAACATAACGATAATAGATTTGTAAACTTTTTACAGATTAATCATACCAAAATGTTCATATCTGTCCCATGACTCTCAGTCGTTAGTAACCAACTGTACATATTAATTCATCGGGAAAAGTAAGCACCAGCCAAAAGAGCCTGAATTGACAGTTTGATTTCTCATCTAATCTATTTTACAGCAGTTACAATGATTTCATTATATTTCAATGAACGGGCATAATACCACATTTATAAGCAGTGAAATTTTGATACAATGTCATTCATTAACAGGCATAACTGTCGAAATTTAAGGGTCATTTTGATCATTTTTATGGGAATCTGCCAATTAATACCCAAAATATCCCTAATTTAAGAAAATAATAAAATTACCCTTCAGCTGAAAGCCATAGAGATCAAAATCAGTTTGGAAATGTCAAAAGTCAAAGAACCATCTAATGGGTCAAATGGAACCCCTGATTAATACTTCTTATATTTTTATGAACTGTTCAATATTCAAAACTGAGTGCTTTTCCATGTTTTATTTCTTATCCCTTTAACAGTTGATCTTCTAAAACCAAATCTGTATCAAGTCAATGTATCAAGTCAGTAATTCAAATTTTCATTGGTTTTCAGCCTTTGTGATCACCATGAATTGAGCCCTGAAGGAATTATTGATATTCATGAATGGCCTTGATGATGCTGAGCTTCCCATGTTGTTTGTATTTAGAGCGAGGAAAGGTGAGTCAGTGAGCTGGGACAGAAATGGTCGCCATTTCAGCCAATCAGATGCTTGAGATTTGAGACTAGCCCATGTTGTTTGTATTTAAAGAGAGGAAAGGTGAGTCAGTGAGCTGGTACAGAAATCAGGCCTCAAGCTTATAAAACTGAGAATGGAAACCAGTCTCAATTCTCAAGGATCTGATTGGCCATTTCAGCCAATCAGGTGCTTGAGATTTGAGACTTGTTTCCAATCTCAGCTTTATAACCTTTAGCCCTAATAACTGATGAGTCCACCACATTTATTCAACTGGTAAAGAATAAAGACATTTATCACCGGAGATGCATTCTAGATAACCAGTTTCTCTGATCCAACATGTCACAGCAAGTGTCCAAATTATTATGCTTCATAAGATTTCATAAACTTGGAAATTTATCAAATTTTATGCCTAAATGTAAACCAATTACAAACATTAAGTTATGAGATTGGAGACCAGTCTCAAAACACTTGCTTGTGATTGGTCACTTTTGCAATGAAAATTTATCTTAAACCAGTCAGTTGCTGGTGGTTGGGGACTGGTTCCCAACATGGCACTTCACTAACCACCTGATAGACAACAACAACAAAACACTCAACACAAGTCAATCACCAGATGCTGTGCACACTGACTACAGCATGTATTTTCTTGCCAGTGGCAGAACATCAATCATATTTTCTCTAAGAAATGTCAAAGGCAACAATATGAATGAATTCTACAAAAATGATGCAGAACTGTCTGTCACATCTATACCCCAAACTACATAAAATATAGGAAAAGTATTCGAATTAGTACAAAAGAAATCATACCTTAAAAGTTAACAATTCCTGTTTTCTAAGTAACTGCTGCTGTATTGATCCGCTAGCAGCACAGTCACACAACTGACACATCCTACATACATGTTAGTATTGGAAACACGAGGGTCGGTCAATAAATCCACCATTACTGTAACAATGGAGGTGGGTTGGTCAATAAAATAACCAATTTTGTAGTATTGGAAACAAGAAATACTGTATCTTTAACAAAAAAATATAACATAAATATATGTTATATATGGACGACATTTCATGGAAAATGAAAAAATTAATACAATTAATTATTACTTTTTAAATAATAGCTTATTCTTAATAACCCTCATTCTCTCTTGGGTTGGAATAGATGTACACATTAATTATCATCCAGTAATAGTTTAATGTAAATATAATGCATCACACATTATTTGTCCAGAAAATACCTTTCATGAATTGTACTTGTACATAAAAATAAATTATTTAATGTTTAATAAATTATTAAGCCCAGAATAAAGGCAATAATAATGTCATGTATTATATACTTTATTTCATGAAGAAAGAATAATGGCAACATGAACTTGATTTCATGTAAAATCCATTGATTTCAGAAAAAAAAAAGTGGAAACTTCACAGTGGAAATAATTATTTAATAAATTATACTGTGGACCATAAAAATATTCCTTCACTAGTAACCTCTCCTTAAGTACTGTTTAATGAAATCTCTTGTAAAAGATGGGGTGCAAATTCGTTTGAAGTTTTCAGATATCACTTTTGCCAAATAAAAATGTCACAAAATCAAACAGATAACTGAAGAATTTGACGAATACACTCCTCTCAGGTCATCAATGACCTAGCAAACACTTGTTCACAATATGAAGATTAAACATAAAGGGGCATCCTCACTTACTACATATAAAACACAACTTGAGAAGGTCATTGATCATTTCACTTACAAGTCTAGAAAAATTGATGTCCAAGTCAGTAGCTAATAAGAAATACAGTTTCAGAAATCACCAGGGTTCATAAAATTGTTCGAGTGTTTTACTTGAATGTTATATGTAATTAATTTTGTTTTAGAATGAAAATTTAATGTTAACTTTTGGAAAAGTATTTATGATGATTCGAGAACAATTTGAATGTGATTGTTAGTTTAATTATCTGTCAGTCTACAGTCCAAAATATACTAATAAGAGGGAGACTTGGGAAAGTGGTCTCCCAAAAATTACCAGACTTCTCCCTCCTTTCAGCTATGGGAGAAGGCATTTTGTATAGACTATATAGGGAAAGAATGCTGCTGACTGGAAACTTCTCCATAATTCAGTAAAATTACGAGAAAACTTCTCCCTGACTTGCAGGTCTAGTGAGAGCCTTGTAAAGATGTGAAAACATTAGTTTCTCATAAAAGAACAACTGATTTTTCATGTTTCATTTGTATCATTTTGTTGCTTTGTAATCAGACAATCAGCAATATGCCGAATGTCTATGAATCATTTTGAATGATGAATTTCAACAACAGCGTCAAAGTCATTTTCATTTCGATAAAATCGAAAACAAAATGACCCAAACGTTGACATCGTTTTCAGAACATCGTCCGTCTGATCTTAAAACATCCATGGAACAAAATAAAAACATGAAACACATTTTCAATCCAATTATGAGTTCACATTTCAATGTAGTCATATGCCGCAATGAAAGTTTACACAAATGACGTCATAAAGTAGACTATCAATCTAGACTCCAGCGCAGTTAAATTCATTGATTCACTCATGTTTTATCCTCTAAAAAAATTTTTTTCGCAGGTGTTTTGAATAAGAAATATCACCTGTTTTTCAACATCGTTTACATGGTTAAAATGTTAATTTTTCTTCCGTTTTTTTTTTGGTTCTCGGATGCTACTTGTGTGAAGCGAACACTAGTTGTTTTAACTGAATCAGGGTTGGTTTATTGACCGGTCAATTGAGTATTGACCGGGCCGTTGGTCAATACTGGTCAATAGTGGTTATTATTACATGAACTATAAATAGACGCAACGCGATTGGTCACGTCCCAAAAATAACCGAGTCAATAAATCTAGATATTGACCCGCTTTTTGCTGATATTGACCTGTCTATAAATAGAATCCGAAAGTTTCCATCTTTTATATTATTTATAGTTCATGTAATAAACTATTATATATATATAACTATTTATAGTTCATGTAATAAAACAGTTATTTACTTATCAGCTGGGAAATATGCTGTTGATATTGACCGCAAAATCGTTATTGACCTCGGCTATCGCCTCGGTCAATAACGATTTTTTAGGTCAATATAACAGCATATTTCCCAGCTAATAAGTAAATAATTGTATAATACTGGTCAATAGTCGCTAATACTGGTCAATAGTGGTCATTACTGGTCAATTCAATTTTATTCACAACCAAACTATCCACAATGTTCTTAGAATCATTTAAAATCTTTAAGGCCCTTACAATAGCCCCTGTAAGGGCCTAAATAGACTTTATTTATGGATTAATATTGGATAATCCTTAAGTGAACTCAACTTCTTAATTGGTATGTTCCTATGTTCAATAAGCAATAGAAATTTCTTTTATATATATATATAATATTTTTGGCCGGTTGAGCAAAGCACATTAGGTGGAAAAAAATTCTTTGATTGGGTAAGATCTTTTGAACTTAATCAAAAGTTGATTTGTTCATTGGTTTAATGCATGAGTTCTCATTTGTATTGTTTGAAAATACAATTCAGCTTTGGGTATTCAATGCTTACAGACACATTTTCTTAAGCACATGGAAACATTATGGTATATATAAACAGCATGACATATTGGCATTTATGATAAGTAACAGATTGATATCAATAAAATTAATGTAGTACATGTATGTTAAAAGTTTCTTGTTATATAATGTTTGTTATGTTTTATGAATTCATGCATTGGATTCGGTGAAATACAAACAGTGAGCTTGCCCAAGTGCTCAGTACAATATATACATTATATGAAACAATATGACTTGGTTCACAGTTTACTTGTGCAAATATATATGAGGTCAAAGGAAGTGCAATCACCCCTCAGTCTCCTGGCCATCTATTGTCAAATACATGTGTTAATTTGCAGGTGTAATAAATCCTTAATCCATAAATAAACAATTTGGCATCTTAATTGACATGTTCCCAAGTTCAATAAACAATAGAAGTTTGACACAACACCCCTCCATCTCCTGACCATCCACTGTCACAAGTGTTAGTTGGCAAGGGTGTAACACTTACTGGTGGTGCAAATTGCCTTTGCTTGAAATAAAAAAAATTCAAGTTACTGAATCATTCTTTGTTGATTGTTGATAAAACATTAAAATTAAAAGAATTCTTACTTTGTCTAAAAACTCACCAGAAGCCATAACTCACTTGTTTGGGGATTTTATGATCTCATTGTTGAGGGAAATAAGACATTTTTTAAGTGCAAAGCATGTTCAAGTGAAGTTAGTTCTAAAGTAACTTAAGTAGAAATTAAATAAAACTTTAATGGTTTGTTTTCTTCCTTTCTTTCATGAAAACCTTGAAAAAAAGTTCAATTGACCAGTATTGACCACTTGGGGAGTATTAACCGGGACGGTTTTAACCGGTTAAAACCACCGGTTTAAACCAGGGGCGGTCGATTGGTGCCAACCCTGAACTGAATGCTGAAATAATTAGCTTTCCAAATTCGTTTATACTAATTTCAGAAACAAAATCAAAATTCAAACTACGTTTCTTTCGATCCCAGGCTAAAAAATCCCTTAGGCGTTTTTGTTTTAAATCAAAGTATCCATGGATATTCTTATGCATCCATGTTCGCATGGAAATGGGAAGAAAACGCCAAGATCGTGTCACACCTAAACACACCTAAAGTAAAACTGTTTCCGTGATAATTGATTTTCTCATTATTATTTAACTACTGTCGAATTTCTGTAATAAAAAAACTCGTCATCATATCATTTTTATAAAATTTGCCTATTCCGATCATGCATTGAAAACACTCATTTTTAGAAGATATATTAGAATGTACATGTACAAATGTTTACAAATCTTTGATGTGTTTCCGACAATGCGCTGTATCGAGGTTAACATTGATGCTGACTGTCAATCAAGTTAAATTTCAAAGGCGTTTGTCGGCTCGTAAAACATGTGTATTCAGCTTCAATTTCTGATCTGTAGGTGAGTATTTTTATTGCTGATGCAATAGCTACGAAAGAAATTTTAAAGATATTGATAAGGATATATTCGCTCTGTAAGTTTTGTGTTGTTTGTTAATTGTTTCGAAGGACGTATCTGGGAATAAAAAGAATCCATGCATAAGCACAACTCTCATTTTCGTGAGCAAACAGTTCTTCAAATTTAATTAACAAAATGTCCGTTCATCTAATCGCTCATTAAAAGTGCACTATATAAAATATTAAAACAATTCCTAGCTGTAATTTTTTTTAAAGTCTTCATAGTATGCCAATGTGTACAAAAACATAAGAGATGAAAAGCTGTCATGTAGACAAACTGAGATAATTGGTGATTACATGTTCACCAAAAAGTAACTCAGCTATTGTTTACAAATATTGATGACCGAGATTATTGACTTCGAGCGGTAATTTCAGAACCGAAAATTATAAAGGTGTAATTTAAATAAAATTAACTATCTGCCTTCAGTGATTTATTAAAATTTAGTATTTTTATGTAAAGAAACGTCCTCCGCGTTCCTCCGCAATTATACTCAACAGGACGCGGCGTTTTAGCTATAGGCAGTCTTGGAGGAAAAAACGCGACGATTGAGCATGGTCAGTGTTTGGATATGGACTTAAACAGTCAGGTCCGCGATGGTGAGGTCCGCGGAGTTGCGAGGACTTTGGTTGAAAACACCCAAGCTGTACTGTATCACTTTGTCATACTTAATACTGACTTTGTCATACTTACTAACTACTGACTTTTTCATACTAAATTCTGACTTTGTCATACATAATACTGACTTAAACATTAAATATGTTTATGCCAGCATACTAGGATCCTTTGTATTTACCGGACAATCAATTTACCGGAGAAAATTTATATCAGTCGAATAAACACTCTAATTTTGATCGGATTAGGGAACAATCAGTAGAATTACGTCAGAATCATGTAAACACCTTTTGCTTCCATATTAATTACAACAACGTTGCAGTCTGTTGATATTCATGTATAATAATTATATTTTTTACTACATGTCCTTTTATTTACAATCAGTTTTCATAATTATGTCATGCTGGGGATTTTATCATAACTGCGCATGCGCCAATCTAGAGGCACCAAAAGGGTGTTTGAAGATGTCTCATCAAAATACAAAATCAGTAAATGTTTTTGTGTGCAAGTATATAGGAAAAATAAGCAACACACGGAAAGACTATCATGAATTTATGACGTAATCATTTTACTGTTAACTTAACAGTTAAGGTATTGCAAACATTGCAAATGGCAAAAACAGGCTAAAATTTCAGAAAATGAATTTTGGGGGAAAATCCGTTTGCATGAGAACTCTGATATTCATGAACAATATACCAAAGCAACTCATACCTGAAATAAGTATATGCTGGTCTACAATGTTTAGTGCCAATTCGTCAAAATAATGTTAGGGGTTTCAAGAAATTCAAGGAAATCTCACTTCCTGGTTTAAAGTGAAAGTAGATTCTTCGGTTTTTCTTTTGTTTTAGTATGTGCTTGGTAATTAGAACATGATTTAGACTAAATTGAGCTTGCAAACATTTACTACATCCATAGCTAAATACACTTCTTTACTAAAATCTAGATGGCAATAAGTATTTCCCCCAAAATTCATTTTTAACATTTTAGCTAGTTTTCGCCATTTGCAATGTTTGCGACCTCTTAATTTTATTATATATTACTTCCTAAATTTTCAAGCATTTAGCCTTTTTAGGACCTCACAATAGCTTGCGTGCTTATATCTATTTATAGAAACCATGACGGGTTTTCCAGATGTAAATGGTGATGCTTAATTGGAAAAGGCCACTTAGTGAATGTTTATGGGAAAAAAAATCAAAATTTAAAATGAAAACTTTAAAAATATATATCGAAACTCTTTTTCTGGTCAATAGAGCTTTCATAACCATTTTATCTGCTGCCATACTGCCTTCCTTTGTAGCCTCTTTTCATGAAACAAAACAGTACTTTCAATATCAAATATTCAGGCTTTTGTAAAAAAAGGCATTTTTTTCCAATTTTCAAACATATCGCCAGTATTAGCATTCGTTGTAGTGACTTAAAGGTATAAATAACTACCAGTGATGTAAATGACGGATTATTCAAAACTTGATTGTAATTGTTTTTTCACCAGTTAAGACAAAATTGAAGAATTCTTACCTTTAAAAAAGTCTATTTAATTTAAACCATGCGCGCCGCCATTGTGGGTATCGATAAAAACTTGATCCCGTTTGAATGCACCGGTCACAATTTTATTTAGACTCTGATCCAGACACTGGTAAAAAATAAAACATACTTCGTCAGAGTAGCGAGATAGTGCACGGTGTAAACTGATATGGGTAAACATTTATGTGAATGTTTCACAGTCACTATATGTTGATGCCTACTGGCGAAAGAAAAATGATGTCATTTGAGTCTTATTGAGTTCGAAAGGTCACCTGAACTTTCCAGATCCCTAAAAAAGTGAAATAAAAATAAATAAGTGAAATATGCATATCAGGAATCACCACATTCCCCTCGCAGCGAAAAAGAAGAGAGGAAAAGAGAACATGTTTGTTATAAGTATGTCAATTCAAATAGGACGCCACAAACAAAAACGAAAAAGAGAACCCTTGGGGTTAACACATTGGAATGGTCAGTTGCAAAACAGATTGCTAGTGAGGGTTTAAACATGGTTCTTGGGTGCACCAACTTCAAACTTGCCAAAACAGTAACGGTACTGGTTCGAGTCCCAGTGGTAATTAAATACGTCCAGTTGGATACAGTTTTCTGCGCAATAATCACGATCTGAGTACCCTCATTATTATTTATAATAATATTTGATACATAATGGTCCACGGACAGTGCAATTGAAATCAAGTGATTGATTGATTGATTTATTCGTGCATATATATGTCATATCGATTAAATTTTATAGAAATTACATACAAGTTCAGATATCACAGATTAGTATCAACATTTAAGATTTTAACATCACAAGATGCTATTTAACCAAAAAAAAAAATAAATTTGATCTCGAGACATATATACAACACAGAATGACCCATGAAAGTTTTTCAACTTATTTCCTATGGGGTCCCTTTGAATAAATGTCAAGGTTCAAAATGATGGTCACATTCGCAGACTAGATTTTAAAAATATTAAAATTGAGAATGTGTAGTATTCTTGAGATCAAATCAAAGCACATATTATTGTCACAAAAGCTATTTTTGACAAATATCACAGTATTCTGACTATTAATGCAATAGAGACTAACGGCAATACAGACATATGTATTGCAAAACCAATCATATAAAAAAGTTTTAAAACTTAGACAATTAATAAAAAATAAAATCAGCTTATTCCTTAAATTTCATATTTTCTACAACAGATTTTACCTTACTTTTAAATTCAAACTTATTTCTCACATTCTTAACACATGGTGGAAGACTATTCCAGTCCTGAATTTCTTGATAATAAAAAGTATCTATAGTAAAACTGTTCACTGACTGTACATAGAAATTGGACTTACTATATCTGCTATTATGAGAATGAATGTCAGAGACTAACTGAAAATTGTCATACATATAAGATAGACATTTTTTATTATAAATCTTGTGAACATGATTGAGTCTCAACTGCTTGACTCTATTTTCAACATTTAACCAACCAATGCTTTTAAAATCATTTACAGTTAATGAAGTCATAAAGTCATATCCATGAATAAACCTAATAACTTTATTCTGAGCAGCTTGTAATCTCTGTTTTAATTGTTTAGTAATACCACTGTACCATGAAGAACTGGCATAATCAAAATAGCACTGTATCAAAGAATTACACAATAACTTTTTCATGTCAATATTTAAACAATGTTTCTATCTGTACAAAAATCTTACTCTAGAATTAACCTTTTTCACAATATTATTAACAATAGATGTAGCTGAGAGATCATTGTCTAATATAGAACCAAGATACTTAACAGATGGTTGTGAATTAATAGTTTGATTATTGCACTCCACATTAAAATTTTTGATTTTCGACAATTTCCTTTTAGAACTGAATAATATACATTCTGTTTTTCCAAGGTGTAAAGATAGCTTGTTATCAACTAACCACTTACTACAATTTTCTATTTCCTTGCCTAGAACAGTACTAATAACCTTAGGGTCTTTGTGCGAGAAAAGTATAGCACTATCATCTGCATAGAGAATGAGTTTACATTTCTTGCTAATACTGATGCTCATGTCATTGATATAACATAAAAACAAAAGTGGTCCCAGAATACTACCTTGAGGCACCCCACATGTGATTTTCATAGACTCGGACATGGTATTATTAACACTAACCATTTGGTTTCGATCTGTTAAATAAGATTGAAACCATTCTACTGACTCAATACCCATCATATTTAGCTTTTGACATAAAATACCATGGTCCACAGTGTCAAACGCCTTCTGTAGATCTAGCATAATCATTCCGGTATACAATCCTTTTGAAGTTTGACTTTTTATGTGGTCAGTGAGGTGTATGAGACAAGAATCAGTAGAATAGTTACATCTAAAACCACTTTGAAATTCATATAAAAGTCCCTCTTTAATTAAAAAAGACTCCAACTGATTATAAACAGCTCTTTCTAAAATTTTGGAAACAATGGATAGAATACTAACAGGCCTATAGTTTGAAACATCAGATCTATTATTCTTTTTAAACAGTGGTTTGACCTTAGCACATTTAAGATCCCTAGGAACTGTATTTGAAGTAATAGAACAAATTACATGTAAAGCATTCTTCATATCCGCACTAGTTCTTCCAGGCGAGTCTGGTCAAATCTTAAAAGATGCCAGTCATCAGCGTCTGTCAAATTGCACGCCCCCTTCGCCTGGTAAAATTCTATTGCGAGTTTATTCCAGCTGTTACATAGCAAGTCCACACGCGTGCACGAATGCGTAACCGCTGCCTTGGAAACCTCTTTCAAAAGCCTCGTTCCTATTCCATAATGTCGGAAGGCCGGTTTAACATATGTCATCCAGGAAAATATTCTTCCCTGTCCAAGCTGAATAACTTAAATAGTATTTTGCAAGTCCAACAACTTTTCCGTCATGATCAGCAACTATGCATCTAAACCTTGGAGAATCCCCAAATCCATCTTCACGAAGTTTTCCAGCGTCCAGTTTTGGTTTGTCTGACTCGTTCAAAAAGTCGGCTAGTTCCTGTTAATGTAAATTTCATAAATCAAACCCTTATCGAAATTATTATGACTTCCAAAATATTCAATAAAGTTATGCATAATTCATCAGCTTTTTTTCGGCGACGTAAAAAGAAAGCATTCGATGTAATACGATTAATAAGCATCAGTGGTACGAGAAACATCTTTAAAAAAGATAAACGGTGTTGGTGGATGAAATAATGAATAAGACGCAGTTTAGCCATAAGGCAATAGTGAGATTGGTGCACCTAGAACCTGGTTTAAACCCGAAGTGACATACTTATCACATGATTGATGCTAGATTTATCATTTGTTTCAAACAACAGGAAAGTTTGTTTTAAATTGTGTAAAAAGGTTCCAATATTAAGGATTTATTCAACAAGAGAAAAAGTATTAAGTAATTTGTGTTATTTTTACTATATCATTAAACAATGGTGTTTTACTGGCTTCAGTTTGCATAATTTACACACTTTAATTTATTAAATGGTCAGATGAATGTTAACTGATCATTTTGCAGCATAATTACATCATTAGGAAATCACATATTTAGTAGCGAGGTGAAAACAAACAGTGCGTCAAAATATATGGTGCGTCAAAACATGTGGTGTGACGATATAACAAACATGCTTTCTCTTCATCTCTTCTTTTTCGCTGCCTGTGGAGGCTGTGTTGTGTTAGTGTGGCTATTCCTGTGATATTGAAATATATGAAAAGGACTCGGTGGTTCGAAGTTCGAGGTTTCCAGAAAGAAATCGAAAACCAGTCGGGTGCTAAATTGTTTTATTTGGCGACACGAAAATGCGACCTGGTGGTGTTGGTTGTCAAAACTTGGAGTTTACGCATATTGCGTGGCGCTCACTTATAATCCGTGTATTGCCAACAAGAAATATCTTTAAAAAAGATAAACGGCGTTGATGGAAAAGATTTTTATATATAAGAAAGAAAGAAATAAAGAGCGTGCAAAAATTTCGTCTGGTGATAATACGTCGATTAAAGAAGAATGTCTAACGTTAACTGTACATTTATTCAGTTTCAATAAAATACCTCTTGTAAAGTTAGTACTAATGACAAATAAATGTTATTAAAATACAATAAATGAAAATAATAACAACTTGTTACAAGAGTGAAATCTACCAACTTTTACGTAAACTAACTTAAAAAAAGTGTCCCTCCCGAGTATTGAACCCGGGGCATCCGCTTGAGAGGCGAGTGTGATAACCATTACACCAAGGCGATTTGAATGTCTGGAGTTGAAATTAACAATCAGTATCAAAGGAATTAGAAAGGAACCAGTAAGAACCAGAAATATCTGCACTTCTCTGTCGTTTTACACTGTGTATTGTACTCGAGTGTTTACCTGACACCCATGAGTATTCCATATAAAATCGTATTTAAGCCATCAATTGACTTAACTGGTTATTTATACCGTAAATATCTTTTTCTCCAATACAATTATCGCTTTTAAAAACGAAAATGCCCGAACATATAAGTGCCATGTAAATACTAACACACAATATAAAAATCGTTACGGTAGTCATTAACGAGACCCACTAATAACCAATCAAAATAATCTATTTGATTTTTCCGCTGCATAATAAGTTTTATTTACAATATTTCATTGGTCGAAAAACTAGGTCAAAAGTGAGCTTAGACAGCTAACGCCGAATAAACAACTTCGCACCCTTGCACACTTGCCATAGTATGTGGTAAATCTGCTTTTAATCTTAAATTAAAGGGGCAGGGGATAGTTTCGCTAAGTATTTGGGGTAGCCGTGAATAAAATGCATTTAAATCATTGTTTGAATTAAAGATGGCATATTCTTTTATAATAGTGTATAGTATATGAAATGTGAAATCTGATCACAGTGGCTCAAATGCATTGATGCTAGCTTTGTATGTTCTGAGTTGAACAGTTGCCGGATGAAAACGCATTCGGCCGGGCTGAATTTGAGAATAATTTGGGGGTGAGGTATTTCAATGTCAAATGCTGAAAAATCGAGACGGATGGGAGACACTTTCCAGCTGCTTGGGAGATTAGGGACACATAAAATATTAGCATGATAGGGGTTTTATTTGAAAAATCATTGCAGGAAATAGTTTGCAGGTTCTCAAATATGTAGAATTTCGGCCAAATTTGCATTGGAAATTCAGGACTTGGGGTGACTTTAAATGCCTTTGTAGTTCAAATGACTGGTTCTGTGGAACAGTTGGTTGTGGTTTGTAAAAAGCTAGACCCCTGCAACACAGAAAGTACAACAACACAATTTTAGCTGTGCAAAGTTTTTATTTTCGGTCAAAGTAAGCTTGCACGGGGTCCCAGACTCTGGCGGAAGCCTCGGAAACTGTCCCCTGCGCCCTTAACGAAGTATGAAATTGTTAATTAATCGATAACTTGCAGGTTTCTTGCGTCCCCCAATCTCTCGTCACGGGCATTTAATAAATCAAAGAAAAAGTGACCTTATAACTTAATAACTTTATAACTTAACATTCGAAGTTAGAGTCAAAGCAATAAATTTTAATACTGATTCAGATGCTATATTCGCAATATATGACTAAAATAAATAAGGATTGACAAAATTTATATGCTTTTTAGGTTTTACGTCCGACGGCGAATCATCAAAGATAAAGAGTAATGACCATGAGCACAACTGCTATAAGTTCGCTTGAAGTAATTTACTGAGATCAAGTTGTGCATAAATCTCTTTATAGTTTGAATTATTTCTCATTGAAAATATAAAATAGTTCCCCAAAAATATGCCGGTTAAGCTAAGGAGCACGAGTTGAAACATTGTTAGTCGCATAAATAGATTCAAATAATGAGGTTGAGTATTTGGATCGGAGTGCTTATAATAGCATCACTATTGTTTACAATGAAATAGCTAAAATCAAGTATGAAAGAGTCTGCTATCAAATCTCCACAAAATACTTCAGAATGCACACTTAGGCATATAGAGTTTCAAAATTTTGCGGGGGAGCATACCCCCGAACCCCCAAAATTAGGTAGGTATCTTACAAATTAATTAGGGCTTCTTACAATATTATTTATTGAGACCCCAGAAAGTGTCCGACGGACTGATGTTCTAGCTCAGCACCATTAACATTGTTAAAAATTAGGACTCGCTGAGTTGAACCCCCTTGCAGAAATCCTGGATCACTGCATTGAGGAGCAGTGAATATATTTCTTTTCGCACGCACTGTTTAAAATGATAAACAGGCGCCGAATCAGTGACTTATTTTATTACAACGAAAATAAAAAGGTTATATATGCATATCAGGAATCGCCACACTCACAAAACACAGCCTCCCCACGCAGCGAAAAAGAAGAGAGAGAGAGAGAGAGAGAGAGAGAGAGAGAGAGAGAGAGAGAGCAAGTATGTCAATTCAAATAGGACGCCACAAACAATTAACAAACAAGAGAACCTTTGGGGATACCGCCTTGGAACAGCCAGTGGCAAAACAAATTGCCACTGGGGATTTAAACCAGGTTCTAGGGTGCACCTACCTCACACTTGCCCCAACAGGTTCTCGTATCACAAAACAAGTTACCTGGATAGATCTGGCCAAATCCTCACAATCCTCTACTTTCGCTTCCCGAATAGTTACCTCGTTACTCGCCATCACGATCACACTTACTACTAGTCCAACTATTTGTGCGCAACAAGGGCTTTTTATATATACGATGGTCGCCGTAAAGGACAGACATCTATAAAAAGTCAGCATGATTATGGATCTGTGCTTGCCGTCGAATGATTGAGACTTAAGATAACAGGTACATGAGGTACATTTCCAAGCGATAAGGAAACAGCAATAACTTGCTGTGCATATACAAAATGAGTTCAGCTGAACTTTGTTAATGACATTCGTACGTCGAAACTGCACACATATACCCGTCGGAATCTCAGAGTCAGAATACACCATCTAAAGTATTCTTTTACCACACTCGGATTAAAATATACTTGTTTTGTTGTGTCTTTTTGAAATCGATTATATAATAATAACATACCCTCTTTTGCATCACTAGGCTATACGTGGAGGCAAGGATTTTCCGAATGTGGATATATTTCATTTTTTAACTGCGAAAGTAAAATATAATTAATTAAATGAAGTGATAAATTATATCTCTGTATGTAATAATGATAGGTACTCTGTACAATAAGTTTAAATAAAGTGGAATGGATTGCACAAACATTGCAAATGGCGAAAACTGGCTAAAATTTCAAAAGAATTTTGGGTAAAATACTTATTGCCACCTTGATTTAAGTGAAGAAATGTATTTATCTAAGGATGCACTAAGGTTCGCAAGCTCAGTTTAGTCTAATTCATGTTCCAATTACCAAGCACATACTAAAACAAATTTAAAGAAAAAGAACATATACCAAAACAACTCATGCATGAAATTAGTATATGCTGGCTTACAATCATTAGTGCCAGTTCGTCAAAATAATGTTAGGGTTTTCAAAAAAAAAAATCAGGAAAAACTTTCTTCCGTCCGGGTCTACTTCCGGTTTCAGGGGCAAATCAGTTTGATGTATCTTTTGCTCAATTGGTAGAGCGTCGGCAAGGTAAGCCGAGGTTCGAATCCTTGTCGAGGCTACTCTGTCCGAGACCCAAATACGCCACATTAGCGTCGTGGACAGGGCGATTACCATTGGAGCCCCTTTGGGCAAAGCATGCGGCTGGGGTATTCGATCCGAACCTAGGCAGAACCTTGCGGACATTTTCAAGTTAGTTGGAAATGTCTCGTTTAAGTGCGGAGATTTCGTACCAGCGGCCTCAGTAGCTCAATTGGTATAGCGTCGACAGAGTAGGCCGGAGGTCCGAATCCTAGTCGAGGCTGCCCTTTCCCAGACCCACATCTGCCACAAAAGAATGTGTTTGCCCTAAACGAGAAAACAATGGGCGGAACTAAACAAAGTATAATTTTGACTGGGGATCTGAGAATATAAAGCCTGCATATCCTAGTCAACGCCAAAGGCAAAATTTAAAAAGCATGAAGTATATCCTTGGGGTGATTGAACAATATACGAGTCTTTACCGGCTGGGATATCGAAACCACCCATCTATAAACTGGACGAAATATTGAAACAAAAGAAATTTATAAGAACTATTGACATATTACTCAAAAATCGTGCTCAACGACCTTCAAAGCACGTAACTGATAACAGAACTGATTTAATGTACGGGGATACTTTTTACAGCCACCAGACGGCACAAATAACGTTACTTTGATATTGAAATAGATGAAAGCCCCCGAACACGAAAAATGTGTTTGAACTTTTGTTGGATGTCAGAAGATAACAGTAATGCTCGCACTCAGAAAACTAAGTCCTCACTCCTTCCTGCTTTCCCAGCTAAAGAAAGCCCACATGGAGATCAGAGTATTTGTTTTAATACACTCTGTGAAAAATAACAACATGCAGTTATCCTACCCCTTTTATTTTAATAGTCAAGTTCTATGCAGATTGAGCTCAAATGGCAAATTGTTCAACAAAATCAGACACAATTTCAGTTTATTAGATTCCACGTTTTGCTTCGTGTCAAAGTGTCCTTTCGATTTTTACTGACTGTTCGAAAGCAATACTGTACTCCACACTATATTCAATAGTGCCTGTAGTGCCTTTTATAGCCATCGCCGGTAATCATAATTGTTAATTTTTGTCGTTTTAATTCGCTTTTTTTACAAATCTAAGTGGGAAGGTCGGTTATTCTAAACTTTTTCCTCCATATATACGCATTTTTACACATGTGCGACCAGTGTAGATCAAGATTAGCCGGCATGCTGTCTGATCAGAATCTGCACTGGTCGCATTTTGATTAGAAATAACCTAACAAATCATAAAGCCAACAGTTTAGATCCTGATCAGACGGCATGGATGTGCCGGCTGATCTGGATCTTAACTGTTCGCCCATGCAATAAAGGTGTATCTATGGAGGAAAGGGTTAACCATTTTTACACTTTAAAGATATATCTGGCGCATCTGAACAAAAAAATTAAAATCCATCTTTTTGCCATGAAAGCTTACACATCTTAATTTAAACTAATTTGACCACATGGTATGTATCAAATTATGGTTTAAAATAAGATTTTTGCAAAACAAATATTGAAGCAGACGCTCTCGCGGTATATCCGCGAGTTAAAAAACTGCCAGTTTTTTTAACTTTATACATATTTCATTTTTATTTATTGGACAAACGGGAAAGAATTCGTAATACATGTATTCTTAGATTATGCCTAGTTTTTCATTAATAATCGATCTCAAATGTTATTTTTATCATTTGTAAGGGTAAAATATAGACCTTGGATAACTTTAACTATAATATAAATACGACTTCATATCTCCGAAGGAATTATAACCGTTATTTCCTGTGATAATTTGGGAAAGGACTCAGCCTGCAAAGGTGTACATAAAAAGTCAAGTTAGAACTTCTTTTACTTTTCACAAATAATTGTTTAAGATGTCAGTTACTCACTTAGAGAAATCATTTATATAACTTTTCAACGTTAGCGTCTTTCTTGAAAATTACTTTGTATTATAATTTAAAGAAATTTTGCAAAGTTATTTTTATGGCCCGTTGGTAATAACGGTATTGCTATCAATATAAACGTTTACTCCGCTAAAAGTGTCGTTGCAAGAAATTTCACTTTGCGTCCAAGGGTTTCCCCTCGCACATAGAGATAGTAGGGAATGGACATTAGCTTCCTGGGCCACATAGGCAATCTTGTTCTGTTCAATATACAAGAACTTGAGATGGTAAAACCGACTGAAGACAGCTGGAACGCTTTCAAGTTGGTTGTTTGACAGATTGAGCACTTCAACAGTGTTGTGTAGAGGAATGAATTTCTCGTTGATTCGACTGATTTTGTTGTATTTCAAGTTGAGAGCAAGCAATGATGGTGTGAAATCTAGAATATTTGGAAATTCTATGAGATCACAATAAGATATTTCAAACTCCACCACTTTCAAACGGATTCCTGGCTGGCAATCAACTATCCTTTCAGCATTGATATTTGTAGAGTTTTGAATGAAAAAGTAAGTCATGCTATGTCAAATCAAGTTCGGATAACTCTGAAAGTCCTACGGGGAGACTTTTACGGCCGCCACACTGAACATGTAGCGCTATAGTGAATTTCAAATGATGTGCCTCTTGCTGGGAGCGAGTATTAAGAAAATAAAGGGGCAAGAGTGACGTTGGTGCAACATGCATCCTGGTTTGAACCAAGGTGGAAATTTAGTTTTGCTATGTCGTTAACCCACCAGGTTCTCATTTTTTTGACTGTCTTTTTGTTCTTTCTTCAAATCGATCATTTTGTAGACCCGTGCTCTTTTTTCATCATGATACGCAT
Organism: Corbicula japonica; assembly: GCA_038501625.1. Lineage (NCBI taxonomy): Eukaryota > Metazoa > Mollusca > Bivalvia > Venerida > Cyrenidae > Corbicula > Corbicula japonica. The sequence goes on along the minus strand of JAZAYU010000017.1, from coordinate 3,048,096 downwards.
ATTTTTTTCTTTTGTTATACGTTACATAATTACATAAATTAACACAAAAAGTAAAATATGCATATCAGGAATCGCCACACTCACAAAACACAGCCTCCCCACGCAGCGAAAAAGAAGAGAGGAAGATCGAGAGAGCATGTTTGATATAAGAATGTCAATTCAAATTGGACGCCACAAACAATTACCGAAAAAGAGAACCTTTGGGGATATCGCCTTGAAACGGTCAGTGGCAAAACACGTTATCATAAAAATACACTCACACAAATAAGGAATCTCTCCTGGAACAGCTTCATTATAGCAGTCTGTGGGACGTCTGTCTACCGTCCTTTTTCAGCTACGACTGATAACAGCTGTCTGCTTATATCTACCGTCCTATTTCATTTGCAACTGATAAAACCTGTCTGCTTTAAACAGTCACGTTTGCAATTTCTGACAAATAGGTCAGCTTTAAGCGACACGATTTTACTTTATATAAAACAATAAAATATGTTTGGGAAAAAGTCGATATACGGTAGACGATCTTGACTATCATTTTCATAGTCCAGTGAATTATGAGATTTATGTTATACTTACTTTAGAATCGGTTGCGTGCGTGAATGCGTGCTTGTGTGCGTGCTTTCTATTCTGTTTAGTTCCGCCCATTGTTTACTCGTTAGGGCAAACCCATTCTTTTATCTGGGGACCATACGCCGCTGAACATGGAATGGTATTTATCTTAAAACACCGCATTGAAGGCTCCATGTTCACCGCCATATGCATAACATCGTTTGGGATGGATCAAAATCGTACTGTTTATGTGTAAACTGTGGTGTAAATATTGAGTTGCGCTCGGGGGCTAGGCGGCGTGGGCAGTAATAAGCATTTCCATTACTGCCCATGACCAGGCTCAATCAAACACAGCCTGCAATATTTTTATATTTGTCGTGGTCGAGGGTCTTCAAAGTTCCCTTTTCATCTATTTGAGTAATGTTGAAAGGAGGGGCAGAAAGCGGGGAGAAGTAAAGGACACGAGAAAGGGAATAAACATTCATGCAAGTAAAAGCACTCCGGAAAATTAATGCAATTGTTAACAAAACAGTTTAAAAAACTGCCGACATCGTCTCGTTTTAAAAGGACCAGCCGGCCAGCAGTCATGAACAGAAACAGCCCTTTCGATACTAGTGCTCGAAAACTATTAGTCGGCGCTCAAACATGCATAAGCAATGTACCAGTGCCACTATCTAAAACTTTGATCTTATGGCTTTGAATAACCAGGAAAATGCTCATGACATACTCCGGTTCTGGAAGGCAAATGAACTGCCGAAGGTTATCAAAAGTGTAGTATCTTGGTATCTTAAGACAGATCTGTTTACTTAAAACCGAATATTGGGAATCTACTGAGAACATTTTTTAAAGAAGAGTGTTAAGAAAAAGAGTGAATGCTAGAAACAGACTACTTTAAGTAGCAGTGAGCGAATAGAACTTAATCAAGCAAAGAAATCAAATACAGATCAGAAATCAGAAAAAAATGAATAAGATAATGATACGGGTAAAGGTTGCAGAATATAACATGAAGAAGAATGATTTTAACTACAAATAATTTACAGGGTATGAATGCCATGAATGTACAGAAATGGAGCGCATGTTGCCAACAGGCATCTAGTTATTCTTAGATTTTGTCACGAAAACTAAATGTTGGCTTTAACTTTACCATTACTAAAATGTCTCTTAATCAGAATAAATAAAATTCTTTCAGTTACGTCCTTTGAAGGTCGTCGAGCACGATATTTATGTACTATGTTTATAGTACTTCTAAATTTACTTTTTGTTTTTAATATTTCGGCCAGTTTAAAGATGGGTGGTTTCAACATCCCAGCCAATATAAATTTGGATATTGTTCAATCACCCCCAGGGATATACTTCCTGCTTTTGAAATGTTGCCTTTGGCGTTGTCTGTGATATGCAGGATTTATATTCTAAGATCCCCTCTCAAAATTCTATTCTGTTTAGTTCCGCCCATTGTTTTCTCGTTTAGAGCAAACCCATTCTTTTATCTGGGGACCATACGCCGCTGAACATGGAATGGTATTAATCTGAAGGTTCCATGTCCACCGCCATATGCATACCTTCGTTTGGGATGGATCAAAATTGAACTGTTGATTGGTGTAAATAATGAGTTGCGCTCAACCCGGGGCTAGGCGGCGTGGGCAGTAAAAAGCATATCCATTACAGGATCAATCAAACCGAGCCTGCAATATTTTCATATTTGTCGGGGTCGAGGGTCTTCAAAGTTCCCTTTTCATCTATTTAAACGTATTAATACATAAATTTCTGATTTCAGGCTTATGGTAGATTGCAGACAAATATTTGCACCTGGTCAGTTAGCAGTTGTCTCAGATAAGGTCCAGACTGAAGATGGTCATCGTATAATGAACTTCAATGAAACTGCAGTAATCAGGTAACCGGTCGTTGTTGATGAATCAAGTGCTCAAAAGAATCGAATCTAACCAAAGCAAGTTTTCCTTCCTTTTCAAATTCACTTTAAACTATTTCTTCATTTCCATAAAATCACGATCTATTTGTCGTTTCATATTTATTCTTAAACTAATGTTATAGTTTGTTAAATGTAGAGCCGGTGGAAACTATGCCAGGTAAAACAGTCAAATATGTTGAAGATAGTGATGAACTAAAACCTCCTGTACCAATCATTTCATTAGCAGTTTAAAATGCGTAAATGGTATTCTCGAATCATAAAATGAATGCATATTGTATATTTTGGGTAGCACTTTTAAAATAGAATTGAAGGCCATAGAAATGAATAAAACATAAAAGCTTTAACGGTGTAATTATGTTTGTAATTGTTAATCTTCTGTTTTGCAGAAGTTATATCACTTGTTAATGGTACATTATTGTGCTCGTACTCAACATCGGAGAACATGAAGTTATTTGCGTGCCGCAACGTGAAGGAAGCAATACTGTAAATGCAAAATTACGAGCTTGGAACTAATTCACGGTTTTCCGTTTACATTAGCACAAAAGATTTTGGAATTCAAGTAATAATACTAATCTAATATATTATAATTATTGGTATTATTTTTATTTCATTTTATGATTTTATTAAAACGATTGTTTCCTTGGGCATTACTTTACACTCATTGAATAACCCAAATGTTTTCTATACCCTGATGAAAGAGAAAATAATCTTTAATTGTAAACTGTTTTTTTTTATAAATAAACCATACGAGGTACATCTGAATTGTCCACCATATTGTTTTGAAAATGATGAGGTGTGAAAATTATTTTTACAATTTCCAAAAAAACTGTTATAATATTGTTATAAACAGATGAATTTAAATTATTTAATATTCACCTCATTGATGTGCAGAATCTATGTAGCAAACTGGCCGGCTCTAGGTCAACGTGACCAGTGATGTTAAAAGGTTTCAGCCATGCATTTATTATCCGCTAAATCCCTGGAAGAAATTTCATGGAACGAATCAAACGTTTAACTCATCGAGATATGCAGAACCTATATTTCAACCTTGCTGGTTCAAGGCCAAGGTCACAAGTGGAGTCAAAGTTTTGAGCCATGTATTTTGTGTCTGGTCCATAGCTTTTAAACTATGAAAGTTTAAAAGCTATAAACTTTTGTTGTATTATAGCCAAACAGTTGGTCGAAAAGTTGTGGTTGTTAGCTAAAGACTACAATATCCCTGAAGCGACGGTTTATGGATTGACGGTTACAGACGCTGACAATATCCGGTCACTTCAAGGAACTGTATGGCTGACAATGTAGGGTTAAAGGGTTAAAATTAAAATCAGTAAACTTGTCGTGATTTCTGCTTTGTATATTTTAATAGAAAAAAAATCTTATTCATATTACAATTACAATGTTAAAATTATGCCTTATAATTACCACATTACTATCAATCTATTCAGATTTAAAAAAAAGGTCTCGTTTTTTTTATAATAGCCAGCTCGCTTTTTACTACTTTGCTTTAAAATGTTGCCCCGGGTACGGTACAGCCATTCACCAGTGGCAAGGACCCACAGCTGAGATTGTCGTCTATCATGCACGCTTGCACGGGAAGTTCAAACAACCACAAACCCGCTAGGTAACATACTGATGTTTTCGTGTTTGCTCCGAATGTTATAATTGTTACACTTTATCGTGTGTTAAGGGTTCTAATAAATTATTCCTTGATTAAACCATTAGTTACTGTCGGAATGCATTTATAAAGGTGATATGCAACGTGTTAAGGTGAATTCTACTTGTTACCTGTTTTCCATGGCGATGCTTGGTCACCTGTTTCCGCGAGTTTTGTCATTTGACAGTCTTTCTGAGATTCATCCGCTATTTTATTTAGTGATCACAAGCCATGATTTCCATCCATAGTTAACGATTATATTCTAGGTAATTATTTAATGTTCTTTGAAACATTTGTGTAAATCCAATATATTATAATGTAAGCAAAAGTGTCAGCAATTTTTGTTTTTATTGTGGGTTAAGGTCAAAGGAAGTAGAGTTTTGCCGAGTCAAATTGAATAACGACGACGGATTCTCTTACAGGTGTAATCCTTCAAACAAAGCCCACGGGATAATAATTGTTAAATTTATAATAATATGTTGTAACTTTTCAATAAGGAAGAAGATAAAATGCACGGTTAGTCCGCGATTTTATAATATATATTTCAGCACGATAACTTGTACTTTTCATTTGAGAACCTACTAGGGCAATTGGGAAGTTGGTGCAGGCTAGAACCTAGTTCACTTTTTACACCCCGAGTGGCAAATTGTATTGACCTTTTAATGCGGTTATCCTTCGGGTTCTTACTTTCGATTATTATTTGTTGCGTATTTTAAAATTGATCATTTCATAACCGTGCTCTCTTTTCTCGTCTTTTTGCTGTGTTGGGAGGCTGTTTCACTTTTTTAATAAGCAAATTCGTTGAATTTATATCCCCCGCCGAGTACTGGTTATTACTAACACAACAGCTGAAGACATAGGGCTTTAATTAGATATTTATCATGGATGGCAAAAACAGTGAAAAAAAACTTCAGATGGTGAAAAGGGTTGGGCAGCTCACCAGAATATAAAAATGAGACGAAAAGTCTTCAAGTTGTTGAAATGAAGAACGCAGTAGTAAAAATATAGCGCGGTATTTAATTGAAATCCATGCAGAAGTTGCATAGAAGTAGCACAGAAACGAATACTACTCTATATGCATAGTGCATAACTTATCAAAGGGCCATAACTCTGTGTAAAACGGTCAGACCAGAACAAGACAACAATATGTGCATCTTGTCTTGGTATGGATGTTTCCATAGTTTCCTGCTGAGAAATAGCAAGGAAACAAATACTGCTCTACATGCAAAATGCATAACTTATCGAAGGGCCATAACTCTCTGATAAAGGGTCTGACTGAAACAAGATGACAATATGCACATCTCCTGTTTGTATTAAAGGTTTCCAGAAACATTCATTGAAATCCATCTAGTAGTTGCAGAGAAATAGCGCAGAAACAAATACTGCTGTATATGCATAATGCATAAGTTATCAAAGGGCCATATCTCTGTGTTAAACAGTCTGACGGTAACAAGACGACAATATTCATATCTCCTCTTGGTATTGATGGTTTCTAGAAAGTTTCATTGAATTCCATTCAGTAGTTGCAGAGAAATAGCCCGGAAACAAAAACTGCTCTATGTGCATAATGCATAAGTTATCAAGGGGCCATAACTCTGTGTTAAACAGTCTGACCGGAACAAGATGACAATATGCGCGTCTCCTCCTGGTATTGATGGCTCTCAAGAAGTTTCATTAAATACCATCCAGCAGTTGCAGAGAAATAGCGCGGAAACAAATACTGCTCTATATGCATAATGCATAAGTTATCAAAGGGCAATAACTCTGTGTTAAACAGTCTGACCAGAACAAGATGACAATATGCGCATCTCCTCTCGGAATTGATGTTTCCCAGAAAGTTTCATTGAAATCCATCAAGAAGTTGCAAAGAAATAGAGTGGAAATAAATACTGCTATATATGCATCATGCATAAGTTATCAAAGGGCAATAACTCTGTGTTTAACAGTCTGACTGGAACAAGACGACAATATGCGCATCTCTTCTTGGTATTGATGGTTTCAAGAAGGTTTCTTTGAAATCCATCTGGTAGTTGCAGAGAAATAGCGAAAACGAATACTGCTCTATATGCATAATGCATAAGTTATCAAAGGGCCATAACTCTGTGTTAAATAGTCTGATGGGAACAAGACGATGATATGCGCATTTCGTCTTGGTATAGATGGTTTTCAGAAAGTTTCATTGAAATCCATCCAATAGTTGCAGAGATATAGCGCGGAAACGAATACTGCTCTATATGCATAATTATCAAAGAGCCATAACTCTGTGATAAACGGTCTGACCGGAACAAGACGGTGATATTCACATCACTTATTGGTATTGATAGTTTCAAGAAAGTTTCATTGAATTCCATTCAGTAGTTGCAGAGAAATAGCCCGGAAACGAATACTGCTCTATATGCATAATGCATAAGTTATCAAAGGGCCATAACTCTGTGTTAAACAGTCTGACCAGAACAAGACGACGAAATGCGCATCTCCTCTTGGTATAGATGGTTTCCAGAAAGTTTCATTGAAATCCATTCAGTAGTTGCAGAGAAATAGCGTGGACATGAATGCTCTATATGCATAATGCATAAGTTATTAAAGGACAATAACTCTGTGTTAAACAGTCTGACTGGAACAAGACGACAATATGCGCATCTCCTCTTGATATTGATGGTTCTCAGAAAGATTCATTGAAATCCATTCAGTAGTTGCAGAGAAATAGCGCGGAAGCGAATACTGCTCTATATACATAATGCATAGGTTATCAAAGGGCCATAACTCTGTGTTAAATGGTCTGACCGGAACAAGACAACGATATGCGCATCTCCTCTTGGTACTGATGGTTCCCACAAAGTTTCGTTGAAATCCATCCAGTGGTTGCAGAGAAATTGCGCGGAAACGAAATTCGGACGGACAGCGCGACACCGTGACGTCGTGACACCGTGACGGACGGACAACGCCAAAACAATACCCCCTCCCGATTTCACCGGCGGGGGATAAAATCATGGATCGTAAAATGGATGATCAACTCTTATCTTAAATCACATATAAAATTGGCTGTGGCGATGTAAGAAATTTTGCTAACGAAGACCACGAAAAGTCAAAAAAGTCACGAGAAAGCAGTCACAAGTGTAGACCTAATGTCAAAAAATAGTTGGTCTAGTTACTGAAAAAATGAAATCTGATGCTGGCCCGAGTCACTGGAAAAGTTACAGAAACCTTTAAAAGTTGCGATGTCTTTATTCTTAAATAAAGAACAATAAAGGTATACATATATCTATTTGAATACAATTTTCGCTCAGACACAAATTTTTTCGGTAAGACAAGAATTGAACGTTTGCCCGACCGAATGTCAGGCAATATTTTCATAAGTTTCGCGAAATACCATTTCCTACGTCTTTTCAAATACTCTGGCCTGTATCGCCAACACGAATTGTTACGTTTTCTGAACACACCGTTCAACCCGATAAGGTGAATGCCGTGGGTAAGCCGACGGCAATTGCTTGTGTACATGAACGTTTTTCGGCGAAACTGAGTATTGGCCTGATTTTTACATTTTCCCGCAATATCTTAGCATACAAAATATAAATATTGATTCCCTGTTTGTTAAAGGACTCTAATGACGAAATCTTGACGCACACAGGATATTATTTACAGAGAAATTGCAGAAAAAGTGTGCATTTTTTTTGACAAAATATGTCATTTGACGAATCGGCCGCAAATATCCTTTTTATTACCAAATCTGAAATATTTGAAATATTCCATGATAAAGTTCAATTATTTCCCTGTAGTGATTTGAAACCACAGCTTTCAATTCGCTTTCTCTAGAAAGATATTTACTTTTAAACTTGGTACGTCGTGTTGATTTTGTCAACGACAACGGCCGTTAACACTAAAATATTGGTACAGTTGAATGCAGTTTCGTCAGTGGATTGGATAACGTTAACGGCCGTCAAGTGAACTTATTTTCTCGCTGTTGTCTGCTTTATGCATAAAGTGTGTCAGACTCTAGTGTTAACAAATCTAGGCTACTCCTTGTTGTGTATAAATCAAGATAAATATTGAAAAGTATGTTTACCTTAAGAAAAACATTTATGACAAAACACCTGATTTCCAGGTTGTATATATTACCAAACGTTTTGTTATGGATGCAATTTTAGAATTGTAATAATTTTAAGTATTCAATTATTTCGTACACTTGTCAAAAGAGAATTACAAGCGTTTGTACACATTCAAATGAAATACAATATAATATTTTATCTAACTTTGTACAAAACTTATATTATTTACTATGAACTTTACGAACTTGAAATTGTGTGCACTTGCACAGCCGCCTGCAGACGAGAAAAAATGTTGCACCGTATATTATTTCAGCTCGAACTTCATCTGGGGACGAACCATACCGAGTACATAATATTATAGTTTTAAAATTCGGAAATAAATGTTATTATTCTTCATTTTCATTGAGTAGCCATTACTCTTTAAGAGGTCGCAAACATTGCAAATGGCGAAAACTAGCTAAAATTTCAAAAATGAATTTTGGGGGAAATACTTATTGCCACCTAGATTTTAGTAAAGAATTGTATTTAGCTATGGATGTAGTAAGTGTTTGCAAGCTCAATTTAGTCTAATTCATGTTCTAATTACCAAGCACATACTAAAACAAAAGAAAAAACGTTTGCATGAGAACTCAGAAATTCATGAACAATATTCCAAAGCAACTCATACCTAAAATAAGTATATGCTGGCCTACAATGTTTAGTGCCAATTCATCAAAATAATGTTATGGTTTTCAACAAATTCAAGGAAATCTTACTTCCTGGTTCAAAGTGAAAGTAGATTCTACTTTATGCATATACTTATTTCAGGTATGAGTTGCTTTGGTATATTGTTCATGAATTTCAGAGTTCTCATGCAAATGGTTTTTCTTTTGTTTTAGTATGTGCTTGGTAATTAGAACATGAATTAGACTAAACTGAGCTTGCAAACATTTACTACATCCATAGCTAAATACATTTATTTACTAAAATCTAGGTGGCAATAAGTATTTTCCCCAAAATTCAGTTTTTTGAAATTTTAGCCTGTTTTCTCCATTTGCAATGTTTGCGATACCTTAGGAATACTCGAAGCGCAGGCGGTCTTGATCACAGGTGTTCGGCATGTTGGACCCAGTCAAACCCCCTTTCCCTCACACTACTACCCTCCCTTGAAGAAAAAAAAGCTCTACAGAAAAAAAATTTGTTCTTGATATATATATTTTAACAAGGTAGATATCTTCACTATTGAAAAATGCATATCTATCTGCTTTGAGCCCTGTAACTCTTTGAAATACTGCTCAATTGTCACAAACTATGGCTCATATTTCGTGGGATAGATGTATTAGCACATACCATCACAGAAATCATTTACTTTCCGTGGAATTCGGTAGCAAACACAACGCTAACTCGAGAAATGCTTTGGTCGGCTCTCGTCAGACCGATCCGTAATGGCCAAATTTACATCAGTAAAACCATATATCGGCATGGCTTTAAGTACGAACTATGCATTCTTTCGAAGAAATACAATGTATATGTTCACTTACTATCAGCTGAATGATGGATTTTCGCTTCCTGTAAGCAGCGCAGCCGTTATTTCAGGAATTATATCTTGTAGTGTTCATTGATCTTTGTCATTTCAAGCGCTTGCAAAACGTCCTTGACTTTCCGTCTCTTCCCGTTATCCGAATGAGACACACCTCCACGACCTTCACCTTTTCAAGCGTCTAGATGATGTGGCTGAATTTTAGTTCAACCAAAATACGATGATAAATTTATTGCAATCCTGCAAAGTTCACGCAAAAACAACGGTATTGCGATCTGGTAAGTGAACCAATACATTGTATTTCTTCGAAAGAGTGCATAGTTCGTACGTAAAGCCATGCCGATATATGGTTTTACTGATGTAAATTTGGCCATTACGGATCGGTCTGACGAGAGCCGACCAAAGCATTTCTCGAGTTAGCGATGTGTTTGCTACCGAATTCCACGGAAAGTAAATGATTTCTGTGATGGTATGTGCTAATACATCTATCCCACGAAATATGAGCCATAGTTTGTGACAACTGAGCAGTATTTCAAAGAGTTACAGGGCTCAAAGCAGATAGATATGCATTTTTCAATAGTGAAGATATCTACCTTGTTAAAATATATATATCAAGAACAAATTTTTTTTCTGTAGAGCTTTTTTTCTTCAAGGGAGGGTAGTAGTGTGAGGGAAAGGGGGTTTGACTGAGTCCAACATGCCGAACACCTGTGGTCTTGATTTACTTCTGATTTATAAATGAAATGATATAGACAACGAAAGTAAGTAAAATTCAACTCAGAATGAAGTATTTGAAGTTCTTTTGCTTCGTTTTTGTAACAGACGAAAAACAACTATTCTTATGCGACTAAGTTTTGCCACTGACCGTTCAAAGGCGGTAACCCCTCGGATTCTCACTTTCGTTAATTGTTTGTGGCGTCCATATTGAAATTGATTATTGTAATTATACCATGTTCTCTTTTCGTCTCTACTGTTTGGCTGTGTGGGGAGGCTGTGTCTGCTGGATGTGGCCATCCCTGATATGCATATTTCACTGTTTTATATATCACTGTCGTCACATCTGCTTCGGTGACAATACGGCTAAGACGTCATGGTCATATCTCTAGAATATAGTCTAAATATAAGGAGTCGTAATCTCTGTCAGATCAAACTCAATTTGTGTTCTGTTATGTTTGATGTTATTGATGAGTTATTGACAAGTATATATAATCCGTAGTAGTGCTCACATTGTAGTGAAATAGAAACACAAGACGTGCGTCTGCTACTCGGTTTATTCTACAAGTGAAGCCTTAACATTTGAGCGGTTAATGTATAGTATTTAGATATAGTCTATTTCAAAATACAACATCTCCCTGTTTTCAAAAGAAATAACATATAATATATATTTTGTAATAATTGAATGATCAAATATTATTATGTCAAAATATTATACGAAAAATTTCTGTTGATTATTTGAAAACAACTTTAAATGTAAACTATTAAATTAGTATTTATATAATACTTAAATAAGATGTAATATTATTTGAATAAAATTTACTGATATATTGTCATTGTATGTTTCAAGACTTCGTTTACTGTTGTTATTGTCCACAATCACTTCACCCATTCATTTCCAACATATTTACGGTTGTCACGCACTAATCGTCCAGCCCTTGTTTTGTATTCAGTGTTCATTGGCGGGTCATTATTATTGTCTGGAAAATTTGAAGGTTCTTGGGGTAAAACAGGGGTTACAGGCAGTTGCTCTTGTTGCAAAACTTGCGCTTGGAATGGCTCAATGTCATTAGTGTTTTCGCGCGTTTTGTTTAACACTGACCGATTTCTGCGAAAGATGCTGCCGTCAGGCATTTCAACATGATATGAACGATCACTGTGTACCTTAACAACTCTTCCTAATTTCCATATTTTCCCGAATTTCACACGAACTGATTGCCCTACAGACAATGGTGGTAACGATCGTGCTGACTTGTCGAAATTCGACTTTTGTCGTTGTTTTGATGCTTGCATTTTGCTACGTACTTGCTGAGCATTAACTAACATTGGTTGCAATGCTTTGTTGGTTATCGGCACGATTGATTTAGTGCGTCGGCCTAACAATAATTGACTTGGTGAATAACCACATTCTAATGGTGTGTTGCGATACTCAAGTAACGCTAGAAATGGATTTGTCTTAGTGTCCTTGGCTTTTTGCATAAGTTTTTTCGCGATACCCACACCTTTTTCGGCAAGGCCATTACTTTGCGGGTGACCTGGAGATGAGGTTCTGTGTTCAAAACCCCACTCTTTAGCAAAGTGTTTGAATTCTGCGCTGGTGAACTGGCTACCGTTATCTGATACCAGAACATCGGGTATTGACATTCGCGACATGTGCTTTTGCAATTTTTTGATTACTGTTTGTGATCTTGTGTCTGGCAGATAATCCACCTCAAAGAATCTACTGTAGTAATCTATTGTGAGTAAGAACTCTTGTCCATTAAAATGAAACAAATCAGTTGCGATTTTCTGAAATGGCCTGTCTGGAAATTCGGTCGTTACCAAGGGTAGCGGTGCGTTTGCATCCCTGTGTGTAAGACAAACTGGGCAGTTTGTTACATAATCAGTAATCTGCTTTGACATTCCTGGCCAAAATAACGAGTCTTTTGCGCGTTCAAGCGTTTTTGTAATTCCTAAGTGAGATGCGTGAACTTTTTGCACAAGTTCATGTCGCAGTGCTTTTGGGATGATTAGCGTGTGGCCTCTAAATATCAAACCATCCTCTGAACTTATTTCATCGCGATGATTGAAATATTCCATGACATTTGGATCACAAGCTGACCTAGATTCTGGCCAACCTTGTTCTATAGTCTGTTTCAATTTTGTCATCTGAGAATCTCGTTTAATTTCCGCGCGTATAATCTCGAGTCTTCTGTCTGTGACATGCAATTGTTTTTGTACTGTGTGTACATGATAATCTAAACCTTCGATCATATTGGGGAATGTATCGGGTAATGATTGTCTTGAGAGATAGTCACTTACTGGTATGTTTTTGCCTGGCACGTGGCAAACATTTATCTCGTATTTTGATAGCGCAAGTAACATTCTGGCAAGGCGCGGCGGAGCAGCCGACAATGGCTTTTTCATGATTGCTGAGATTGGTTTATGGTCGCAGCGCACAAGAACCTCCCTGCCATATGTGAATTGATGGAATCGTTTAAGTCCAAACAAGATTCCAAGAAGTTCTTTTTCTATTACAGCGTAACCTATTTCAGTCTGCGTTAGTGACTTACTTGCGTATGCGATGGGTTTGTCGTCTTGCATGAGACAACATCCTAACCCGTACTTACTTGCATCCGTTTCTAGGACAAGCGGCTTTTGAGGGTCATAATAACCTAGTACTGGAGACTGCGTTATTATTTCTTTAACCTTTGAGAATGCTTGCTCTTGCGGGGCGTCCCACAGGAACTCAACGTCCTTTTTCAACAAGCTTCGGATAGGCGCGGTAACCTCTGCTAGGTTCGGGGCAAATTTTGACAGATAGTTAATCATTCCCAACAGAGTTTCGACCTTTTCGCGGCAGTCTGGTTTCGGCAATTCTGTAATTGCTTCGATTTTCTTCGGATCGGCCTTGAGCCCAGTGTCCGTGATCACGTGACCAAAGAATGGAACTGATTTGACGCCAATTGAACATTTTTGTGCATTGAATTTTATTCCTTGTTCGCGCGCGCGTAGCAATACCTGTTTGAGGTTTCTGTCATGTTCCTCAGGGGTGCATCCCCATATCAAAATGTCATCTACCAGTGGGTGTACGCACGGTAGTCCTTCAAATACAAGGTTGACCTTTTGACAAAAAATATCACTTGATGCTTTACAACCGTAGGGTAGACGTAGATATCTGTATCTTTGGAACGGTGTTGCAAAGGTAGTTAGAAATGAAGACTCTTCATCTAACTCTACGCTCCAGTATGCATGTGTCAAGTCTAACAAGCTAAAGTGTTTTGCACCAGCGAGTTTAGCGGTCACATCATCTAGAGTCGACATAGCGTAGTGCGGTCGGCGGATCGCGTCATTTAACGGTTTTGGATCTAGACAGATCCGTAATTTACCGTTTGGTTTTTCAACCACTACGATTGGGTGAACCCAGTCGGTGGGCTCCGTTACTGGCGTAATGATTTTGTCTTTCACCATTTGATCAAGTTCTGCTTTTAAGCGCGATTTTAGAGCTTCCGGTACGCGTCTGGGTGGCGCAATTACCGGTACGGCGTCCTTTCTTAAGTACAGTTTACTCTTCCCGGGAAGTATGCCTACGCCCTTGAATAAGTCCTTATATTCGGACATGACAGATTCTTTAGTCATCGTTTGACATATTTCTCGATCAACAGCGTATGTTAGTTGGAGCAATCCCAGATCTAGGGATGTTTGTAAGCCAACTAATGGAGGTGCCTCGTTGTCTACAACGTAAAAGGTTGTGTTTACCATTTCGGTACGATATTTACAATCGAGACTGATTATTCCAGTGACATTTATGTTATTACCAGAGTACGAAGTGAGTTTTGAGTCAGGGGCTTCCAATGGGGATTTGATATTGAGCATTTCTAAGTGTCGTTTTGGCAACGTGTTAACGCTACTGCCTGTGTCAATCTTAAAACGAATGTTTTGAGATTTCGGGCCAATGCCTAAATTTACAAATGCGCGAGTTTGGGCAGACGATTGTGTGTGACTTACCCCAATAGTGTCTATGAAATAATTATCCATCCACGAATCATCCTCATCAGACGAAATATTACTAGTATTTGTCACTTCGTGCACGTTTTTCTTTGATCGGCAGACCACTTTCCAGTGATTATACTTCTTGCACAGTCCACATTGCTTGCCATATGCAGGGCACTTCCGTTTGTCCGACTGATTATGCATTGTTCCACAATTTCCACATGTAGATTGTTGTTTCTGATTTTGTTGTGGAGCCTGATTCTTCCGGTGTTGTTGATGTCTTCTTCCACGGCCACGTTCACGGGTGTTTATGAAGTTTACATCCTGGGTGGTTGACTTTGCGTTCAGCACGTCCATCTGTTTCTTACAGTACTCGAAATTTTGTGATATTTGAATAGCTTTTTCAAGTGTGAGTCCTTCTCCCTCATTTATTAACTTCTCTCTTAGTCGTTGATTGTTCACCCCAAAAATGATTCTGTCTCTAATCATTTCCTCGACCGTTTGTTCATGGTATTTACAGTCAATGATTTTCAATTTAAGTCTGGTTACAAATTGTTCCATGCTGTCTTCTCCTTGTTTTTCGTTATTGAACTGGTACCTAGCAAAAATTGGATTCAGTGTTGGTTGTACATGTTTCCGGAATTTGGTATAGTAAGTGTCCAGTTTCTTCTTTTCTTCATTTGTCAGTGTCCAGGACTGCGAGATATCTTGTCCTTTTTCACCGACCCAGATTAACAGAAAGGCAATTTTTTCTTCTTCCGATTTGTTCTTTAATGGTCCCGCAAATATTAATCCAATATGTCTTTCAAATTTTTCCCATGTGGTCGGCAAGTTCGAACTTTCCCAGTTCATTACTGGTGGTGCAATTCCAGATAATGCCATTCTGATTTTGAACTTTTCTGAGTCCACTTTTAAGACGTGTTTTCAAAATTCTGACACCATGTTCTGTTATGTTTGATGTTATTGATGAGTTATTGACAAGTATATATAATCCGTAGTAGTGCTCACATTGTAGTGAAATAGAAACACAAGACGTGCGTCTGCTACTCGGTTTATTCTACAAGTGAAGCCTTAACATTTGAGCGGTTAATGTATAGTATTTAGATATAGTCTATTTCAAAATACAACAATTTGTAAAACAGTATCTAAAAACTTTCGTACATATGGCGTTTTCAACTGACTGTGCATGACTTGCTGTTTAAGGAAAAAATATGCAACAAAATTGGCAATGTGCGCGTTAAAAACCGTCGGTCAAATCACGATGCAATAAAAACATTTAATTATGTTCTCAAGACCAGTGTTAATCATTGTAGAGACAAAGCTAATTTTCACTTGACGGCCGTTTACGTTATCCAATCCACTGACGAAACTGCATTCAACTGTACCAATATTTCAGTGTTAACGGCCGTTGTCGTTACCAAAATCTCCACGACGTACCAAGTTTAAAAGTAAATATCATTCTAGAGAAAGCGAATTGGAAGCTGTGGTTACAAATAATTACAGGGAAATAATTGAACTTTATCATGGAATATTTCAAATATTTCAGGTTTGGTAATAAAAAAGGATATTTGCGGCCGATTCGTCAAATGACATATTTTGTCAAAAAAATGCACACTTTTTCTGCAATTTCTCTGTAAATAATATCCTGTGTGCGTCAAGATTTCGTCAGCAGAGTCCTTAACAAATAGGGAATCAATATTTATATTTTTGTCTGCTAAGATATTGCGCGAAAATGTAAAAATCAGGCCAATACTCAGTTTCGCCGAAAAACGTTCATGTACACAAGCAACTGCCGTCGGCTCACCCACGGCATTCACCTTATCGGGTTGAACGGTGTGCTGAATTTAACATAAAACTCATAATTTTTGAAAACAGGTGCCCTCTGGTAATTAAGAATGTGGTAATGTGACCTCTTTGTTCTAAAAATAGAATAACCGCTACAACCTGATTGGCTCATACGGTGTATTGTATCTGTGTCGTTGGAAAGGTTGTCCAAAACGGAGTGTTGTGATGGAATTGTTTGTCTCGTCATGAGGAGCGATTAGTTACAGAAAATTCCTACTGTTGCAAGACGTATATGAAATTAAGATGTGTGAAAAAGAACAAAATAGCAATTTGAAAAAAACAAACAACAAAAATGTAACAAATGACATTCAACGGACTATTCTCCGACGTGCAAAATAATCTTACTAGATTCTATTCACCAAAGCCACTTCGCGTTTTGATTATTCTATTTGTAGATCATTCTATTTATAGAAAAAAATAAAAATAGATAAATGGTTCCGCTCAAAGGGCTTTTATCTAGGTGGCTGGTTCTGATTGGATCAAAAAAGCCCAGATGAGCTTAATTACGCGCTTATCGAAGGCGAGTAGGACTTGAAAATATCCATTTAAAGTATTTTAAAAGACAGTGTTTTTTAAAAACTATACTGTAATGGAAGTGGAGCATGGTTAAAAATTTTAAAATTAATGAAGAAAACACTGCTGGGAAACATTGGAACGATCGCATTTTGTTTAACCGTGAAAATTGCATCAATGACACTTCCGCTATCGCAATAATCACAAACATAAATCATATTAAAGGCGAGGATTGCTAACACGGTATTTTGAAAATTCTATAATGCTGAGGCCTTTATATAAATCGGCAAATGAGTTTGCCCTATAGCCTGAACTGATTCTGGTTTTAAATTTGATCCCTTTAAATCCAGGAACATTTCAAATGAAACGAGTCGAGTCTTCTGACTGAGTCCGTGACCAGTTTGTAGCTAAACCAAAATTATTTTAGACAACAACCGTGTACTCAAAATTAGTTTTGTGCAAAATTTGAGAAATTGTGTTTGTTATCAGTGAGACGAATCGAGTCAATTTTCCGATGACAAAGACAACAATGCACGTGATCGTCCGAATGCCACGTGAATGTTCATATGACATACATATCGAATATAAGATCACTGATATCTTCGAAAGCAGGTACCCTGGTAATTCACGTGAAAGTATTTCTTTGATCAACAACGCCCTGTTTCTTTGCAGCCTGATTGCTTATAATTTCGGATTAACATATAAGAATATTTGTTTTAGAATTATGCTTTGTATCTAGTATTAGATTCATTTTATCAAAGCAAGAACTGTGTTTAATATTTTATATCAGAAAATAATATAAATGCTTGATATATTTTATAAAAATGAATATTCTAGAAATACTCTGCATTTGACTTTTAAATGTCAAAGTAAGTTGTATGTCTAATCTTGCGCTATCTGACACCTGCCTTTGTATTTCTAAAGTGACTTATTCAAATGGTTTTAGAAAAATGCATACTCATGAATGATTTACGTTCATAAGATGTTAGCTTGATAAGACAAGCTGGTTCAACTTTCCTTCATCTACTTCTAGAATTGACTTAAACATGTAAAACATAGAATTCCATCATGATGAATGAGCTGCTTGCAAACGTTTTTCATCAGAAAATATTTCAGGCACATTCACAGCTTTGCAAACGTAATTATCTATTTAGACGCTTTGGATATAAGCTGTTTGAAATGTCCTGTACAGTCATTAAGTCCATCACTATCGTTCTATTCTATTTTTGCATTTCTATCGCTTTGTATTTTCATGCTATTGATATCTTAGGTCTTGCAATTTTGTTTTTAGTTTGAAATTCGTTTTAGGCTGATGTTCACCTTTGATATGTTGAAAGTATTGTGGTACGATAATATGTTCCATTTGTATCCAGTTCTTGTAAATTGTTTAATGTCCTTTTTTTTGACGACGTTCATCTGAATATAATGTTGTCTATATAAATCAGGTATATTCGGAGTAATAAAATATTGCGTACAAAGACAGGAAAATATGAACCTTAAAATTATCAGCCATAATATTGATAACACAAAAGTTTTACTTGTCATACTCTTTGATGATTGCCTTTTCTTTTCAACAGGCGGAGGGGTCATTACTCTTCTTATAGACTTTCATATGGGATGTCGGGTTGCGTTTGTAGTTGGAAGACTGCTTACATATATAGCAGGTAAATATGGTTTCATTCACATAAATATCACAAAAGCTAATGTGCAGCCAACTATTGTAATTGTCATCAGCAGATGTTCCAGGGTTATGGATTGGAATAAAGCTTTATCTTCTTTTGCATGCACTGGCTTTATAGGCGTTTTTGTAAAGTTTTAGTCCACACCATCAATTGCAACTGATAAATTCATCATCCTGAAATACGACAAAAGCTGAAATAAGAGAAAAACTGTATTATTTGTCAAATGATAACTTCCCCCGATATTTATGTTCTGGTAGGAATGGGCATATGTCTGGTTGTTCTGTTCAAAATAATATTTTCTTTGAAATTACAACATTTTGCACCTACCTCACGAAACTGTGGGCAATTCTCCAAACAATCAACAAAATCTGTGTATTTTCTACTGATTCAAACAAAAACTAGAATAGTGAGGGGGTACTTTACGATCAGTCCCTTGCCATTGTATCGTCATCTAAAGAAGTACAAAGTGTAAACCTACTGGGGTGAATCTCTTTCGCTACGAAATCCGCCATCAAATGTGTTGTATACTCGATAGAAATTCGTCTTTGGCGCGATAGACACGTAGTTCGCGTGAAAGCTATGTCCAGTGTGCCATTATCTCGTCAGGGTCATCGAAGCGGTTCCCAAGAAGGTGTTTATTCAGTGTCTGAATGTACGAGAAGTCCAGCGGGGCGAGGCCCGCTGAGTAGGGTGGATGAGCCATTCGCGGAACGCCTAAAAGCGCCTATAATAACTCCGTCGATGCAGCCGTGTGCGGTGGGCCATTATTGTGATGGTAGATAATATTTTCCATGTCGGCAGCCATAGACTGGTACCTCTATCTTAATGCATGTGTGCAAGTTTTCAGGCGTATGCCTGAAAATTCAGGTTTTTGTGCGTCTAAAAAATGGTTGATTTTCCCTATATAAATTTACAGATTTTCAGGATTTCAGGGTTTTTCAAAATTCCTAACATGCACCATTGGTAATGCTCGCACTAGATGAGTTCGCATGACCTGTAAGACAATCGAGTAAAAAAGTTTGATTTAATGAATATGATTTATCTGTAGAAAGGAAAGCTTAGTGCAGACTTTGTTAAGTCAAGAATCAGATAAGATGAAGAAAAGGAACTGCTCTCGAGATCCTAATATCTTGGATTACCACATTGCTGTCATCAAAGAGTTCTCTAAATCTCTGAGAGTACGGACCACGAGTGTGATTTCTGTAATGGTTCATGTCTCAATCGTTCTCATTATAAGCATCTGCTTCTCTATGTTGTACAGTACAAATTTTTTTTCTGTAGAGCTTTTTTTCTTCAAGGGAGGGTAGTAGTGTGAGGGAAAGGGGGTTTGACTGAGTCCAACATGCCGAACACCTGTGGTCTTGATTTACTTCTGATTTATAAATGAAATGATATAGACAACGAAAGTAAGTAAAATTCAACTCAGAATGAAGTATTTGAAGTTCTTTTGCTTCGTTTTTGTAACAGACGAAAAACAACTATTCTTATGCGACTAAGTTTTGCCACTGACCGTTCAAAGGCGGTAACCCCTCGGATTCTCACTTTCGTTAATTGTTTGTGGCGTCCATATTGAAATTGATTATTGTAATTATACCATGTTCTCTTTTCGTCTCTACTGTTTGGCTGTGTGGGGAGGCTGTGTCTGCTGGATGTGGCCATCCCTGATATGCATATTTCACTGTTTTATATATCACTGTCGTCACATCTGCTTCGGTGACAATACGGCTAAGACGTCATGGTCATATCTCTAGAATATAGTCTAAATATAAGGAGTCGTAATCTCTGTCAGATCAAACTCAATTTGTGTTCTGTTATGATTGATGTTATTGATGAGTTATTGACAAGTATATATAATCCGTAGTAGTGATCACATTGTAGTGAAATTGAAACGCAAGTCGTGCGTCTGCTACTCGGTTTATTCTACAAGTGAAGCCTTAACATTTGAGCGGTTAATGTATAGTATTTAGATATAGTCTATTTCAAAATACAACATCTCCCTGTTTTCAAAAGAAATAACATATAATATATATTTTGTAATAATTGAATGATCAAATATTATTATGTCAAAATATTGTACGAAAAATTTCTGTTGATTATTTGAAAACGACTTTAAATGTAAACTATTAAATTAGTATTTATATAATACTTAAATTAGATGTAATATTATTTGAATAACTTACTATTATATTGTCGTATGTTTCAAGACTTCGTTTACTGTTGTTATTGTCCACAATCACTTCACCCATTCATTTCCAACATATTTACGGTTGTCACGCACTAATCGTCCAGCCCTTGTTTTGTATTCAGTGTTCATTGGCGGGTCATTATTATTGTCTGGAAAATTTGAAGGTTCTTGGGGTAAAACAGGGGTTACAGGCAGTTGCTCTTGTTGCAAAACTTGCGCTTGGAATGGCTCAATGTCATTAGTGTTTTCGCGCGTTTTGTTTAACACTGACCGATTTCTGCGAAAGATGCTGCCGTGAGGCATTTCAACATGATATGAACGATCACTGTGTACCTTAACAACTCTTCCTAATTTCCATATTTTCCCGAATTTCACACGAACTGATTGCCCTACAGACAATGGTGGTAACGATCGTGCTGACTTGTCGAAATTCGACTTTTGTCGTTGTTTTGATGCTTGCATTTTGCTACGTACTTGCTGAGCATTAACTAACATTGGTTGCAATGCTTTGTTGGTTATCGGCACGATTGATTTAGTGCGTCGGCCTAACAATAATTGACTTGGTGAATAACCACATTCTAATGGTGTGTTGCGATACTCAAGTAACGCTAGAAATGGATTTGTCTTAGTGTCCTTGGCTTTTTGCATAAGTTTTTTCGCGATACCCACACCTTTTTCGGCAAGGCCATTACTTTGCGGGTGATCTGGAGATGAGGTTCTGTGTTCAAAACCCCACTCTTTTAGCAAAGTGTTTGAATTCTGCGCTGGTGAACTGGCTACCGTTATCTGATACCAGAACATCGGGTATTGACATTCGCGACATGTGCTTTTGCAATTTTTTGATTACTGTTTGTGATCTTGTGTCTGGCAGATAATCCACCTCAAAGAATCTACTGTAGTAATCTATTGTGAGTAAGAACTCATGTCCATTAAAATGAAACAAATCAGTTGCGATTTTCTGAAATGGCCTGTCTGGAAATTCGGTCGTTACCAAGGGTAGCGGTGCGTTTGCATCCCTGTGTGTAAGACAAACTGGGCAGTTTGTTACATAATCAGTAATCTGCTTTGACATTCCTGGCCAAAATAACGAGTCTTTTGCGCGTTCAAGCGTTTTTGTAATTCCTAAGTGAGATGCGTGAACTTTTTGCACAAGTTCATGTCGCAGTGCTTTTGGGATGATTAGCGTGTGGCCTCTAAATATCAAACCATCCTCTGAACTTATTTCATCGCGATGATTGAAATATTCCATGACATTTGGATCACAAGCTGACCTAGATTCTGGCCAACCTTGTTCTATAGTCTGTTTTAATTTTGTCATCTGAGAATCTCGTTTAATTTCCGCGCGTATAATCTCGAGTCTTCTGTCTGTGACATGCAATTGTTTTTGTACTGTGTGTACATGATAATCTAAACCTTCGATCATATAGAGGAATGTATCGGGTAAAGATTGTCTTGAGAGATAGTCACTTACTGGTATGTTTTTGCCTGGCACGTGGCTAACATTTATCTCGTATTTTGATAGCGCAAGTAACATTCAGGCAAGGCGCGGCGGAGCAGCCGACAATGGCTTTTCATGATTGCTGAGATTGGTTTATGGTCGCAGCGCACAAGAACCTCCCTGCCATATGTGAATTGATGGAATCGTTTAAGTCCAAACAAGATTCCAAGAAGTTCTTTTTCTATTACAGCGTAACCTATTTCAGTCTGCGTTAGTGACTTACTTGCGTATGCGATGGGTTTGTCGTCTTGCATGAGACAACATCCTAACCCGTACTTACTTGCATCCATTTCTAGGACAAGCGGCTTTTGAGGGTCATAATAACCTAGTACTGGAGACTGCGTTATTATTTCTTTAACCTTTGAGAATGCTTGCTCTTGCGGGGCGTCCCACAGGAACTCAACGTCCTTTTTCAACAAGCTTCTGATAGGCGCGGTAACCTCTGCTAGGTTCGGGGCAAATTTTGACAGATAGTTAATCATTCCCAACAGAGTTTCGACCTTTTCGCGGCAGTCTGGTTTCGGCAATTCTGTAATTGCTTCGATTTTCTTCGGATCGGCCTTGAGCCCAGTGTCCGTGATCACGTGACCAAAGAATGGAACTGATTTGACGCCAGTTGAACATTTTTGTGCATTGAATTTTATTCCTTGTTCGCGCGCGCGTAGCAATACCTGTTTGAGGTTTCTGTCATGTTCCTCAGGGGTGCATCCCCATATCAAAATGTCATCTACCAGTGGGTGTACGCACGGTAGTCCTTCAAATACAAGGTTGACCTTTTGACAAAAAATATCACTTGATGCTTTACAACCGTAGGGTAGACGTAGATATCTGTATCTTTGGAACGGTGTTGCAAAGGTAGTTCGAAATGAAGACTCTTCATCTAACTCTACGCTCCAGTATGCATGTGTCAAGTCTAACAAGCTAAAGTGTTTTGCACCAGCGAGTTTAGCGGTCACATCATCTAGAGTCGACATAGCGTAGTGCGGTCGGCGGATCGCGTCATTTAACGGTTTTGGATCTAGGCAGATCCGTAATTTACCGTTTGGTTTTTCAACCACTACGATTGGGTGAACCCAGTCGGTGGGCTCCGTTACCGGCGTAATGATTTTGTCTTTCACCATTTGATCAAGTTCTGCTTTTAAGCGCGATTTTAGAGCTTCCGGTACGCGTCTGGGTGGCGCAATTACCGGTACGGCGTCCTTTCTTAAGTACAGTTTACTCTTCCCGGGAAGTATGCCTACGCCCTTGAATAAGTCCTTATATTCGGACATGACAGATTCTTTAGTCATCGTTTGACATATTTCTCGATCAACAGCGTATGTTAGTTGGAGCAATCCCAGATCTAGGGATGTTTGTAAGCCAACTAATGGAGGTGCCTCGTTGTATACAACGTAAAAGGTTGTGTTTACCATTTCGGTACGATATTTACAATCGAGACTGATTATTCCAGTGACATTTATGTTATTACCAGAGTACGAAGTGAGTTTTGAGTCAGGGGCTGCCTATGGGGATTTGATATTGAGCATTTCTAAGTGTCGTTTTGGCAACGTGTTAACGCTACTGCCTGTATCAATCTTAAAACGAATGTTTTGAGAATTCGGGCCAATGCCTAAATTTACAAATGCGCGAGTTTGGGCAGACGATTGTGTGCGACTTACCCCAATAGTGTCTATGAAATAATTATCCATCCACGAATCATCCTCGTCAGACGAAATATTACTAGTATTTGTCACTTCGTGCACGTTTTTCTTTGATCGGCAGACCACTTTCCAGTGATTATACTTCTTGCACAGTCCACATTGCTTGCCATATGCAGGGCACTTCCGTTTGTCCGACTGATTATGCATTGTTCCACAATTTCCGCATGTAGATTGTTGTTTCTGATTTTGTTGTGGAGCCTGATTCTTCCGGTGTTGTTGATGTCTTCTTCCACGGCCACGTTCACGGGTGTTTATGAAGTATACATCCTGGGTGGTTGACTTTGCGTTCAGCACGTCCATCTGTTTCTTACAGTACTCGAAATTTTGTGATATTTGAATAGCTTTTTCAAGTGTGAGTCCTTCTCCCTCATTTATTAACTTCTCTCTTAGTCGTTGATTGTTCACCCCAAAAATGATTCTGTCTCTAATCATTTCCTCGACCGTTTGTTCATGGTATTTACAGTCAATGATTTTCAATTTAAGTCTGGTTACAAATTGTTCCATGCTGTCTTCTCCTTGTTTTTCGTTATTGAACTGGTACCTAGCAAAAATTGGATTCAGTGTTGGTTCTACATGTTTCCGGAATTTGGTATAGTAAGTGTCCAGTTTCTTCTTTTCTTCATTTGTCAGTGTCCAGGACTGCGAGATATCTTGTCCTTTTTCACCGACCCAGATTAACAGAAAGGCAATTTTTTCTTCTTCCGATTTGTTCTTTAATGGTCCCGCAAATATTAATCCAATATGTCTTTCAAATTTTTCCCATGTGGTCGGCAAGTTCGAACTTTCCCAGTTTATTACTGGTGGTGCAATTCCAGATAATGCCATTCTGATTTTGAACTTTTCTGAGTCCACTTTTAAGACGTGTTTTCAAAATTCTGACACCATGTTCTGTTATGTTTGATGTTATTGATGAGTTATTGACAAGTATATATAATCCGTAGTAGTGATCACATTGTAGTGAAATTGAAACACAAGTCGTGCGTCTGCTACTCGGTTTATTCTACAAGTGAAGCCTTAACATTTGAGCGGTTAATGTTTAGTATTTAGATATAGTCTATTTCAAAATACAACAATTTGTAAAACAGTATCTAAAAACTTTCGTACATATGGCGTTTTCAACTGACTGTGCATGACTTGCTGTTTAAGGAAAAAATATGCAACAAAATTGGCAATGTGCGCGTTAAAAACCGTCGGTCAAATCACGATGCAATAAAAACATTTAATTATGTTCTCAAGACCAGTGTTAATCATTGTAGAGACAAGGCTAATTTTCACTTGACGGCCGTTTACGTTATCCAATCCACTGACGAAACTGCATTCAACTGTACCAATATTTCAGTGTTAACGGCCGTTGTCGTTACCAAAATCTCCACGACGTACCAAGTTTAAAAGTAAATATCATTCTAGAGAAAGCGAATTGGAAGCTGTGGTTACAAATAATTACAGGGAAATAATTGAACTTTATCATGGAATATTTCAAATATTTCAGGTTTGGTAATAAAAAAGGATATTTGCGGCCGATTCGTCAAATGACATATTTTGTCAAAAAAATGCACACTTTTTCTGCAATTTCTCTGTAAATAATATCCTGTGTGCGTCAAGATTTCGTCAGCAGAGTCCTTAACAAATAGGGAATCAATATTTATATTTTTGTCTGCTAAGATATTGCGCGAAAATGTAAAAATCAGGCCAATACTCAGTTTCGCCGAAAAACGTTCATGTACACAAGCAACTGCCGTCGGCTCACCCACGGCATTCACCTTATCGGGTTGAACGGTGTGCTGAATTTAACATAAAACTCATAATTTTTGAAAACAGGTGCCCTCTGGTAATTAAGAATGTGGTAATGTGACCTCTTTGTTCTAAAAATAGAATAACCGCTACAACCTGATTGGCTCATACGGTGTATTGTATCTGTGTCGTTGGAAAGGTTGTCCAAAACGGAGTGTTGTGATGGAATTGTTTGTCTCGTCATGAGGAGCGATTAGTTACAGAAAATTCCTACTGTTGCAAGACGTATATGAAATTAAGATGTGTGAAAAAGAACAAAATAGCAATTTGAAAAAAACAAACAACAAAAATGTAACAAATGACATTCAACGGACTATTCTCCGACGTGCAAAATAATCTTACTAGATTCTATTCACCAAAGCCACTTCGCGTTTTGATTATTCTATTTGTAGATCATTCTATTTATAGAAAAAAATAAAAATAGATAAATGGTTCCGCTCAAAGGGCTTTTATCTAGGTGGCTGGTTCTGATTGGATCAAAAAAGCCCAGATGAGCTTAATTACGCGCTTATCGAAGGCGAGTAGGACTTGAAAATATCCATTTAAAGTATTTTAAAAGACAGTGTTTTTTAAAAACTATACTGTAATGGAAGTGGAGCAAGGTAGTCTAATCCCGACCCCCTGCAATTATCGACCCCCGCCGCTTAATTACTTCTAATTACAATCTTTTAGTCTATGCTTTATATGACGTTACAAATACACATGACGTCGTTTTTTTTCACACCCGCGTTCTTTTAAACT
The DNA here is from genome assembly GCA_038501625.1 of Corbicula japonica. Classification (NCBI taxonomy): domain Eukaryota; kingdom Metazoa; phylum Mollusca; class Bivalvia; order Venerida; family Cyrenidae; genus Corbicula; species Corbicula japonica. The sequence continues at coordinate 3,021,763 of JAZAYU010000017.1, read as the reverse complement.
CGAAACCGATTCTTCATCGGACGGTTGACGCTACCGATTACATTCTTACTGGGCAAGTTAAGGTATGTGTGATAACTATTTCACATCTAAATGCACTTACATGCTGTTTGAATGCTGATATTTTGTGATTTATTGATTGTTTACACCCACAGCTTCAGTTCGGCTCCATTTTGATAATCTCTAACAAACCTACAGTTGATCACGTGGGGGTCGATAATAGAAGATGAAAAATATTTATTCTGCATTTATCGACCCCCTCCTCTTACATATTCTATAAACTATATTGTGTATATATACTGAGGTAAAATTGCAAAACAAATGTTTAAAATACTTTAAATGTATGGTTTCAAGATTATTTATTTACGTCATCTCAATATCTTGTCAAACATTCCATAACAATCTCAAACACCGCATCATGCTTTCAGTTTTTCACACCTTAGTCAAGCAAAAAAACCTTCTATGACAGGTGAGACCAAGCTGTCAATTAAGGGTGACACTGATTTTACCAAGGAAATCTTAAACATGTCATCTGGCTTTCAGAGTTTTTCACACATTACAGTCACTGTAATTTTACCGATACACGGTTTTTTTAAGTACTCAATCTGATATAACGCGTAATGAAATAAAACACGATCGACTCGTGGACCCCACTTTTCCATAAAATACGTAAAACACTGGTAAAAGCCAGTTTGCATGATTCAAATAAGTGAAAACAATTACCTTGATGGTGATGTCGGTTCTTACGAAATCCGTATTTTATTTCCATTTATCTTTAATTATTTCATTTATAATCCGCATAATTTGAAAAACAGCAGTTAACTTATAAAAACCACATTCATCCTTTACAAAAAACATGACCATACTGTGTATTTCGTATGGAGGAAAAAACCGTTACTGAAGAACATCAAACGCGACTTCAAAAGACGTAGTCGGCTCGAAACAACCATCCGTGTTTATTTCGGCTTTGCTATAAAAACGTTTGATCTACCTGGTAGTGTGCGCGTGTCATTTTTAGCTTGTGTGATGCAATAATTACTGAAATGTGATAAAAGTGATAAATTAAAGATAAGGATATATTTTAAATGATGGAATATGTTAGCGTTCGGTAAATAATAATTGTTTTACCATGTCGTTCGTAAATGTTGCTGATTATTTACGTACCGGTAATTGTATTTGCAGTCGAGTTTGTGACAACATTTCAAAGCAGTCTAAGCAGTCAAGACTGGCACCATGAGCCAATAGAATATAAAACAAACTATTATCATGTTTATCTTTTTATTCAAGACACATATTCATTCTAATATGAATATAAAACAAACTATGATCATGTTTATCTTTTATTCAGTGAAATCCGTGTTATTTGTGCAACGTTGACATTTAAAAAAAAAACTAAAGTGGGGGGTCGATAATTGCCGAAAGAGGTCGATAATGGCAGATCAACATCATTCGTAAATGTTTTAGACTTGTTCACTCCATTGTTTGTTACAACCCTTCTGATTGGCGTAAAACAACCAATGAAAATAAAACTTATTTGTATAGTAGGTATCGTGTCCACAAATTGCAAGAGGGTTTCAATTTGTCAATAAATGTGCTAAAGGGTCGATAATAGCCTACTTTGCTGGTTAAAAATTTTAAAATTAATGAAGAAAACACTGCTGGGAAACATTGGAACGATCGCATTTTGTTTAACCGTGAAAATTGCATCAATGACACTTCCGCTATCGCAATAATCACAAACATAAATCATATTAAAGGCGAGGATTGCTAACACGGTATTTTGAAAATTCTATAATGCTGAGGCCTTTATATAAATCGGCAAATGAGTTTGCCCTATAGCCTGAACTGATTCTGGTTTTAAATTTGATCCCTTTAAATCCAGGAACATTTCAAATGAAACGAGTCGAGTCTTCTGACTGAGTCCGTGACCAGTTTGTAGCTAAACCAAAATTATTTTAGACAACAACCGTGTACTCAAAATTAGTTTTGTGCAAAATTTGAGAAATTGTGTTTGTTATCAGTGAGACGAATCGAGTCAATTTTCCGATGACAAAGACAACAATGCACGTGATCGTCCGAATGCCACGTGAATGTTCATATGACATACATATCGAATATAAGATCACTGATATCTTCGAAAGCAGGTACCCTGGTAATTCACGTGAAAGTATTTCTTTGATCAACAACGCCCTGTTTCTTTGCAGCCTGATTGCTTATAATTTCGGATTAACATATAAGAATATTTGTTTTAGAATTATGCTTTGTATCTAGTATTAGATTCATTTTATCAAAGCAAGAACTGTGTTTAATATTTTATATCAGAAAATAATATAAATGTTTGATATATTTTATAAAAATGAATATTCTAGAAATACTCTGCATTTGACTTTTAAATGTCAAAGTAAGTTGTATGTCTAATCTTGCGCTATCTGACACCTGCCTTTGTATTTCTAAAGTGACTTATTCAAATGGTTTTAGAAAAATGCATACTCATGAATGATTTACGTTCATAAGATGTTAGCTTGATAAGACAAGCTGGTTCAACTTTCCTTCATCTACTTCTAGAATTGACTTAAACATGTAAAACATAGAATTCCATCATGATGAATGAGCTGCTTGCAAACGTTTTTCATCAGAAAATATTTCAGGCACATTCACAGCTTTGCAAACGTAATTAACTATTTAGACGCTTTGGATATAAGCTGTTTGAAATGTCCTGTACAGTCATTAAGTCCATCACTATCGTTCTATTCTATTTTTGCATTTCTATCGCTTTGTATTTTCATGCTATTGATATCTTAGGTCTTGCAATTTTGTTTTTAGTTTGAAATTCGTTTTAGGCTGATGTTCACCTTTGATATGTTGAAAGTATTGTGGTACGATAATATGTTCCATTTGTATCCAGTTCTTGTAAATTGTTTAATGTCCTTTTTTTTGACGACGTTCATCTGAATATAATGTTGTCTATATAAATCAGGTATATTCGGAGTAATAAAATATTGCGTACAAAGACAGGAAAATATGAACCTTAAAATTATCAGCCATAATATTGATAACACAAAAGTTTTACTTGTCATACTCTTTGTTGATTGCCTTTTCTTTTCAACAGGCGGAGGGGTCATTACTCTTCTTATAGACTTTCATATGGGATGTCGGGTTGCGTTTGTAGTTGGAAGACTGCTTACATATATAGCAGGTAAATATGGTTTCATTCACATAAATATCACAAAAGCTAATGTGCAGCCAACTATTGTAATTGTCATCAGCAGATGTTCCAGGGTTATGGATTGGAATAAAGCTTTATCTTCTTTTGCATGCACTGGCTTTATAGGCGTTTTTGTAAAGTTTTAGTCCACACCATCAATTGCAACTGATAAATTCATCATCCTGAAATACGACAAAAGCTGAAATAAGAGAAAAACTGTATTATTTGTCAAATGATAACTTCCCCCGATATTTATGTTCTGGTAGGAATGGGCATATGTCTGGTTGTTCTGTTCAAAATAATATTTTCTTTGAAATTACAACATTTTGCACCTACCTCACGAAACTGTGGGCAATTCTCCAAACAATCAACAAAATCTGTGTATTTTCTACTGATTCAAACAAAAACTAGAATAGTGAGGGGGTACTTTACGATCAGTCCCTTGCCATTGTATCGTCATCTAAAGAAGTACAAAGTGTAAACCTACTGGGGTGAATCTCTTTCGCTACGAAATCCGCCATCAAATGTGTTGTATACTCGATAGAAATTCGTCTTTGGCGCGATAGACACGTAGTTCGCGTGAAAGCTATGTCCAGTGTGCCATTATCTCGTCAGGGTCATCGAAGCGGTTCCCAAGAAGGTGTTTATTCAGTGTCTGAATGTACGAGAAGTCCAGCGGGGCGAGGCCCGCTGAGTAGGGTGGATGAGCCATTCGCGGAACGCCTAAAAGCGCCTATAATAACTCCGTCGATGCAGCCGTGTGCGGTGGGCCATTATTGTGATGGTAGATAATATTTTCCATGTCGGCAGCCATAGACTGGTACCTCTATCTTAATGCATGTGTGCAAGTTTTCAGGCGTATGCCTGAAAATTCAGGTTTTTGTGCGTCTAAAAAATGGTTGATTTTCCCTATATAAATTTACAGATTTTCAGGATTTCAGGGTTTTTCAAAATTCCTAACATGCACCATTGGTAATGCTCGCACTAGATGAGTTCGCATGACCTGTAAGACAATCGAGTAAAAAAGTTTGATTTAATGAATATGATTTATCTGTAGAAAGGAAAGCTTAGTGCAGACTTTGTTAAGTCAAGAATCAGATAAGATGAAGAAAAGGAACTGCTCTCGAGATCCTAATATCTTGGATTACCACATTGCTGTCATCAAAGAGTTCTCTAAATCTCTGAGAGTACGGACCACGAGTGTGATTTCTGTAATGGTTCATGTCTCAATCGTTCTCATTATAAGCATCTGCTTCTCTATGTTGTACAGTAAAGTTGATGTACCTCCATTCGTAAGGTGAATATTATCACGATGAAAGTAATGCTTAACTGTGTTGCCGTCTCTAAAGAAAAAAAGTTACCGAACTATGGTCGTGTTTGGTGTCTTTCAAAGTTTCCTTTTCATCTATATTGATATCACAGTAGCGTTGTTTATGTCGTGTGGCGGCTGTAAAAAGTCTCACTTTACATTCAATCAGTGCTGTTATCAGTTACGTCCTTTTGTAGGTCGTTGAGCACGATACTTAGTACTTCTAAAATTGCGTTTGTTTACATATTCCGATGAGTTTATAGATGGGTGGTTTTGATATTCCAGCCAATATAGATTCGGAAATTGTTAAATCACCCCAGTGATATACTTCCTGCTTTTTAAATTTTGCCTTTGGAGTTGTCTGTAATATGCAGGATTTATCTTCTCAGATCCCTTGTCAAAATTCTATTTTGTTAAGTTCCGCCCATTGTTTTCTCGATTAGAGCAAACACATTATTTTATCTGGGGACCATATGCCGCTGAACATAGAATGGAATTAATCTGAAAATATCGCATTGAAGGTTCCATATTCACCGCCATATACATACCATCGTTTGGGATAGATCAAAATTGTACCGTTTATTGGTTTAAATATTGAGTTGAGCTCAACCCGGGGTTAGGCGGCGTGGGCAGTAATATGCATTTCCATTACTACTCATGAACAGGCTCAATCAAACCGAGCCTGCAATATTTTCATATTTATCGTGTTTGGTGGCTTTCAAAGTTCCCTTTTCATCTATTAACGTATCAAAGTTGTCTTAGTGTGTCATTAAGAGTCGAGACATCTGCGTCAGTACGCGGAAAATAAATATGATGAAAAGTTATCACTGCTTTTCCATTATGAAAAAATAGCACCTCTAGCTGGGAGCGAACCCGCACCGTCACGGCGACAGCGCCTAGCCCTGCAATTCCTGCGACGCAACCAACTGAGCTAGCCGGGCCAACCCCAAAAAAGGTTGATCGGATAGCCCTGATAAACGTAACAATCACTGCACGACATCGGTAACGGGTTATTTTTACTGATAACAGTACTGACTATATGTACGGGGAGACATTTTACGGCTGCCACACTGCACACATAGCGCTACTGTGAATTTCAAATGATAGTGCCTCTAGCTGGGAGCGAACCCGCACCGTCACGGCGACAGCGCCTAGCTCTGCAATTCCTGCGACGCAACCAACTGAGCTAGCCGGGACAACCCCAAAATGGTTGATCGGATATCCCTGATATACGTAACAATCACTGCATGACATCGGTAACGGGTTATTTTTACTGATAACAGTACTGACTATATGTACGGGGAGACACCATAATAACGCCAACCACGTTACGAACAGCACGCAAAGATGTTAACAATAAACTCCCGTTTGCGACGTCATTTCCTCCCACATGAATAATGTCATTCTTGTTCTGATTTTCAGCCGTTTTAGGTATTATGCTATGTTGTGGATCACGTTTCATCTTACTGTCTTAACATCAACATGGCTAGATACTCCTCGCTGGTTTTCCCTCTCAGACTGAAACCTCAATTGAATTTTTTCAAGCTGATCTTATTGCTGATTTTGTGAATTTTTTTTTCTTGTATCGTTGTTTTTCATCCATCGTTTGTTTTTTATGCTTTCCGTAGCTTGGATTACTCTACTTCTGAGGCTGTGTTTTGTGAGTGTGGGATGCTCTTTTAAATTAATACTCAATTTTCCTCTCTGCTACCTGGGAAGGCTGTTTTTCCGGTTGTAGTTTATTCCTAATATGCATATTTCGTTGGTTGTTTTTTTTTCAATTTAGGTGATAATACTTATTAAATCTCTGTCATTTATAAATCAAGAACATTTGGTATAATATTATTTAAAAGCAGACGCTACAGTTTCATCAAAAATTTCCCAATAATAGATTTCATTCAAACTTTGTGTATGTCAAGATCATGATGTTATGCAATGAAAACCCAAATAAAAATGAGACCTTACTGGAGTTACTTTTTTATTAGATACCAAAGATGTCACATTTGAACATTTTTAACGATTTTCATAGACTTCTATGTTCGCGTTAAATCATAGAATGCATCACAAGAATATCATAAATAATTATATATTTTTCAGTTAAAGACATTTTACATTACAAATATATTGCTATATATTGCAATACAAATAATGAAATAATGAAACACGTATAAAAAATTAAGTATTACCTAATTTACGACCAAGGATTTTTCGGCAAATCTTTTTATTCTAAGGGATGTTTTTAAGGTTTTAGAACTGTAATATGCACTTTTGCAGATTGGAATTTTGTTGTTTTCATTTCCAAGTACATCCATTTAGACATCTAAACTCGAGTTTTAACAAACATTTACCTTGCGTAACTCGAGAAATATAGTATTTTAGAAGGGGACCCTCTTTTTCGGAAAATGGGCTGTAAAATCAAACAAACTAGAAGCTAAATTCATCTCTATTTCTTTGAAACCTTGTAAAATTTTGTAAAATAAAGGCTAATTGTTTAAGGACATCATATCTGAACAGGAAAAAACAAGCATTATGTTTAGAATTTATTTCTAACACTTTATAAATTGACTTTTTTAAAGTGTACCCCATCTTCGGAAATGCACATTTTTCCGATCTGCAAAAATTAAGCAAGTTTTTATCTGTAATTTTTGTGCATGTTTAATGCAGTAAAATAATTGTGTTATACATTAAAATTATCTGCAATGTGTATAGAATCAAATAATTAAAATAAAAGAGCACCTCACCGTCTTCGTTTTCATTTTATTGGCCTACAAAATAGGTACCTATGGCCCAGACCAAACGGTTAAAAAACACAAAAACCAAAGGGCTTGGTTTACGAATGGTGATTTTTTCATACCCCCTCAATTTTTTTGAAAAACAAGAAATACGCAAGCAATCAGCTATGCTGGTAAGAATTTAACCTCAAAAAAGTAATTTTGGCAACCGTAACCATAGCAACCAAAGCATTCTTTTAAAGGAAAAAATCATCGTGCAAACACATAAAATTAGTTTTATAAGACAAGTATCAGATAATTACTGTTCAATTATAGAAACAATAAAATAGCAACATTTTCCTAAATGAAAGTACAGATTCCGTAATCATTTTAGTTATACCCCCGCATACGAAGTATAGGGGGTATATAGGAGTCATCATCCGGTTGGTTCGTTGGTTCGTTGACCCGGTCTGTCTGTGGCACTTACAGCGTCAACAGTTTTCAAGATATCGACTTGAAACTTTAAACATATGTTCGTGAGTACATTTGCGCGAACTATTTTTTTTCTCATGTGGATCAGTCCATTATTTTTCGGAGGGGAGCACGATTTAACAAAATCTTGTGACGCGAACTACTTCTACAGTTTTTAAGATATTGACTTGAAACTTGATACACATGTTCGGCATGAAGTCTAGATGTGCCTGACATATTTTTCGTGTGGATTAGTCCATTATTTTTTGCAGGGGACATGATTAAACAAAATCGTGTTATGCAAACTTCTAAATCTTGTGATGCGAACTACTTCTTCAGTTTTTAAGGTATTGACTTGAAACTTGAAATATATGTTCGGCATGAAGTGTAGATGTGCGTGACATATTTTTCGTGTGGATCAGTCCATTATTTTTGCAGGGACGTGATTTAACAAAATAGTGTTATGCAAACTTCTACACTTACTACGTCAACAGTTTTCAAGATATCGACTTGATACTTTAAACATATGTTCGTGAGTACATTTGCGCGAACTATTTTTTTTCTCATGTGGATCAGTCCATTATTTTTCGGAGGGGAGCACGATTTAACAAAATCTTGTGACGCGAACTACTTCTACAGTTTTTAAGATATTGACTTGAAACTTGATACACATGTTCGGCATGAAGTCTAGATGTGCCTGACATATTTTTCGTGTGGATTAGTCCATTATTTTTTGCAGGGGACATGATTAAACAAAATCGTGTTATGCAAACTTCTAAATATTGTGATGCGAACTACTTCTTCAGTTTTTAAGGTATTGACTTGAAACTTGAAATATATGTTCGGCATGAAGTGTAGATGTGCGTGACATATTTTTCGTGTGGATCAGTCCATTATTTTTGCAGGGACGTGATTTAACAAAATAGTGTTATGCAAACTTCTACACTTACTACGTCAACAGTTTTCAAGATATCGACTTGATACTTTAAACATATGTTCGTGAGTACATTTGCGCAAATGTTTTTTTTCTCATGTGGATCAGTCCATTATTTTTCGGAGGGAGCACGATTTAACAAAATCTTGTGACGCGAACTACTTCTACAGTTTTTAAGATATTGACTTGAAACTTGATACATATGTTCAGCATGAAGTGTAGATGTGCATGACATATTTTTCGTGTGGATCAGTCCATTATTTTTTGCAGGGGACATGATTTAACAAAATCGTGTTATGCAAAATTCTACAGTTTTTAAGATATAAGACTTGAAACTAAAATTGTATGTTCTGCATGAAGTGCGCATGTAAGCGACATATTTGTTTGTGGATCAGTCCATTTTTTTTGGAGGGGAGCATTATTTAACAAAATCTTTTATTTTTAATCTTATGACGCAAACTACTTCTTCAGTTTTCAAACTTTAAACATACGTTTGTGAGTAGATTTCCATGACATACTTTATTTCATGTGGATCAGTCCATTATTTTTCGGAGGGGAGCATGATTTAACAAAATCTTGTGACGCGCACTACTTCTACAGTTTTTAAGATATTGACTTGAAACTTGACACACATGTTAGGCATGAAGTGTAGGTGTGCGTGACATATTTTTCGTATGGATCAGTCCATTATTTTTTGCAGGGGACATGATTTAACAAAATCGTGTTATGCAAACTTCTACACTTACTACGTCAGCAGTTTTCAAGATATCGACTTGAAACTTTAAACATATGTTCGTGATTACATTTGCGCAATTTTTTTTTTCTCATGTGGATCAGTCCATTATTTTTCGGAAGGGAGCATGATTCAACAAAATCTTGTAACATGAACTACTTCTACAGTTTTTAAGATATTGACTTGAAACTTGTTACATATGTTCGGCATGAAGTGTAGATGTGCGTGACATATTTTTCGTGTGGATCAGTCCATTATTTTTTGCAGGGGACATGATTTAAAAAATTGTGTTTTGCAAACTTCTACAGTTTTCAAGATATCGACTTGAAACTGAAATCATATGTTCTGCATGAAGTGCGCATGTTAGTGACATATTTTTTATGGATCAGTCCATTTTTGGTTGGAGGGGAGCATTATTTAACAAAATCTTATGACACAAACTACTTCTCCAGTTTTCAAACTTTTAACATACATTCGTGATTAGATTTGCATGACATATTTTTTTTCATTTGGATCAGTCCATTATTTTTTAGAAGGGGAGCACGATTCAACAAAACCTTGTGACGTCAACTACTTTTACAGTTTTGTTTACATCCGGTGAAAACCCAAGTCGCTATTTTTAAACACAACTTTTGCAACAAATTTTCAGGATTTCAATTATTTTTCAACTTTCACCCATGAAAGATGCAAACATCATTTCTGTATACTCTGACAAAGCAGTATTGCGGGGGTATTAATCACCTTCAGTGATAGCTCTAGTTTAGTTTAGTTTAGGTTGTCCTTCTTATAATTTTTTTCCGGAAGTCAGCCATTTTATACCGGAAGTTTAATATTTATATGAAAATTAACTAAGAAAAATGGCGGGAAATTTTAAAATCGGCGTTTTAAAAAAAGCGTGTACTTTTTTAATAAATTTATTTCACATACCATAAAACAACATGTTCTACATCAATCTTAACAGGTCACTATTCTATTTAAACAACATTTAACAATGTCAATATATATATAGTCTATTTATCAAATATTTAATTCTCTTCCTCCTTCAAGTACAAGACTGGATGGCATATCATGTAAGGGTATCTCTCTGCCAATTCATTGGCATACAGCTGATCTGAGCCCCAAAGGTCGGTCCACAATCTATGTAGATCTTTAAGGCAGAATGTCGGGAAAGTGTCAATGGGTGGCATTTCTTCAAGTTCCTCATCAGTTGGCATCCCTTGAGATGTAATGAGATCCAAGAAATCCTTCAATTCATCTACTTCTGCTTGTGCAGATGTACCAGGTTGATCAACATGATCAAAGCTCAATTTTCGTTGGCATGGCCTCTTTGCTTCACTGATTTCTTCATCTTCATCACTTTGTCTTGCAGTGCAATTCAATATTTTGGGTATTTTAAGTGAAAGTCCTCTCTTGCGTTTGCGTGTCTTTTTCTCTACTATTTCTGGGGAGTCACAGAAATCCAAACTTAGGTCTCACTCTTGTGCCCAATTTACATCATTGACTAGTGATTCCATAGTGACAGGTGTAATGGGCGAAATGTACGATCGTGTAACTCTGCTTCTGGAGATGGGTACTGGAGTAAGAGAAATACCTCTAACTGCTTCATTGTCACCTTCTGGTCCCATGGGTGAAAAACATGGTTTAGGGCTGCTTGGTATTGGACTTGGGTAGTTTTCTTCAGGACTGGATGGGTTTGGAGTGCTGCACATTTGTGGTTGAATCTCTTTTCCTTGCAATACAGAATCTATGCGTTTCAGCTTCATATCCAATTCCTGAAATTCAGTGTCATCACTGTGAATTTGTCTGTCTTCAACAAGTTCTACTGTCTCAAATGGAGCATGGTGGAAATTGTTGTTTTTATTCTTCAGCTCTCTTTTCTTGATTTCATTTTTAGTGACTTCTTCAATCTGTTCCAAACATTTCATAATTCTGGCTCTTGTATTGTAGGTGAACCCTTCATCTGGTTCCATTTCTGTAGGCCAGGTTTTGAGAGTCCAAGACATGATGCTAGGTCTGAGATGTCCCATTCTCAATGATTTCAACAGTTCATTTGCCTCTACCTCATTGACCATCACGATTCTTGGTTTACTGTAGTCATCAAACACCCAATAATAATCCAGTGCGTCATTTTGGGCAATGAACATCAACCAGGCGCAAAGTTCCTTCTCGTAAACAGACATGTCTGTTATTGTTCTGATCTCTGCATTTCTAGCTTGCATCCTATTGACTTTCGTTCTCAAGTTCATGCTTTTCAGGCAGTTCTTGGCGTATTGTCCACCGAGTCTCTCCACTGATTCAAGGAAATCACCATTGATGTGTTCCAGGAACATGTTTTTGTAGGCTACTCTTGCAGCTGTCTTGAGCTTCTCTATGCGACTGTCATCATTTGACCAGAGCTCCATTCCTATGTCCATATCCACATCTCTAATTTCTTGGAAGATCATCTGAAACGTACGTGGATCAGGTGAAAGTTCTGTGTATTTAGGAAGTACTTTACTAACTTTGAGATTTTTGTAACCGACAATTCTATTGTTGAAAGCGGCATTTTCCTGCGCGAAGTTTCTTATCCAGGGTAACTCGTTACACTGGAGGAGTATGGGCGTGCGGTAGAGTATTTGTGGTTCTTTATTTTTCACGTTGACCATGACATTAAAGCCCTCGAATACTTTCTTAACTTCTTCGCAAACCTCTGGCTTTACGATGGTTAACTCTGGTATCATGATGATACCTTTGTGCAGGCATTTTGCCAAATGAAATCTTGTGACTGGACTGTTTGTCCTACTAGATCTGCGTGAGGGGTAAGCGCCTTTGCCCAATACGTTTTACCAGCGTTTGAGGCTCCTTGAAGCATGAAGCAATTAACCTTGGGATTGCGGCATCCTAGAACCATGTTTCAATTCACAAGGAATTCACCGAGATCAATGTTTTGTTCTGAGCACCATTTTTGGAATATCTTGGCTGTTTTTAGCTCACCTGAGCACTTGTGCTCATGGTGAGCTTTTAGGATCGCCCTGTGTCCGTCGTGCGTCGGGCGTCGTGCGTCGTCCGTCGTGCGTCGTGCGTCGTCAATTTTTGCTTTAAACAACATCTCCTCTTAAACCCCTGGGCCAAAGTTGATGAAACTTGCCACGGATGTTCCTTGCATGAAGCTCTTCCAAAGTTGTTCAAAGAAATCAATTCCATGCAGAACTCTGGTTGCCATGGCAACCGAAAGGAAAAACTTTAAAAATCTTCTTGTCTGAAACCACAAGGCCTAGAGCTTAGATATTTGGCATTTAGCACCCTCTAGTTGAACTCTACAAAGATTGTTCAAATTATTTCCCTGGGGTCAAAATTGGCCCCGCCCCAGGGGTCACTTCATTTTATATAGACTTATATAGGAAAAACTTTAAAAACCTTCTTGTCTGAAACCACAAGGCCTAGAGCTTAGATATTTGGCATTTAGCATCCTCTAGTGGAACTCTACAAAGATTTTTCAAATTATTTCCCTGGGGTCAAAATTGGCCCCGCCCCAGGGGTCACTTCATTTTACATAGACTTATATAGGAAAAACTTTAAAAATCTTCTTGTCTGAAACCACAAGGCCTAGAGCTTAGATATTTGGCATTTAGCACCCTCTAGTGGAACTCTACAAAGATTGTTCAAATTATTTCCCTGGGGTCAAAATTGGCCCCGCCCCAGGGGTCACTTCATTTTACATAGACTTATATAGGAAAAACTTTAAAAATCTTCTTGTCTGAAACCACAAGGCCTAGAGCTTAGATATTTGGCATTTAGCACCCTCTAGTGGAACTCTACAAAGATTATTCAAATTATTTCCCTGGGGTCAAAATTGGCCCCACCCCAGGGGTCACTTCATTTTATATAGACTTATATAGGAAAAACTTTAAAAATCTTCTTGTCTGAAACCACAAGGCCTAGAGCTTAGATATTTGGCATTTAGCACCCTCTAGTGGAACTCTACAAAGATTGTTCAAATTATTTCCCTGGGGTCAAAATTGGCCCCGCCCCAGGGGTCACTTCATTTTACATAGACTTATATAGGAAAAACTTTAAAAATCTTCTTGTCTGAAACCACAAGGCCTAGAGCTTAGATATTTGGCATTTAGCATCCTCTAGTGGAACTCTACAAAGATTGTTCAAATTATTTCCCTGGGATCAAAATTGGCCCCGCCCCAGGGGTCACTTCATTTTATATAGACTTACATAGGAAAACCTTTAAAAATCTTCTTGTCTGAAACCACAAGGCCTAGAGCTTAGATATTTGGCATTAAGCATCCTCTAGTGGTACTCTACACATATTGTTCAAATTATTTCCCTGGGGTCAAAATTGGCCCCGCCCCAGGGGTCACTTCATTTTATATAGACTTATATAGGAAACACTTTAAAAATCTTCTTGTCTGAAACCACAAGGCCTAGAGCTTAGATATTTGGCCTTAAGCACCCTCTAGTGGAACTCAACAAAGATTGTTCAAATTATTTCCCTGGGGTCAAAATTGGCCCCGCCCCAGGGGTCACTTCATTTTATAAAGACTTATATAAGAAAAGCTTTAAAAATCTTCTTGTCTGAAACCACAAGGCCTAGAGCTTAGATATTTGGCATTAAGCACCCTCTAGTGGAACTCTACAAAGATTGTTCAAATTATTTCCCTGGGGATCAAAATTGGCCCCGCCCCAGGGGTCACTTCATTTTATATAGACTTGTAGAAAAACTTTAAAAATCTTCTTGTCTGAAGCCACAAGGCCTAGAGCTTAGATATTTGGCATTTAGCACCCTCTAGTGGAACTCTACAAAGATTGTTCAAATTATTTCCCTGGGGTCAAAATTGGCCCCGCCCCAGGGGTCACTTCATTTTATATAGACTTATATAGGAAAAACTTTAAAAATCTTCTTGTCTGAAACCACAAGGCCTAGAGCTTAGATATTTGGCATTAAGCATCCTCTAGTGGTACTCTACACAGATTGTTCAAATTATTTCCCTGGGGTCAAAATCGGCCCCGCCCCAGGGGTCACTTCATTTTATATAAACTTATATAGGAAAAACTTTAAAAATCTTCTTGTCTGAAACCACAAGGCCTAGAGCTTAGGTATTTGGCATTTAGCACCCTCTAGTGGAACTCTACAAAGATTGTTCAAATTATTTCCCTGGGGTCAAAATTGGCCCCGCCCCAGGGGTCACTTCATTTTACATAGACTTATATAGGAAAAACTTTAAAAATCTTCTTGTCTGAAACCACAAGGCCTAGAGCTTAGATATTTGGCATTTAGCACCCTCTAGTGGAACTCTACAAAGATTGTTCAAATTATTTCCCTGGGGTCAAAATTGGCCCCGCCCCAGGGGTCACTTCATTTTATATAGACTTATATAGGAAAAACTTTAAAAATCTTCTTGTCTGAAACCACAAGGCCTAGAGCTTAGATATTTGGCATTTAGCACCCTCTAGTGGAACTCTACAAATTTTGTTCAAATTATTTCCCTGGGGTCAAAATTGGCCCTGCCCCAGGGGTCACTTCATTTTACATAGACTTATATAGGAAAAACTTTAAAAATCTTCTTGTCTGAAACCACAAGGCCTAGAGCTTAGATATTTGGCATTTAGCACCCTCTAGTGGAACTCTACAAAGATTGTTCAAATTATTTCCCTGGGGTCAAAATTGGCCCCGCCCCAGGGGTCACTTCATTTTATATAGACTTATATAGGAAAAACTTTAAAAATCTTCTTGTCTTAAACCACAAGGCCTAGAGCTTAGATATTTGGCATTTAGTACCCTCTAGTGGAACTCTACAAAGATTGTTCAAATTATTTCCCTGGGGTCAAAATTGGCCCTGCCCCAGGGGTCACTTCATTTTACATAGACTTATATAGGAAATCTTTAAAAAGCTTCTTCTCACAAACCACAATGCGTACAGCTTAGATATTTTGTAAGTAGCATTGTCTAATGGATGTCTACTAAATTTGTTCAAATTATGTCCCCTGGGCCAAAATCTGCCACGCCCTAGGGTTCTCTTGGTTTACATACAGTTATATAGGAAAAACATGGAAAATCATTTTTTCTCCGAAACTAATAGGACTAGACCTTAGATATTTGGTTTGAGTTTTGTGAAGAGACCCTTTACCCACATTGTTTAAATGTTGGCCCGGGGGTCAAAATTGGCCCTGTCCTGGGGGCCCTAAATATGTAAAAAAGGAAAACTTTAAAAATCTTCCTACTGGAAACCTCAATGCCTTAAGCTTACATATTTGGTATGTAGCATTGTCTAGTGGATGTCTACCAAGTTTGTTCAAATTATGTCCCCTGGGCCGAAATTGGCGACACCCCAGGGTTCTCTTAGTTTACATTTATTTATATAGGAAAGCATGAAAAATCATTTTTATCCGAAACTAATAGGACTAGACCTTAGATATTTGGTGTTGAGTATTGTGAAGAGACCCTTTACCAACATTGTTTAAATGTTGGCCCTGGGGTCAATATTGGCCCTGCCCCAGGGGCCCTTAATATGTAAAAAGGCAATTTTTAAAAATCTTCTGACTGGAAACCTCAATGCCTTAAGCTTAGATATTTGGTATGTAGCATTGTCTAGTGGATACTTACCAAGTTTGTTCAAATTATGTCCCCTGGGCCAAAATTGGCCACGCCCCAGGGTTCTCTTATTTACATTGATTTATATAGGAAAACATAAATAATCATTTTTCTCTGAAACTAATGCGACTAGACCTTAGATATTTCGTTTTGAGTATTGTGAAGAGAACCTTTACCAACATTATTTACATGTAGGCCCTTGGGTAAAGCTGAGAGTACTTTTGTACTCAGGTGAGCAATATAGGGCCATCATGGCCCTCTTGTTTGAGTACTGTGACAGTTTAGAGGCTTCAATCAGATATTGATTGACAAACAGATAATATAATTTATGTTTTAACTTGAAACGCTTTAAATTGTGGCATTCAATATGTAGGACAGACGGGACGCCCTTTGAAAACACGTTTTAGTCAGCACTGTTCTAAAATACGAAACAATAATAAAATCAATACATATTTATATAAACATTTTAAACAATCAGGCCACACTTTAAAACACGTTAGTATTCAACCTGTGGAAATATTATATTTGATAACAGTGCTTCAAGAGCATTTAAAATTAGAGCAAGACTTGTTTCAGAAGATAATTGGATTAAAAAACTACAAACTCCATATCCACTTGGTTTAAATGATAATATTTATCAAGAAGGCAACATTTCAAAAAACCCTGATTTTGACATTTTTGGATTGCTTCAAATACGAAAACGAAAATCGAGGTCACATGGGATAAGGACTAATGGTAACATCAAAAGAACATCACGTGTTCATTGTTCTATTCATGACCTTCAAAATATTTTAAAACATTCTGGAAGACATGCTATGCTGTCGCGTTTAGCTTCTCTTTCTATTTCAAGTTTACAAAAAGTGGATAAGGAAGCCGATGATATTGTTATTAGAACTCATCCACTTTATGAGGTTGCAAGCCTTACTCAGTGTTACACTCGGCATGTTCTAAGACCACATATTGACTTGGAATCTGATCACCAAAGACATTTCCTTAAAATTTCATTTTTAAATAAAGGCATAGATTTTATTGACCTTCCAAGTATATTTAAAGATAAAAATGTTGAATCGGCTATACCTAATTATTTCAAGAATACTGAAACACCCATCGTTTGTTATAAATATAACAAGCCTATTAGAAACACAATTTTCAATTACAACAAAATTACCTCGGATTTACAGATTGTTGAAAACACACCATTATCTTGAGACTGTTCTAATTCAAAATTTTGCTATCAACCTGCCGGTCATATCGTTACAGGGGATCTAAATGTTATCAAAGACTTTAGAATCCGCAATTTAATTTCAAAAGGTCCAAAATACAGAATTCCATCGGACATCGACTTTAATACCTGTCGTGCGGAAATTGCAGAGTCTTTAAACTCTTTTTGCAATAAATGGTGTAAACGAGAACATGCTGAGCCTAATGCTCTTTCAAACTGGAAAAAACAAATATTCAAAATAATTGACACTCGTATATCCTTCTATAAAAGAAACATAGCTTTACTACCACCTCGACCTCGTTTTAACTTTCGTCATTTGAAAAAAGGTATTCAAGATTTTCACAACAAATTTGTTTTAACACCTGCTGATAAGGCTTCAAATAATGTTATTATAGTGTGACGTATACACTATATAAATATTCAAACTGAAGAGCTTAATAGCACTAATGCTTATACACTGACATCTTCATCTGAGAGTGATATTGTTACTGCACACACTCTACAAATTACAAAATTTAGAATCAGTGTTGAGCCTAAACAAGACAAAGTACCTACTATGTATTGGTTGCCTAAAATGCACAAAACACCGTACAAAGCAAGATTTATCGCTAACTCTAGTTCTTGTACTACAACAAAGTTATCCGTGCTCTTAACATCTTGTCTTACAGCTATAAAAGAACATGTAATTAGGTATTGCGAAAAAGTTTTTGAAACTACTGGCAAAAATTTATTTTGGTCTATAAAAAATTCAAATGACGTTTTGAAGAAACTTAAATCAAATAATTTTCAGGCGTTCTGTTTGTCTACATATGATTTTTCTACCTTGTATACTTCTCTCCCTCATAATTTAATAAGAGACAAGCTAACCAGTCTCATTGAAAAAACTTTTGCTAGAGAAAATAAAACATTTATTGCTTGTAATGAACATAGGGCATTCTTTACAGATGGTTCTTATGATAATTATACTTCATGGACCTGTCAAGACCTTATCCAGGCGCTCACATTTTTATTGGATAATATTTATTTGAGATTTGGTACCTCTATTTATAAACAAGTAATAGGCATTCCAATGGGTACTAATTGTGCACCCCTTGTTGCTGATCTGTTTTTATACTGTTATGAAAGAGATTTCATGTTATCTCTTTCTACCGAACATCAAGATGATATTATTACAGCTTTTAACAACACCTCGAGGTACATTGATGATTTATTAAATATAGATAATAACCATTTTCCATCATTGGTTAATAAGATTTATCCTAAAGAACTACAGCTTAACAAAACGAACACTTCAGAAAAGCAAGCAAACTTCCTGGATTTAAATCTATCCATCGAAAATGGTTACGTCACTACTAAAATTTATGATAAAAGAGATGATTTTAATTTTAATATAGTAAATTTTCCGTTGCTAGACGGCGATGTTCCTCGTGCAACTTCTTACGGGATTTATATCTCACAGCTTGTTCGCTTTTCAAGAGCTTGCAACGATGTGAATGATTTCAATGAACGTAATCTTTGCATTACAGAAAAACTTTTAAAACAAGGTTATCGGTATCACAAATTAAGGAAAACCTTTTGCAAGTTTTATCGCCGATATCCAGATCTAATTCATAAATACAGCTGCAGTTTAAAATCACTATTGCAACAAGGAATTTCACAGCCAGTTTTTTATGGAGATTTAATTTATAAACTTATGAAGATAAAAGGCGATGCAAATTTCTCCCGGTTATTCGTAAAAACCATCTGTAAATTTAAAAAGAAAGGTTACCAACATGATATTTTACAGCACTCTGCAGGCCTGGTGATTAACCCATCTACAGTTGATCATTATGCTTACCTCTTTGGTTGCACGACGGTGGCAGGGGTGTAAGAGTTTATGAAAGTTTATGGGGAAATCTGTTCTTAAAAGAACCTAAAAGCTCGATTTGTTTCTTTTATCCCTGTCATCGTGTTCTTGCTGATTTTACTCCAGGTGCTCTGGTCTCGGAAAGATCATTGAGTACCCGCCCTTTGGCTTTGCAATGCTATTAAATTCTTATGTTTATATGTTTGTATGCTTTTGCATGCAACATTGTTGAGCTGATGGGTGGGTTGGAGTTATTTCACCAAGACAATTTGTACTTGTTTTGTGATACGAGAACCTGTTGGGGCAAGTGTGAGGTTGGTGCACCCTAGAACCTGGTTTAAACCCCCAGTGGCAATTTGTTTTGCCACTGACCGTTCCAAGGCGGTATCCCCAAAGGTTCTCTTGTTTATTGTTTGTGGCGTCCTATTTGCATTGACATACATATATAAAACATGCGCTCTCTCTCTCTCTCTCTTCCTCTCTTCTTTTTCGCTGCGTGGGGAGGCTGTGTTTTTTGAGTGTGGCGATTCCTGATATGCATATGTTGCTTTTTCATATCGTGATTCTGTTGCTGTATTATAAAAGAGTCAGTATTTTGCAATAATATCATTACAATATTTCAGTTTTCATGGCTTCTAAATGAAGATGAAGAATAATAACAATTATTTCCGAATTTTAAACCTATTGATTATACTATTTTCTCCAAAAATTTCCTCACAATAATTTAAAAAAAAAGAAAAAAAAGGGGGAAAAAAGGTTCCTTTCCGGAGGATTGAACCGGGGCCGTCAAAATAAACTGACTTGTGCGTTACCACTACGCCACGGAGGATTGATCAAACGGTGGATAATTTCATATAACCTCTATTCATTACTGAGTGTTGTTCGTCTATAGACTTATATTATTTTGAGTATTTGTTATGAAAATATTTGTTTACTTTACATCAATTTTATATCCGCACTTTGTTATTATTTGATTTAGTTATTAATGACGTCATAATCGCGGAAAATATCTAAAGAGTAGATTCCTTTTACGAAAAATAGTATCAACCGGAAACGTGCGAATCGGCGTTCGGAAAAAACGAATTAGTGACGGCATAAGTCGATGTTTGGAGGAAATATTACAGTTCTAAAACCTTAAGTTTACTAGAAATTTACATAATAGAATTTCGCAATACTACCAATATATTCACCAATGTATAACAAACATAACATAAAAATGTAGGTTACCATCTTAATTTGTTCTAGATGGCAATTTCAAAAAAGGGGAAGGGGTAATTATGTATACACAAACAGACTTAAAGATTTATAGCGTACATCATTAATAATTACATGTTTGGCATTCTAAGTGTTACGATCACAATTTATGACAAAATTTAATGAAACTAACAGATAAATAACATAGTAGTAATGATCAATGTCAATTTTTTATATCTGACACTGAAATGAGAGAATCTGCTTACAGTTAGTAGGAAATAGGGAGTCGGTCAAAATTCCTGTATACATTAGCATTTTATATTGAGTATTACGTTGCACATCTATTATTTTGTTTGAACATAATAAAGCACTTAAGCATTTTAAGTTCTATGCAACTTCTGCAGATGCAGACTTTATCTGTAAGCTTGACAGGCAGTAAGCACATTGATCAAGGGTTTCATACAGTGTTTGGTAGGGCAAGTTCGTGTTTCGTGTAAACAATTACTACTGATTTTTAATTGATTTTACAACCGACAAAGTTTAATGGTTCCCCGGGCTTTATGTTTTATATGTTTGTGTGCAATAGCATTCAGCACTGTTGAGCTCATGGGTGAGTTGACGTTATTTCAACAAGACAACTTGTACTTGTTTGTTGATATGAGAACCTGTTGAGGCAAGTGTGAGGTTGGTGCACCCTAGAACCTGGTTTAAACCCCCACTGGCAATTTGTTTTGCCACTGGCCGTTCCAAGGTGGTCACCCCAATGATTCTCTGTCGTAAATTGTTTGTGGCGTCTTGTTTGAATTGATATACTGATAACAACATGCTCTCTTTACCTCTCTTCTTTTTTCGCTGCGTGGGGAGGCGGTGTTTTGTTAGTGTGGCGATTCCTGATATGAATATTTAACTTATTTTCAAACATTTTCAGGGACATAATAAACATCAGTTCCTATATCGGGGACAGCGCCGTCTGTCACAATTTCTCCCACTTTCAGTTTACAAAACCTGAAACTTGTATCATTTTGTCGAACGAAAAATTCGACTTATGCCAGTTTTTTTAACGCGAAGATGACAGAAGTCCTTTTACGATACAAACCTAACCTCTTTGGCCCGCATTATTAATGTTTTATTGTAAAAAGAGCAGAACATCTTCAGCGAATGTTTTACTATATCAGCGCGTAAAATATTTTCGTTTTGAGAATTACGTATGTAGGCGGTGGTACAATAGTAAATACTCTTTTAAAGAACGGTAGCGTCTGCCTTTAAAGGTATAGAGATGTTGTTTACCATCATACGCTTTCACTTTTGTTTAAACATTTATTCCAGTTTTATCAGTCATTGAAACTGTATTTGTAAGGTGTAGTGTCTGTTGAATGGAATTCCTCAGCTGTCTGTTTAAAAAGTTCCAACAAGCTCATACAAACAATAACTTTTCTTAATATTTCTTCAGCAGACTTTACAATTATATTGCTGATGACAACAAGCTCGAGATGATGCCAAATTTTTTAGGTCAAGGTCACATTTGTTGGAGTAATTCCCATTTTTGTACTTGGGGTTTTGACACGAAAACTTCTCATTGGCCATAAAATTGCCATTTCTTAATAATGTAATACCATGTTCTCTTTTCCTCTACTTTTTGTCTGTGTGGAGGCTGTGTATGCTGGATGTGGCCATTCCTAATATGCATATTTCATTTTTTATTAAACTTTCAAATTATGTTGCGTATGACAACAGGGTCATAATAATGCTGCCAAATTCATTAGAACAAGGTCACATTTGATGCATTTATGCCCCTTTTTGTACTGGGATTTTGACACAAAAACTTAACCTTGGCTATAACTTTGCCATTTCTCAATTTGTTCCCATGAATTTGTGAGATGCTGCATTGAAGATCCATTCGAAGGGCTTAAAGCATCCCATTACCATTGGTTGCAATACATGGCTTGTATGAGCTGGCAAAACTAATAATATTGCCAGGTTTTCTTTTGCCCAGTTGATTACATCAAGTGACACATCAATTGACTTGTGCATTGTCGAGATTCCTTTTTCGTCTACTATTATTTATTTGCTTTATTCAATATTTTGTAAGTTTCCAATATGCAGTTTCCAAAGAACATTGAAAATAAACGCAGACATCAGAAACCCCGATAAAATATAAAATACATTTTTGATTTTGATGATTTGCCACTGACTGTTTCAAGGCGGTAACCCTTTGGGTTCCATTTTTTGTTATTTGTGGTGTCTGTTTTAAAGCTGATTATTTTGTAAATCATGCTCTGATTTGAACGTATTTTCCAATGCTGGTTGAAGGCAAATATAAACGTAATTATCCAAGAACATTCACGATCACTTATAAGCTTCGGTAGATCCACTGTTTAAGTTAGAATACCGAAGTGTTTAATAAACATTTTGAAACATGTATGTCTCTTTGCAAAATTCTTTCGACAAGTTCAGTTCCGTATGTTTTTTGTTGTACATGGTGTCGTCTAAAATTTGTATAATTCAATTGCACATTGTTGCAGTTCCCTATGACTTGTATCCTACTAGGGACCGTCTACTTATGCATCCTGAGGTTTATTAAAGTTAAAATATTATATAAAATTTAATTTAAACTATTAAATTTATATGATGTACGGTGGCCGAACCTCAAAATAAACTAAATTTTCAATGCTGTGCATTGCATCAACAAATCATGTTTGAAAATTATTACACTTACATTATCACAGTCTCATTCCATAATATTATTACGTTGTGCTCCCCGACCTCCGAAATGTGGTCGATTAGTGCCGATATCTCCTCGTCGGTCCAGTTTTTATGCCCCCAAAGGGAGGCATATAGTAATCTCACCGTCCGTCCGAAATAATCTTGTCCTCGCTTCTTCTCCGAAACCGCTGGAGGGATTTCTTTGAAACTTCACAGGAGTGTTTGTCACCAAGCCTAGTTGTGCATATCGTCAGGATTTTCTGCTCGGATTTTTATTGGCTGAGTTATTGCCCTTTATAGCAAAATCTTGTCCTCGCTTCTTCTCCGTAACCGCTTGAGGGATTTCATATAAACTTCACACGAGTGTTTGTCACCAAGCCTAGTTGTGCATATCATAAGGAATTTCTGGTCAGATTAGTTTTGGCCGAGTTATGGGCCTTTTCACCTAACCCTTACCCTAAACCCTAACCCTAACGTCTTTAACCCTAACCCTAAGATCTTAACTAACCCTAACTTCTATATTAAAATCTTGTCCATGCTTTATCTTCAAAACCGCTTATTTTTGGTCCAGTTATGGGCTTTTTCACTTAACCCCAACCCTAACGCTAAGGTCTTTAACCCTAACCCTTAGGTCTTTATCTAACCCTAACCCTAAATACTAACCCTAGCGGTCTTAATTTTTATCCGATCTTCTTCAAACTTGGTCAGAATGTTGATCTCAATGATATCTAGGTCAAGATAGTAACTGGGTCATGTGACCTTGAAAACTAGGTTTAAAGGTATAATTATAGAAAAAGCTTGTCTGCACTCTAGCGGTGTTAACTTTGGTGCGATCTTCTTTCAACTTGGTCAGAAATTTTACCTCGATGAAATCTAGGTACTCTTCGTAACTGGGTCATGTGACCCTAAAATTAGGTCACTAGGTCAAATTAAAGAAAAGGCTTGTCCAGACTCTAGCGGTCTTAATTTTGGTGGGATCTTTACACTTGGTCAGAATGTTCATCTCAATGATTTCTAGGTCGAAACTGGGTCATGTGACCTTGAAATCTAGGTCACTAGGTCAAATTATAGAAAATGCTTGTCCGCACTCTAGCGGTCTTAATTATGGTCCAATCTTATTCGAACTTGGTCAGAATGTTTATCTCAATGATATCTAGTTCAAGTTCGAAAGTGGGTCATGTGACCTTGAAATCTAGGTCACTAGGTCAAAATATAGAAAAAGCTTGACCTCACTCTAGCAGTCTTCATTTTGGTCAGATCTTCTTCACACTTGGTCAGAACGTTAATCTCAATGTAACAAGGTCATGTTTGAACTAGGTCACGTGACCTTGAAAACTAGGTCACCAGGTCAAATTAAAGAAAAAGCTTATTCGCACTGTAGCAGTCTTAATTTTGGTCCGATCTTCTTCAAACTTGGTCAGAATGTCTATCTCTATGATAGGAAGGTCAAGTTTGTCACAGGGTCATGTGACCCTTAAAACTAGATCACTAGGTCCAATTTAAGAAAAAGCTTATTTGCACTCTAGTGGTCTTAATTTTGTTGGCATCCTCCTTAAACTTGGTCAGAATGTTTATCTCAGTGACATCTAGGTCAAGTTTGAAACTGGGTCATGTGACCTTGAAATCGAGGTCACTAGGTCAAATTATAGAAATGCTTGTCCGCACTCTAGCGGTCTTAATTTTGGTGCGATCTGCTTCAAACTTGGTAAAAATGTTTATCTCAATAATATCTAAGTCAAGTTCGAAAGTGGGTCATGTGACCTTGAAAACTAGGTCACAAGGTCAAATGATAGAAACAGCTTATCTGTACTCTTTTTTTTTGGTCTGATCTTCAAACTTGGTCAGAATGCTTATCTCAATGATATCTAAGTAATGTTCGTGACTGGGTCACGTGACCTTGAAAACTGGGTCACTTGGTCAAATTAAAGAAAAAGCTTATTCGCACTCTAAAAGGTCTTAATTTTGTTGGCATCCTCTGTAAACTTGGTCAGAATCTTAATCTCGATGATATCTAGGTCAGATACTAAACTGGGTTATGTTACATTGAAATCTAGGTCACAAGGTCAAATTATAGAAAAAGCTTGTCCGCACTCTAGCGGTCTTAATTTTGGTCAGATCTTCTTCAAACTTAGTAAAATTGTTAATCTCCATGATATCTAGGTCACTGGGTCATATGACCTTAAAAACTAGGTCACAAGGTCAAATTATAGAAAAAGCTCCTCTGTACTCTAACAGTCTTAATTTTGGTGGGATCTTCAAACTAGGTAAGAATGTTTATCTCAATGATATCTAGGTCATGTTCGTAACTGGGTCACGTGACCTCAAAAACTAGGTCACTATGTCAAATTAAAGAAAAGCTTGTCTGCACTCTAGTGGTCTTAGTTATGGGCTGATCTTCTTCAAGCTTGGTCAGAATATTTATCTCAATGGTATCTAGTTCAAGTTCGAAACTGGGTCATGTGACCTTAAACACTAGGCCACTAGGTCAAATTATAACAAGAGTGCCAAACTGACACAAAATACGCCCGTCAAAATGCTGATCATCAAAGTTGCGTAACGATCCGATATAAATTATTCGACTTGGAGAGCAGATACCGCTAATTCAGTTTTTGGACAATTCAAGGGCCATAATTCAGGAGTGCCTGGGGGGATTCGGCAGGTTATAGAACTTGGTCGAGATATTATGCCCACCAACATATTCACCAAGTTTGATAAAGACTGGATGAAAACTCTTTGACTTAGAGAGCGGAAACAGTAATTTTGGACAATTCAAGGGCCATAATTCATGAGTGCCTGGGGGGATTTGGCTGGTTATAGAACTTGGTCGAGATATTATGCCCACCAACATATTCACCAAGTTTGATAAAGACCGGATGAAAATTCTTTGACTTAGAAAGCGTAAACCCTTATTTTGGACAATTCAAGGGCCATAATTCAGGAGTGCATGGGAGAGTTTGCTGGTTATAGAACTTGGTCGAGATATTATGTCCACCAACATATTCACCAAGTTTGATAAAGACCGGATGAAAACTCTGACTTAGAGAGCGGAAACAGTAATTTTGGACAATTCAAGGGCCATAATTCAGGACTGCCTGGGGGGATTTGGCTGGTTATAGAACTTGGTCTAGATATTATGCCCACCAACATATCCACCAAGTTTGATAAAGATCGGATGAAAACTCTTTGACTTAGAGAGCGGAAACAATGTGGACGCCGCCCGCCCGCCCGCCCGCCTGCCGCAGGTGTTCCCATAATACGTCCCTTCTTTCAAACGGGCGTATATAAAAAGCTTGTCAGCACTCTAGAGGTCTCAATTTTGGTACTCTTTTTGAAGCTTGGTCAGAATGTTTATCTCAATGATATCTAGGTCAAGTTCTAGACTGGGTCATGTGACCTTGAAAACTAGGTGACTACGTCAAGTTATAATAAAAGCTTGTCTGCACACCAGCGGTCTTAATTTTGGTCTGATCTTCACTTTCATTACCATAAGATCTTGGTTCCTTTCTTGAAATTGCAATATTGCATTACGGGTTCCAGAGTTATAGTCCTTGAAAGTGCAGAAATATACTATTTAGACCTTGTCTGCACAATATCAGCTTCATTTTTGATATAAATTTAATAAGACTTGTTCAATATTGGAGTTACTATAAGACTTAGGTTCCTTTTTTTTAACCAGCTACATTCCATAATGGGTTCTAGAGTTATAGCCCTTGAAAGAGCCAAAGTAAGCTATTTTGACCTTTTCTCCACAATAGCAGCTTTATTTTTTCACTGATTTTACCAAACTTGCACACAACTCTTACAACCATTGAGCAGTTGTTGACAGGTGAGCGACCCTATGGACCCTCTTGTTGCAAGGGTTATGGGCCCTTACTCTTTACTATTTAACTTCCACAGGCATATTTTTACTACATATGTATACCAATTCGATTTCAAAGCTGCATTTCGGGCGCATATGTCAATTTCAAGTGACAGCTCTTGTTCGATTTCTTTTTGGAATTCTTCGATAATACAGATGTTGTTGATCAGAACGGTGTTAACGCAATGTATAAAACACAGTTCACGGTCCAAGACAGGAGCTGTGTACGTTGGCGCTAGGAACTCTGGGATAATAACTAATTTTAGGGCGGAGTTCAGACCCTGCGGGACTGCATTTAATAATTAGGTTTGCATATAGACATGAATAAGTCATCAGCAGACGAACATTCGATATCTAGGACAATATGGATAACCTTCTATAGTGTCACGGATAATTTAGGTGTTGATAGTTGTTCAGTCTTAAATTAAATTAAGACTACCAAACTAAGCTAGATATGTTTATTTTGGCCAGAAGTGGTTTGTTAATATTTACCTGCATGGAATTAATGTTTCCAGGTGATAAAGCCTTTTAGAAAGTTTTTTGTTTATGTGTATATGTGTTTACTGTAAAAGAAAGGTTCGAGGTTGAGGCCTACCAATAACCTTCCTCCTATTTCATTTATGGCCAGTGTGTAGAGACTAACCCTTGGAGCCATACTAAGTGAAGCATTGGCTGGGGTAGTCGATCCGAACCTGCATTGCAATATGCCGACATTTGCTGATTTAGTGGCGTTGTCATATTTGGAAGGGAGGAATGTAGTAGTGTCATTGTCGGGCAGGCCTCTATAGCTCAATTGGTACGTTGACAGCACGGTAAGTCGGAGATCCGAGTTTCGAATCCTGGTCGACGCATACACATTTTCTCCGTCCTTCTTCATTTTGACCATAGAGTAAGTTTTTACAAAACTTTAACATTCACCTTTCCATTATTCTTATCATTCCAAAATAATATGTGCTTCATCAATGACTATGCAACATATTATGCCCTTTTCCTCCAAGTCATTAATGAACATCTGCCCTGCTTTACAACTTAACAGAGCTTCTGGGTGTACGTAAACAAGATCAAAGTTTCTAATAAGTATATCAGAAATTGGCTCTGTTGTCAAGAGCCCGCCATTTTCACTTTCAAAATCACTATCTAGATCTTCTTCCGCGGCAAAATCAAATGTCTGACCTGCTCTACAAGAAAAGTCAACACTGCATGCCTTTTCACCAATACCGTTCTTGGATCTTATCAACGGACAGTTGACGTCAATCCTGAAATGACGTCATATAATTGAGCAGAAGACATTTATTATTATGCAATTCGCGATAAAAAATACCATTTTATTAAAAATGTCTTAACAAAATCACTTTTAGTTATGAGATAAACAATATATTATTGTAAGTTCATTCTAAATATAGTAACAACTAAAATGTAACAAAATATGACCGAAGGTACCTTTTCCCGTGGCGTGCCTCATTTGATCCAACATAATACTGTTTAAAGGAGTGACAATATGTCCAACAGATTTTTTTAAAAGTTCCTTTTTTTCTTGGCATGAATGGGGCATGCTGGAAAATCAGACTCTTCCCATAACCTACCGCTATCGCCGTGACGACAATATCATTTGTTAATGTCTTTAAACGTCAAGCTCCCTTTTGGCATTGATAGTTGATAACATTTCTAACGAGTATTATTATTATTCTATTTGAAAACTATATATATATATATATATATATATATATATATATATATATATATATATATATATATATATATATATATATATATATATATATATATATATATATATATATATATATATATACTTCAAACTGTATATATTAATGCAGACGACATAAACAAAAAGCTTAAGATCTGAAAACCATTCTTTCAAATCAAGCTTGTAATTGGTCGGCTTTGTTACTGGATTCAGTTTGAAACAATCAGCAGCTTGGAACTGGAGACCGGTCTCCCTTGTCAATTTTGTGATATTGGAATTGTTTTTACATTAGAGTTTGAAATTACGCCTTCAAGTAACGGTCTACGCTGGTCAACTATCTGTCATTTGGTTCAGAACGAGACGGTGATAGCTGAGCAGTTAATGAGCATAGGTCCTCTCTCGTTGGCACTGGATGCCACAATGCTACAGTTCTACCATAAGGGCGTGTTCGATACCCTGCAGCAAATCCAACCTTGATCATGGTTAATTTAATATAACCTTATCAAGGTTTCTGTCATCAGTTTTTTTATCAGGGACTGCTCGAGATAATTTTGACATCAAACTTTTTTATGCACTCGTCCGTACGTCCTCCAAATATTGTAGCATCAACTCCTCATTAACTATTGGGCGGATTTTTCTTTCAAACTTACACAGATGACAAAGCAGGATGTGTAGGTGATTGTAAAGAAAAGGTTTTTTCCTGGGATCATTTTACCAGAGCTATGGCCATTTGCTACAAATGTTGTAGCAGTGGACCAGTGTCCGAGGACACATTCTAGTTTAGCTTAGTTTAAAGCAATTATCTTTGTGTACTTAATATTACAAGAGTTTTATTATCAACATTCTGTACATTCTATAAAACAGCAATTTCAAACCCATTTCATTTAATTTTTAAATGCACCATTAGTTCTGTGGTTTCGGGTTTATTAAGTCAAGACTGTTTCTTTCATCACTTGTCTTTTCAAAGAAGACCATCATTTAATCATCTAAACGTTACTCTTGTAAATACCGCCGCATTAGGGAATCTTTTGAAATCATGAAACAAAAAATAGTTATAAAAAATAATGGCCACTTGATGCTATGCGAAATCCCTCAGGTTCCTAATAGAAGCGAGTTCGGGGGCTTTCTGTCTTCGCGAAAAAGTTAAGTTTTCCCGTTGTAACATTAAAATAAGAACACTGATTCAAAGTCGGGGGAACTTTTAACGACCACCACCCATACATTGTTCAACAGATTTGTTTATGTATGTTTGAAGAGCCATTTTTGGCCTCTGACTTACATGTATATGTATACATAATATATTGTGTTGTACTATGATAGATAAAGCTTCCCTACAAGCAAGCTGACGTTTGCCCAACGTTGGCATTTGGTTGTACGGTTGGCGTAACGTCGGCATCGGGTGAACAACGTTGGCCCAATGTTGGCCCAACGTCGTTCTCTGTAGTAATGGTTTTGATCGGCACGTCGACATTGATTCAGCGTTGGGCTGTTTCTTCATATTCTAGGTTTATAAAAATGGAGACATATTGAGCGCATAAAAACTTTATAAAAAACTAGTTCTGTTTGCTGACCGACTGGCTGGTAAACGGACGACCTGACATAATACTGAAAATGTTTTGAACTTCAAAAATATATTTATGTTATGTATGAAATTGACATTGCGTATCTGTCTTAATGTTAATATATCAACTGGCACTTGAATAAAATTTTCTTTTCCAGTAAATACTAACACTATGTGGATGTATACATGCAATTATAAGTTGTAGAGATAAGAACCACATGTTATTAGTGGGGTCAGGCTTATTACAGCTGAATGGTCAGTTATCCAGTTTCCATAGCAACCTTGCAATTAGAAACAGAAGAGAGATGTGAAAGGATTACTAGCTCTTTGTGCAATGTACATGCGCACATTTTGAGCAACCAATATAGCAGTGTGCTTGTAAACATAGGAGGAAAAATTTTCGAATTTTCGACTACAGTACAATAAAGTAAGTATCTAGATCTCCCTTGTTTTTTTAATTTAACAGTTTTATATACTGAAAGATAAACTTTATTAACATTTTTTTCATTCTTCTGATGAAATAAACTAGACAGTCTGCAGTCTTGAAATATAAACTTTATTCAACACTGTTATCTTTTCATCCCTCAGGGACTGCATTTGACATTCACTTTCCACACCCCCTCCCCACTCACTCATTTACTATTATATACCACATTGAAGGTTATCCCGGTGCAACCAATATTCGAACACTTAAGCAATCTTTGGCCAATATTAAAATAAAAGAGAACTATAGCTTTAAAGACATTGTTGCATCTTCTTGCAACTGACAATCATAATCAGAACTAATATCACATTTTTACACAACTTGGTTTCATTTTCTAAAAATATAAGCAAGAAGTGATGTCCTACTTACCTCTTTCCTAGAAATATTTCCCCAAAATTCGAACAGCAGGCTTCAAACCCCTATACATGATATCCAAGGTAAGTCATGGGTACTTATTGTCAGTGGAACTTTGAGAAAAGTTAGTTCAACATTTTAAAATAATTTTTTACACTTAACATGAGCTGTTACAACATATTTACACTACAAAGCACTGCAACGGCTAGTGTTCAGGTGTACATGTAGGTCAGTTGACGGGGGTCACCTGTAATGGACATTTTAGACTCCTTTACAGCACTGTAAGCCTGTCACACTGTCAGAACTGTAACATCTGTATTGACCTCTAGCTGTTGACTGAGTCTGCTTTAAATATGTTAGCAATCTGAAGGCTTCAAGTTAATTAAAAACCAATTCTGGTGAAAACATCCAACCCATGCAAGTAAGGACCCCCAGGTATATTGTCTTGTAAACTTTTGGTGGTGTGGAACCTAAAGTCTTCAATTCCATATTTCTATGACTGAGGTATAGGTTACAGCTGTGCAGCCGACACTTTCAAAGTTTTATTTACTTGATGGAAAAACGGTTTACAGTATTTTTAAGAAGGTGATAATTGGGAATAATGAATTTTGTTTGATTTACACCATGGGAGGTAAAAATAAATTTTTCTTACCTGTTTTCTGATCATTTTAGATGATCTGACAATTTTGACATTTCAGCGGGAGTGTAAGTCAAAACTGCGCGTGACTTTATGCAAATTAGTGGATATGACGCGTGAAATAAAGGAAGTGTTCGAATTTTGGTTGTGATTGAAAAATGGTTGTATCGGGATATGTTCACCGACTTTCTGTTACGTTTAAATTGAGTTATTATATGCTTTCTGGAACCAGAATTGGTCATTTTGGTGTATTTTAGTACTCTTTTTACAGTCCCATTTCTTTGGGATCAGTGAATCAGAACGTTAATATTTATGGACATTGATCTGCGTGCTATTTATAGAATAAGTTGGATAGCGCGCTTTACTGTCAATACATGTATTACGTTGTGACGTCACTTGAGAAATTCAATGCAACCTAAAGTCGCTGCTCATATAATGGTATTCTTTCTACAGATTTCATTATGGCGGCACAAAATAAAATATTGAAAGTAAATCTTTCACCAATAAGGCTATCTTCTGCGTCTTCTGTCCAAACACCGCATAAAATTAAATCTTTTAAAAGTCTGCAGCCTTCGGTTCGTTTATCACGTATTAATTTATCTTCGGCAAGCTCTATCAATGGTATCATACTACGTCACGAGCACCTACCAAAAAGATCCATCCCGGACTCTTTTTTGTAAACAAACCCGTCGCTTCAAAGGTAAACTTTAATTTTTCTGTTTGAAATCTTCATAGCTGAAAATTGTTTTGTAGCACAACAAATATTCATAAGTCTCAATATTATTATTCCGAGAAGCATTGACTGTGAGATGAGCCAGTTTATGAGTTTATTCGGTTTTAATTTGTTTTTTGAGAGATCCATCTAGGACTCAGGCCAAAAACAATATACATCGACGCAGAGTTCTGTCGATGCAGCCATTCATTTTTGTAGCCGATTGGAGCCGATTGTTCGTTACATTATTAAAGTCATTTTCGACATTTGATTTATGCAAAAATCCTGATAGTTTGTCCAATTTCGAGTAAAAAAGTAAAAAGATCCATCTGGGACACGAGTGAAAAAGATCCATCTGGGACTCGGTTCCAGCAAGCGCTTTGTGTACCTTGTCAATTACAAGTTTATTCCCATAAAGCTTTTGATCTATTCGAATTATTTAACTTGAAAAATAAATATCACTGACCATATTCTCAATACATGTAGCTTATAAACAATAATGTAATATAAAGCAAGCAAGGGCATCATCAACTGTTTTACAAACTGTCAACTTTAAGGGCATCAGGCATTTAAACATCCCGACAATTAACCTATCCACAATAAAAAATAAACGTTCTGATGTGCATAATGTATGCAAATAATACAGTTAAATTACTTATTTAGGACAACTTTACATTGAATTTTCCGACTTGGCGAAGCCCAACACTGCGCTTTTATTTCATATTTCGTACTGATATATATTTTATGAGAAATAATTAATTGAATATTTCAGAACAATGTTTACCTGTTCATATTGTGGCAAGGAATTTCACAGTGAAAGTGGATTGCGAAGGCATGGGCAAAAAGACATGAAGAAACCGGGAAATACACATGTGTTGTGTGTGGCAAGCTGGCATTCTGCTAGAAAAAACATGAAGAACATTCTGCAAGACATAAGAACGACAAGAATTCTGTCTGTCCAAACTGTGGTAGGTCAACACAAAATTTATTATTTTTCTCTACATTTGAAATGTATTAAATATGTTTTCACTTTATTTGAGATATGCGTCGATTCTTAAACCATCATTTGTGAATGTTTTATTATTTCACAAAACGTATTGTACGTATAGTCCGACACCTGCAAGACACTCTAAAACAAATGGTATCAGTCGAGACATTTCCTGTATTTCTTCATCTGTATGGGTAGATTCTTCTGAAACATTAGACATGTATAGATAACCCAAAAGCAATACAGATACGGCTGCAGCGCCTAGCCAACCATGCATAGAAACTGTACATATATAATATATATATCGTTTACTTCATTAAACACTTTCTGATTGCCTTAAAACTTACTACTAACAAACATATAAAATAATTAAAATAAAGTGTATCGAATTACCAGTGCTAAATACCAGTAACAAATTTGAACATTTATTCACAATTTGCAATTTAAGAGAAAATAAATAAAATAGAACCACCAATTTAGCAATTTAGCTTTATTATCAGTGGCAGATTTTGTTTGAATGAATCTTTTGACATGCGGTATGGACGACGCAGACTTTATATAACTTGTTCTATTTGCTCATAGATCTCGCCATAAACAAGCGTTAATAAAGATGAACAATATCACTTTGTTATATTTCAGATAAAGCTTTTGTGACGTGTGATAATACCTTCAACAGGACCTGACTCAGACCCAGAATACTCATCTGTTCTTACATATTTGTCATGGACTGACTGACTAGTGTCGTCTTCAGCGCCATCTAAAGGAAACAGTTGCAGCTTCCAATTGGACCTGCGTGAATTTCAAAGACATTATTGGTCACGAAAAGTGTTTAACACGTGCATATCAGCAATTTCTTCAATTTAGGTAGGCTGTGTTTTCTAAATGTGACAGTTCCTGATATGCATATTTCGCCATAGTTCGCACACTAAAACATAGTAGATTTTGAATTTGAGCATAACATATTGTTTCTCAAAGGGACAGACGGCATGTCTGTACAAAATTATTTTTGAATAAAAATATACAAAGGCTCTTCATGAATGTAATATCAAAGGAAATAGAAGATATTGAATAAAACCGATAAAATATTCTGTCTTTTTGTTGTTTAAATGAAAATCGAAACATACCAACCACAAAAAATTAACAAATTACGTTGGAAAAGCATAACACAATGATTGAGTCTGCGATAAAGTTATTGCACAAACCTGACCAAATTATGACATTTTTTCTGCACAGAAATGCCAGCTTGCCACACACAACACGTGTATTTCCCGGTTCCTTCATGTCGTTTTTCATGTCTTCGCAATCCACTCTTACTTCCTTGCCACAATATGAACAGGTAAACATTGTTCTGAAATATTCAATTAATTATTTCTCATAAAATATATATCAGTACGAAATATGGAATAAAAGCGCAGTGTTGGGCTTCGCCAAGTCGGAAAATTCAATGTAAAGTTGTCCTAAATAAGTAATTTAACTGTATTATTTGCATACATTATGCACATCAGAACGTTTATTTTTTATTGTTCGTCCATGGTGGACTGGTTAATTGTCGGGATGTTTAAAGGCCAGATGCCCTTAAAGTTGACAGTTTGTAAAACAGTTGATGATGCCCTTGCTTAGCAGTGATTCAGATTGGCGTCGGCCATCGGAGAATCGCCGATAAAATTCTCTAATGGCCGATAAAAAAATGATCTCTAAGACAAATGGGCCGATAAAAAATCCATTCTCAGGACTAATTGGCCGATGGTTTTTGCAATAATTATGACAACGATAAAACGCTTCGCCCCTTGAGTACGAAACTGGTACGAAATGACAAACAAGCGTGATCCGAGTCACCTAAACGCTGTAAAAATTTATAACCTACAAGCACCGGCTACTACGTCACGCTACGCTTCCTGTATCCAATATCTGTAAGGGGTGATCACTGCCGATGTTAACCACGTGTATTTCGTTCGCCCTGACGCTGAGATAAAACATATAAATGTCATTCAACACTTATTCATTCTGTAGAAAAAATTTCATTCTCTAGAAAAAATAAAAGAGACAAAATTTCATATCCTGGATTTGACAATGTTTTTCCGTGGTTTCTAAGCACCAGGCGCAAATCATGGTGTTTGTCTCGATCTTAAATCGCAACCAAAGCCTGTTTTTTTTCCAGGAAAGGAAAGGAAACTTTTGTCACGATAAACATCCTCAGTCATATTAATTAAAATTTTGTGTTTGGTTTGCTGCTCGCCCGGCAGTTTCAGGAGGTTTTTTCTTGGTTTTGCACCAGTTTGTTCTGTAGCTCAGCTGATTTCAATTTGGTATAGAACAGGTCGGGTGTCTTCCAATTTTCAACCGTCGATTGTGTTAAAAAATTAGTTCCGTTTGAAATTCGCCGCTATTATGTCCTTCCTACCCGGGGATTTCCCCGGTATTTTGCCCTGATTTGCGGCGATTATTCTGCAGCCATTCTCGCTCTTTTCACGTTCATCGTCGACAGTTTTGCTTCAGGTTTAATTGCTGGGGATCTTGGTGAAAAATTTTTGAGAGAGGAATGTTATTTTTCAATTAAAATGTTGTATTTTTTAAAGCAAATGCTCTTTCTTTATTCAATTTGAACGCTACATGGTATCAAAATAATATATGAAAAAAGTTTAGTCGCGATTCGTCTGCATTTAAAAAAATAAAATAAGTATATTGTTTTTCTTTGTTTGCAAAACTTCTGTGAAGTTAGCGAGTGTCTTAATAATTATAAAACTTTTCAATGTGGAGCATGATTTTATTAGCAACTCGCTGACTTTTTCAAACTGACATGAATTAATCAGTAGCTTAATTGACAGTGCTTATCTGTCTGGGGCTATTTAATCCATTGTCTGGGGCATATTAATCCATATTAAACACCAGTTTTCAATAGCTTTGTTGACTGCCTAACAAATATCATATGACACGCTACTCAACGACAAATCAACTTTTCTATGAGCATTTTAATTGTGATGCTCGTTTATAAAAAATATTTGTGGCAGGCAATTGGTATAAATTTCCAGCATGTTTTGATTATACAACCCTACTTTTTTCGAGCGATCTTCAATTTTTGGCTGAGTGTTGACAAATGAGTCAATCTCTTATTAATCAAAAACACCTTCCTATGATCACATTTTTCTTTACTCAGCCCGACACCTTTGATCTCCAAAAAATCAATACTACTCCTCGGTGTTGTTTTTTGATGTGAATAAACAGCAGTGACCATGAAATATACAACGCTGATTACACAGGTGTTCAAACAGGTGTTGATTGCTCTTAAATAAATAAAGATGTTTTAGGAAGGGATTGGAAAAAAAGCTGGAGATGGAATTTATACATGTAGCTATTGGTCTATTATATTTTCGATGGTTATTAATTTTCTCAAAGAACTTAGTAAACATATTTATTATCAATTTAGCGCGAATTGCACGTTGATACAAGCTACAGATTTCTGCATGAAATAAGCGGCTCAAAAGTTTGTTTACTAATCTGAAAATGAAAGTACAATGATTTTTCAACGATCTGAATCTCACAAGCCTGTCGGGCTGGTAAATTGGGAATTTTTACAAGCCCCAGAGAAAACCTACTAGTTTTTTGCTGTCGGGCTAGTTCTAATTTCGACCACTGTCTCTGTAAATGTTATCATAAGTCAAGAAGTGTTTGTCTTATCAATATTGAATAAAACAAGTGTCCTAATGTTTTTGAGGTATTTAGGACAAAATGGCCAAAGAAAAATTAGGTATTTATGACACCTGTCCTTGATATCTGATTTCCAATCTGAATCACTTGCTTTATATTTTATTATTGTTTATAAGCTACATGTATTGAGAATATGTTCAGTGATATTTATTTTCAAGTTAAATTATTCGAATAGATTAAATGCTTTATGGGAATAAAACTTGTAATCTACAAGGTACAAAAAGCGCTCGACGGAACCGAGTCCCAGATGGATCTATTTTTCACTCGTGTCCCAGATATATCTTTTTACTTTTTTACTCGAAATTGGACAAACTATCACGATTTTTGCATAAATCAAATGTCGAAAATGACTTTAATAATGTAACGAACAATCGGCTCCAATCGGCTACAAAAATGAATGGCTGCATCGACAGAACTCGGCATCGATGTATGTTGTTTTTGGCCTGAGTCCTAGATGGATCTCTCAAAAAACAAATTAAAACGGAATAAACTCATAAACTGGCTCATCTCACAGTCAATGCTTCTCGGAATAATAATATTGAGACTTATGAATATTTGTTGCGCTACAAAACAATTTTCATCTACGAAGATTTCAAACAGAAAAATTAAAGTTTACCTTTGAAGCGACGGGTTTGTTTACAAAAAAGAGTCCGGGATGGATCTTTTTGATAGGTGCTCGTGACGTAATATAATACCATTGTCTATCAATA
Organism: Corbicula japonica; assembly: GCA_038501625.1. NCBI lineage: Eukaryota > Metazoa > Mollusca > Bivalvia > Venerida > Cyrenidae > Corbicula > Corbicula japonica. The sequence continues at coordinate 2,984,140 of JAZAYU010000017.1, read as the reverse complement.
TGACAGGTCTGCAGAGGGTTCATTGTACAAAATTATTTAAAAACAATTTAAAAATCAAAGCACTGAAAGTACTGATGGGTGGCGTTTTAGAGTGATTGACATAATGTCACATCAATGTGACATCATCTATAGATTTTGTTAGTTTCCTATTTGAGGAGTGTGAAGGAACTTTCGGATGGCAGAGCAAACGTTTGCGTGCCTGGCTCCTGCTTGATCAAGTTTTTATCTACCACGGACATTCGAGAGGATGCTAATATCCAAGACTGAAGTCATATTGTGCCAGAAAAAAATAAATAATACGTCTACATTTGATTTGAAACTTTTAATTAATAAGAAAGAAATGAAACACATGGGAAAATCAAAAATACTTTAACTATGAAATAGTTGCTATTTGCACTATAATTTGAAACAATATTTATTCACCAGAAAGAAATAAAAGATATGCACAAATAAAAGTAATATAACTATATATGGCCATTTATTATAAGCATTTAAAGATGTACAGTTAGCACTTTTATTACATTAAATTATTTAAAATTGTCTTCATTTTTGTTTATAATCTGTTATAAGTAACCTTCTGTAAGGCAATAGAAAATTAATTCCTAGATTCTCATCCGAATTTTGGGAAAAAATGAGGCGGGTGGGCAGGTTTTATTTTTTATTAATCATTCTTGCTGTTTCTAATGACACGTGTGTGGTGAAAAGATAAATAATCATCAAGCCGACTATGAATTGCCAATTCGCACTTAAACGTTATATAATGGTTGAAATTATTTTTGAGCCAATGACAATGCAGTATTTTTCAAATATTTCGAACCTTAATTCTCATTCAGTCGCGCGTCTTAAATGTGTTTATTATAGGTCGATTTCCTCCATAATAATGTTCGAACATTTATGGATAAACACGTATAGTTCGTCGACGATCTTCTACAGTGTTTAAGGAGGCGTGACTTAGAAAGTCTGAAAAAGGAAAATCTTATAAATATTTTAGCTTTGACTTGTTTGGCTTATGATAATCTTCTTTAATTTCTTAACACTTATATACGTCTGTTATCACATAGGCGACCAGTTTAGATCAAGATCACCTATTAAACCAATGTCATCTGATCAGTATTTTACCCTTTTTGTCACAAATAACCTAGTGAATCTAACAGGGAGAAGTGTCGGTCGTGATCAGACTACACGGATGAGCCCGTTGATACGGAAATAAACTATTTTACCATGCTATAAAATTTTTCTTAATGAATAAAGGGTAAAATGGAACTTCCACGGTTGAAACCTTGTTACTCAAAGCAATGATAGACTGTTACACAGTTTTTTCCCCTGAGAATCAGTTATGTTCACATGGTGTTTTAAGATAAAGAAATTTCATAATTCACTTTCTAAAATATTCTCTCAGTATGTTTACGGGCCATTAAATGACAAAACTGCTTTCACTTTGACTATTGATTTTTGCATACCCATATATGTTTATTTAGGCGGCGACTGTTTTGTCAGTTACAAAAATAATTTCGACCATTATATACGTTATAGTTTATTTTGAGGCTTGTATGAAAAATTAAACGGTCGGCAAGCTGCGCTGGGCCTGACCGTTTAATTTTCATACAAGCCTCAAAATAAACTATAACCTATACATACTGCGTTTTCGTACTCTACTGATTTGTACTCGTAAATGTAAATTTTGATGCACACATTTTCTTCAGAATAAAAAACGTTGGGGCTGAGTGATTTTCGAGGGGCGGGCGGGGAATCTAGGAACTAATTTTCTATTGCCTAATCACCTGTTTATAAAAGTGACAAGATTATAAATTATCCTAACACTTTCATGCTCACAACTCTTTACAGTTAGCAGGTCATCAAAGAACAATATACCAATTATAATCTCAGTTAGGCCATCATAACTGCTGAGATAATCTGTTCTTAATTGGCTGATTTACGACCGTCTTCTCTATACTCAACAGACACTTATCCAACTATGCTTCATCTGAGACACAGCAGATGCTTTAAATATTGTAAGGAGTGATCTTGTACAGTAGACGCTTAATAATATCAGAGAAACACTTGAAATTGGCGAGGAAGTTTCATAATTTGACATGTTTACTCTGGACAGATTAACAATCGAGCAGCGCCGTCTACCGTCTCATGACCTCTGTGACCTACATATACTGTATAAGTTATTCAAGGGCGTAATTCTCTGGAGGTAAAATGGTCGAATTTCACTTTTGGTAATCGCGTTCGACTATATAAGTAGATAGAGACCGAGGTACCATTTTGATCATTTGACCAAAATTCACATGTAAAATCACTGGGTGGCGTAAAAACGCCACCCAATTACTCTTTCACCTTTAAAATCTCCTATTCTTCGAAAGTGCAATATTTCTACACCAAATAAATTGAATGACGGAAGACGCAGATCTTATCCTTCTATTTTCAAGTGTAATTCTAAGAGGTGCAGATGCTGTGATTATTTGAATTGTAATTCTATCATTAAATCCACAGTTAACGGCAGAACTTTCTCAGTTATCATTAATAGTGATATAGACTGACGAACTGAAAATATTGTTTACGTTTTAACTTGAAATTCTAATAACTGTGGAATTCAATATGTGGGACAAACAGGCCGCCCTTTAAAAACACGTTTTGGACAACATTGTTCTAAAATTCGAAACAACAGCAAATTTAAAACATTTTTATACCAACACTTTAAGCATTCAGGACACCGTTTACAAAATATTTCCGTTCAACCAGTAGAATAACTTACATTTGACAGCACTGCTTCAAAAGCATTTAAAATCAGGGACAGGCTCGTTTCGGAGCAGAAATGGATTAAAAAATTACAAACTCCTTACCCACTTGGTTTAAATGATAATATTTATCAAGAAGGCAACATTTCTAAAAATCCTGATTATGACGTCTTTGAATTCCTTGAAATACGTAAAAGAAAAACGGAAGCAGAACTAATGGAAACATAAAAAGAAAATCACGTATTCGTTGTTCTACTCATGACCTACATATTATTTTAAAACAATCTGGCAGACACGCTAGGCTATCTAGGTTGGCTTCTCTTTCTATATCAAGTCTGCAGAAACTGGATGAGGAAGCCGACGACATCGTCATTAGAACCCATCCATTTTACGAAGTTGCTAGTCTTATTCAGTGTTATACTCGGCATGTTCTCAGACCGCACATCGACTTGGAATCTGACCATCAAAGACATTTCCTCAAAATTTCTTTTTTAAATAAAGGAATAGATTTTATTGACCTTCCTAGTATATTTAAAGATAAAACAGTTCAATCGGCTGTTCCTATTTATTTTAAGAATAATGAATCGACTATGGTTTGTTATAAATACAAAAACCAACTAGAAATACAATTTTTAATTTCAATAAAATTACCTTGGATTTACAGATCATTGAAAATACACCAAAATCTCGAGAGTGTTTAACTTCTAAATATTGCTATAAGCCTGCCGGTCATATTGTTACCGGTGATCTTAATTTAATCAAAGACTCGAGAATTCGTAATTTAATTTCTAAAGGTCCCAAATATAGAATATCATCCAAAATTGATTTTAATGCATGCCGTGCAGAAATTGCTGAGTCTTTAAACTTATTTTGCAATGAATGGTGCAAAAGAGAACATGCCGAGCCTAATGCACTTTCTAACTGGAAAAAAACACATATTCAAAATAATTGACACTCGTATATCATTTTATGAAAGAAACTTTGCTTTATTAGCACCTCGACCTCGTTTTAACTTTCGTCATTTGAAAAAAGGAATTCAAGACGTTCTGTTTGTCAAGAGCTTGCAACGATGTTAATGATTTCAATGAACGTAATCTTTGCATTACAGAAAAACTTTTAAAACAAGGTTATCGGTATCACAAATTAAGGAAAACCATTTGAAAGTTTTATCGCCGATACCCAGAATCAATTCATAAATACAGATGCAGTTTAAAATCACTTTTGCAACAAGGTATTTCACAGCCAGTTTTTTTTATGGAGATTTAATTTATAAACTTAAAAAGACAAAAGGCAGTGTTAATTTTTCCCGGTTATTCGTAAAAACCATCTGTAAATTTAAAAAGAAAGGTTACCAACATGATATTTTACAGCGCTCTGCAGGCCTGGTGATTAACCCTTCTACAGTTGATCATTATGCTTACCTCTTTGGTTGCACGACGGTGGCAGGGATTTAAGAGTTTATGAAGGTTAATGGGGAAATCTTTTCTTAAAAGAACCTAGAAGCTCGATTTGTTTCTTATATCCCTGTCATCGTGTTCTTGCTGATTTTACTCCAGGAGCTCTGGTCTCGGTAAGATCATTGAGTACCCGCCCCTTCGGCTTTGCAATGCTCTTAACTTCTTATGTTTTATATGTGTGTGTGCTTTTGCATGCAACATTGTTAAGCCGATAAGTGGGTTGGAGTTTTTTCACCAAGACAACTTGTACTTGTTTTGTGATATGAGAACCTGTTGGGGCAAGTGTGAGGTTGGTGCACCCTAGAACCTGGTTTAAACCCCCAGTGGCAATTTGATTTGCCACTGACCGTTCCAAGGCGGTAACCCCTCGGGTTCTCATTTTTGTTTATTGTTAGAGGTGTCTTTTTTGAAACTGATCATTTTATTAACTATGCTCTCTCCCCCTCTCTTCTTCTTGACTGTTTAGGGAGGCTGTTTTTTCTGAATGTGGCGATTCCTGATATGCATATTTCACCTTTTTTTAAAACTCATATTTTGAGTCAATTGTAGATAATTATGATTAAACATTTCGTTTGGTTCAATCGATTATTTGTTAAAGGAGTCAGGTAATTTAATATTTTGAGGCGGGATTTACTTAATCAGTTTATAAGATTATAACAGACTGACTTCACCCTTTCTTCCTTTTATCACAGTCACTATCAGTGTAGATCTAGATCCAGACAACTGTGCCATCTGATCCGGATCTACAGTCTGCTTTGTGATCAGAAAAAAACATAATAAATAAATAAGCAGTGTAGATCCTGATTAGACGGCACGGTTGTGTTAGCTGATCTGGATCTTCACTGTTCGCACATGCAATAAATGCGTTTATATGGAGGATAGGTTTAAATCTTAAGACATATGTTCTGCATGAAGTGTAGATGTGCGTGATTGGCTATGATCATATATTTCATAATTATGAATGTTCTCATTTTCTATTGTTAACAGCCCTTCTTCTATTTTATTGCAGAAACGTCTAAGAAAAAGAAATTGTGTGGGATAACAACAGATGCTGAAATCAGCAATCTTATTAATGACTGGTTTGACTATGACTGTGACAGAGAGAGAGAGAGTAGGGAAAATAAAATAAGAGAAAAACAAATTAAAGAGAAAGAAAGATCCAAGTAGAAGAGAGCAATGATCAAGAAGAGAAGAGAAGAAAATGAAGAAGAGTCATCATGATAAAAACATAAGGACTTTACAATGTATCTTTGAAAAATAATGTGACATTTAATGTCTACATGACCTATAGAATATTTCGAACATTGTATTCTTTTCATTAGATCCTTTGTAAGAAACACTTAGATTTTATAAATTTTGAAAATATTTCTACTGGTTTTTGTTTGATTTAATATTAAATGTCAAACAAACAGCTACTTTCTGGGTTTTCTTGTGGAAGATGAGCCTTGAGATGTCCTTATGAAGAACTATCAACAATCAAGCTGGATAGCTTCTTCATGTGATGGTCCAAAACCAACAGAGGACCACCTCAGTGTGTTTCTAAATGCATCCTTTTTCGGATTTAGAATGTCACAGAAGAATCACATTTCTGCTGGGTTTTGAACCACAACTTCTGGATCAGAAGTCACTTCTGGATCAGAAGTCAGTCACTCAAAGTTTTTTGCCACAGTGTAAAGCAAATACTATTCCAATGGAAATTAAGAATTTTTGACGTTTGGCCAACATTGGGCCAACGTAAATTTAAATTTTCTTATGTTGGCCCAATGATGGACCAACGTTGGCAAAATTGTGTTGAAATTCCAATGTTGGCCCAACGTTGGGCCAACTGAACAAAGTCGACATTGCGACGTTGGCCCAACGTTGAGCCAACGTGTTGGCCCAACGTTGGGCCGATGAGCAAAATTACATTGGACCTATGCCAATATTGGGCCGACGTAACTGACGACATTGGCCCAACGTTTGGCCAACGTCAGCATGCTATCTGGGTTCTTCCTTCACCTTCTGTGGTATCATTTAAGTTCGCGAGGGTTTAATTTTTGCTTATTTCGCGCTATGTAAAATGCGCGAAATTTTACCCTTGCGAAATTTTTGCACGGAAAAAAGATCTATTAAAAAATAAACTGCGAATTTAAATCCGAGCGAAAATGACATATATAGCGTCTTCGCGAAAATGCGAATGATAATACAATATTACTGATAGCTGATTGTACACATCGGCATTCGAGTTGAGAATAATTCTATCTTTGGAACCAACTGTCTGGGCTCCAAAATTACAGAGTACCAGCTATTATAACACTTTATCAAATGACGAGGCTACCTTCAATTTCAATTTTTATGCCCCCACAAAGTGGGAGGCATATAGAGTTGCACTCGTCCGTCCGTCCGTCCGTACGTCCCCAAATCTTGTGGCATCAACTCCTCCTAAACTATAAGGCGGATTTCTTTCAAACTTGCACAGGTGATCAAGCAGGATGTGTAGATGATCGTAAAGAAAGGATTTTTTCCTGCGACTATTTTTACCAGAGTTATGGCCCTTTGTTAATTTCAGTAGTTAAATCTTGTGGCGTCAACTCCACCTAAACTATAAGGCGGATTTCTTTCAAACTGGCACAGATGATCAAGCAGGATGTGTAGATGATCGCAAAGAAAGGATTTTTTGCTCCGACTATTTTTACCAGAGTTATGGCCCTTTGTTGATTTCAGTTGTTAAATCTTGTGGCGTCAACTCCTCCTAAACTATAAGGCGGATTTCTTTCAAACTTGCACAAGTGATCAAGCAGGATGTGTAGATGATAGGAAAGAAAGGATTTTTTGCTCCGACTATTTTTACCAGAGTTATGGCCCTTTGTTGATTTCAGTAGTTAAATCTTGTAGCGTCAGCTCCTACTAAACTATAAGGAGGATTTCTTTCACTTGCACAGATGATCAAGCAGGATGTGTAGATGATCGTGAAGAAAGGATTTTTTCCTGCGACCATTTTAACCAGAGTTATGGCCCTTTGTTAATTTCAGTAAATAAATCTTGTGGCGTCAACTCCTCCTAAACTACAAGGGGGATTTCTTGCAAACTTGTAAAGATGATGAAGCAAGATGTGTAGATGATCGTGAAGAAAGGATTTTTTTGTGCGACCATTTTTACCAGAGTTATGGCCCATTGTTTTTTCAGTAATAATATCTTGTGGCATTAACTCCACATTTACTTTTGGACAGATTTCTTTATAACTTGCACACATTATCAAGCTGGATGGGTAGATGATCATAAAGAAAAGATTTTTTCCTGCTGCCATTTTTACCACAGTTATGGCCCTTTGTTTATTTCACTTACAAAATTTTGTGGCATCAACTCCACATTTTCTATTTAGCTGATTTCTTTCAAACTTGCACAGATGATTAGACATGATGTGAAGATTGTTGTAAAGGACATTGTCTTGCAACAATTTTCACCAGAGTTATGGCCCTTCGTTTATGTAAGTTATTAAATTTTGTGGCACTTACTCCTCATTTACTAATCATGATCACCACATGTTGTTAATACCTGGTACAAGATTTTGTAACAAATGTTGTTGCAGCAGTGGGGGCATCAGTGTCCTGAGGACACAGTCTAGTTATGATTTCAATCCGACATCCAATATACACCACGTATCAAATATTTACGCTTCAACTTCATTCTCTACGATGAAGTCTTATTCACCTAACGGATTATAATTTCTAATGGTAAACAGTATGGCGTAATAGTTTAAAAGGCGTGGCTCCTGAAGAACCATTCACAGTTTATTGGATGTTGCACAATGTTTTGACGTGTGACGTCGCCGAGCACGCACGTTTTGCCACGAGTTGTTGCGAAAAAGCGTGCCGTCATTCACTTTGTCGTGAACGTGGCTGTTCTAGCAGCCATAAGAAAAGCCGTTATATAACGAATTCTTCTAATAATTTCTGTATTAATGAGAGTATTCATGTGTGTAAATATAAGGATTGAATCGATATTTGATGTTTTTCATTTGGGTATGAAAAACAGTTGGATTGTTTAAAGTACGCGTGAAGCCCTTCGGGCTTCACACACTTTAAACAACACAACTGTTTACCATACCCAAATGAAAACCATCAAATATCGATTCAATCCTTAAATGATAAACATTGAGCTATGCTAACTGATTTTAAATACGTTCAGTTATCTGCATTGTAAATTTTTTTTTTCGTGGGCATAAGATTTCGTATTTGCTTGAGAAGTACAAAAACTTCTCATCAATAACAAAAATGTATTTTAAAATCACAAATTATACGTTCGGTCGAGATTTTATTCTGTTCAAATTAAATGTATTACTCCTGACGCCATGAAATTGGTTCAAATCCTTAAATTACACATGTTTTGTGTCATATGACAAAAACTAGGCTGGCATTCAATGGAGGCAACAGTATACGATGTATTCTACGGTCTGTTTGTTATGAAACTAAACGCCAAGGAATGTCACGTTTTGGATTCATAGTTGAACGACTTTACTACGAAGATGGTTTTCATGCAGCTAAGCCTTTATGAAATATTGTTTTTGTAGCTGAGTTGCTGGTCGGGTTCGGAATGAGAATGATTAAATTTAGCACCTAATATTACTGGATGGGGTGCCTGGTTGGGTGAGCACAATTACTTCCGGATACTTCGGGGATCTGGAACCTGCGGAATCAATATCCAGGTTACCATCGCAGTTCAACAGAAGCCGACGTTATATCACAGACACCTGTTTAGAGGTCCTTTTCTGGTCAGTATGTCAGTAGAGCTATATAGGCTTAAAACAGAGCTCTAGTATCAAGTTTGGTCAATTCCATCTAATAAATGAGCGATCTGTATCACGAGATGCAACTTCAATCACCCAGAACACAAAATATCTCCGTTTTCGAAAAAAAATTCTTGTTATATTAAATAACTAAAGATAACCAACTAAACAGATCTCGGAAAAATACATCATCCCAGTTGCACGCCAATTTCAAAGACAAAAACGTTACTTACCGAACAAATATTGTTGATGTTGGTCGATAAATAATTTATCTTTCCGATGACACCAGAAACTAAACATAAATCCGTTTATTAGCAGAGAAAATCCAAAATCACTGAAGTTTTCACATTTTTGTCCGCGGAATCTGTTCTTTTCCGAAATTATGCAAATTACGTCATTTCCGGAAACGCCCATAGTTTCAAAAACGAGCAAATTAAAAAAAATGAATAAATTATTTGACAATCGTTTGAAACAAACCTTGAAAATAACAAGCAATCTCGGAAAGTGTCTGTCAACATTCTATTTACTTGATTTTTATTTAAATTACACATTGTACGTACAGGAAACATACCGACGTTTTGCGGACGTTCAGAATTTTCCACCAAATTTAACGGTTTTTTTGAACCCGGCTCTAATGCGCAGCCAAGTCGTTTTTTAAAATATACCGGGCTTAATCGGAAAAGAAGAGATTCCGAGTGAAAACTTCCATAAATTTTGATAATAAATTTGGATTTTCCCCACCAATAGACGAATTTATGTTTAGTTACTAGTGTCATAGGAAAGATTATTAAAGGATCTATCAACGGGAATCAACATTTGTTCGGTAAGTTACCATTTTGTCTTCGAAATTAATGTGCAGATGGGACCATGTAGTTTTTCGTGATCTGTTACTTTGTTATCTTTCCATGGTTATGTTATGTATGAACTGTTTTTTTTGAAAACTGGGATATTTTGTGTTCTAAGTGATTGTAGTTGGATCTCATGCTGTAGATCATCCGTTTATTTCCTGAAATTGCCCACTTTTGGATCTAGAGACCTGTAAGCGTAAATATAGGCCTATATAGCTCTATAGGCATATAGGGCCAGCAAAGGACCCCTAAACAAGTGTCTGTGCGTTATATCTTACGTCAACGACGATTTGATATTCGGAAAAGTACTAACTGTGGCATAATTTAGTTTCGCGGGGACGAATTTTCGCGCATACGTTGCAAATTACATTTTCGCGCGTACATACATTCGTTTATTTGTATTCTTTTCACAAGAAGAGAATGCAAGTATTAAGTAAAACAATCACTCGGATTTGATTTCGCACACTTTCCCTGGTGCGGCGAAATTCGCGAAAATTAAACCCACGCGAAATTATAATAAAACCACCGTAATATTTTTGCTGTGTGAGTTCTTTGTTATCGGTGCTATGATCAAGATATTGCAATGTTATGAATGCACATATTGATTGTTGTTGCATAAATTTTATCATTTATGTGATTATCCAGTCTTTATTGTCATTCCTGATATGCATATTTCACTTTATATATATATCTGTGTTGAGGGAACAAATATTGATGTTTTTGACTGTCAAACATATCAATGATACCAGCCAGCCCTGACTGAGGATATGTGACCTACAAGCCCTGCGAGGTTGTGCGACCCTGACTGAGGATATGTGACCTACAAGCCCTGCGAGGTTGTGCGACCAGTCAGCTCTGACTAAGGCTAATCGACAAGCCAGCCATGACTAAGGATATGTTACCTGTCATCCCTGACTTAGCCTATGCGACCCGTCAGCCCTGACTTAGGCTGTGCGACCAGCCAGCGCAGACAGGCTTTGCGCCTAGTCAGCCCTGACATTTTATACAAGGTTTTGCGACAAGTCAGTCCGGTATCAGGCTGTGCGATAAGTCAGCCCAGACATTGGTTGTGCGACCAGCAAGCCATGACTTAGGTTATACGACCAGCAAGCTCTGACTAAGGTTATGCGACCAGCCAGTCCTGACTTAGATTAAACGACCAGCCAGCACAGATTTACAAAACACAAACTTTTCGAAGAGTGAGTATATTTTATTAAAATAGTTTTTTTTTCATATTGCATGTAAATCGCTCAATTTTTAAAAGTGCGGAATGTAACATTTGGACATAATACCATAAAAGATCATGTAAATAATATACAAGAATGTAAATGATAAAAATGACTTTAATAAAACTAAACAAATTAATAAAAGCATTCTCCCCACCAATTTAAATCCAAGATGAAACTTATTGACATTCAACAGTGCCTGTCATATGTATTTTAATGTAAATTTGATCGGCCTAGTAATGTTAATTTGATTTCATTCTATTCAATAGTATTAAATGAATCTTGTAAGTTACTCAACCATCTGATCTCAATTTAATCTTTCTATCAATAGAAAGTAAACATTTTTATATCACGTTTAAAGCTGTGATGTTTATATGCCCAAGGTTATAAAACTGAGCATTTAAACCAGTCTCAAATCTCAAGCATCTGATTGGCTGAAATGGCGACCAGTTGTCATTTCAGCGAATCAGATGCTTGAGATTTGAGATTGGTTTCCTATCTCAGCTTTATAACCTTCAGCCCTAGTGTCATTAGCAGCAAGATCTACTCTACTGCCATAAAGTTATACAACAATGTTATTTTTGTTAATGTATTTAGTATTTGCTCTTTTTCATATTTTTTAAAAATAAAAGTATACTTTAAATATTAAAGCAGTTATTACCAGTCATGCAAATCATTTACCGAACCAAATTTCTAACACGACAAAGCAACGAGATATTTCAAACAATGTACAATGTATGTTCTATATAAAATATTTCTGTCAATGGCAGAGGTTCTCCCTTGTTTACCGTCATAACTTTACTACTGTTTCATAGCCATGATTACCGTACACATTGAATTTAACAATTGTTTTAAAGATGTATTCGGTCCATCTTTAAAATGAGTTGTGTTTGAAGACGAACCTACCATGAAATGATTAACTAATTAAAGTAAATTCTGACAAACTTGCATCGCTGGGAAAAATTGCAACACAGATTTGAAACGCTTAAAAGTCCTTATGATTTAAATTGGCCTGTCCGTAAATTCTTCAAAAATAAAGGATCCGTAGCATCATCTATTTTTATCCAACGGCATGTTTGAACTTAAGTTGTAGGCAAGTACTGTTGTAGTAGAACATTGGTTCGTGTTTTCTCTACCATCTACGTAACATATATACCATGAGCAAAATACCATGAATATTAATTTTCAAATAGTCTAGTAGTGAAATACAGATAATACAGGCAAAGCACGATACATGTTATAAAATGTTCTAGCATTTTACATACTCCGGGTCTTACTACTTAGATCCAGATAAACTAGAGGAGATCTGGCTACCGGATCACAATACAGACTGGTTGACAATGTTTTAATTTTATCTTTTGTTTCCTCATGAAGGAAGACTTTCTAAATTTCAAATAGTTTTGTCTCATTTTTTTAATCCAGGCTTTTAATGAGATAAACACAAACTAAATTTAACTGTTTCAAGACAAACAACGCCAATACATTGGACAGGTACTTTTCAACGTAAATGTTATGTTTCGGCTACTTTAATATACTGGATCCCAAAAGAAAGTGTGCACTTTGCTCAGTGATTTTTTAAATTGCTTTTCTTAATGCCTAAATATTTGGTATCAAAATTGAGATAAGATTATTTAAGTTCTATAGTCAAACTATCTGTTATTTAAAGGAATGGAGTATATATTAGACATGTTAATTCTAAACATGGCGTGAAAATCTAAACATTGTTCACTTAACTGAACATACCAGTATACACAATACATCATACATTTAAGTCAAATTTTAACAATTTTGTCATACAATACAATACACATTTTATGCAGTATTTAGTTGATATGTACATATAGGTGTAAACTAAAGCAGATATCACAAGTTTACTCACCCTATTTTGTATAATCGTTATGCCCAAACTTAAATATGTAATTATTGCTAAATGTTTTCTCTCAGTTATTTTCGCTCTTATGAAATGCTAAGGGGTTTGACATACCAAATGTAAAAATAAATAATAAATCATTACATACGAGAAACAAGGAGTCAGCTACATGTACAGTAACATTTTAACTTTCGTTGTGTTTTCTTACAGTTCTAAATTTCACCCAATCAACTAAAATCATCGAAAACTTATATTTTACCTGGGAAAGTTATAAGCTACACACAAACCGTATGCGATTTTTCCAAAACAGATTAATATTGATTTTAGGTTCATAAGTTTTATTCGTTAGAAAACCTGAAGAGCGTTAAAATAAAATCAAATTGTGGATTTCACGTAAAGTTCCGACAAAGTGCGTACATTACACCGATATTTTTTTTCTTTTTCTGAGCAAACTTCATTTTAAATGTTAGTGCCCCTACTGGGAAGAGAATCCGTTCGGCGACAGCGCCTTAATACAAATCACCCATGATATCCATGATTGTCCCGTGCTGACAGTGCTCACATGTTATATATAAAAACATTTTTTACGAAACAAAAATCAGAATTGGCATTGAACGTATTTAAAAAATACAAATTTAGTCGACAGGTTTCTTTCACTAGAAATCAAGCATTTTCATGTCATCATTGTTTTAGTTTGGACAAGCACATCTCTGACAGCTAAAGCACTTCTAACATAAATTCGAGACTGGTAATACGTTATGGTGCTATCATAAAGTTCTACCGCAACACAAGAAATCCGAGAAAAGCCAAAACGAGGCTTAAACTAGACGCTGCAATTGTTTTGCTGGAACTAATGTACGGATAACACAAGTTATAGGCACAATAACACTGTCGTCCTCTGAACTGGATAACTTGAGCGTTACCCAGAAACCCAAGTTTGTTCTGGAAAAAGTTCCTGATGTCATAGTAACCGTGCGTTGTATCCCGGTCGTAACACCAGTTCTCGACATCCGGTGACACGTCCTCACAATTACGCACGTGCATGTTGAGGTAAACTGGAAAAGAAAAAATGTTCGATTTACACATGGATCTGTACACAGGAAAGAGAGGTAACAAGAGACCGTAGAAGACGGGTAATGCTCCCCGAATTGGAATGTCACAAAAACGGTTAGTTGTATAAGTAATTGTGAAGTAATTTAGATCAGTTCTCTGCGATTCTGCAAAATTGAGGGTTTTTAGCTGTACACACAATATGTTTCATCGTTTTCAAGCCAAGTTCGGTATATTCTCTTTAGAAGTGCTACAGTGAATTTTGTAACTTTTGATTTTCCACCATCACGATAAAATTCCCTTGGTTTACGAAGGCATGAAATGTTTTTAATGGCAATTGCATAAAAAGATGTACAACTTTCATTATCAACAAATCAGCTTTGTTATTTTATTGAAGATATCTTGATATTATCACACATAACACAGCGCAAGTATTAAGTAATCATATCAGAAAATACTATTCGGCGTGTATTTAGACGTTTATTTCTTGATTTTTAATCTAGTTCAAGTAATTGTGGGCAGATGAGCAGTCAAAAATTAACGGGTATCGCATACAGTCATGAAAATGAAACAAAGTATAACCTATCCGCCCTGTTGCCAAGCACAAGTAGAATACCCGTGATATTTAATGCAGGGGTTCCATTAGACCCGGGAGATTTGACCCTTGAAATTTCCAGAAAGCCTTATTCTTTGACCCTAGGATTTTAGCTGAAGGGTCATTTTTCCTTGAAATAGGGGTATTTTTAGCTTAAAATTCAGAAAACCCCTTAAAAATGGACAAAAAGACCCTTGAGATTCAGCAGCTAGTGGAACCCCTGTTTAATAGTACAACCAAAATAAAAGTTTCTAATCTCGAAAACTATCTTCCCGCAGAGTTTTCACCCACTATGACTTCTATAAATATACCTTTCATACAAATACAGTCCAACCTGTGCTAAAGACCACCTGTAAACAATGACCATCTGTGGATAAAGACCACATCAAATCTGTGCTAATGACTGATTTAAAAAAGAAATGCACATTTGAACAAAGACCATCTGCCTTCAAGGACCATCTTTGGGTCTTTGAAGTCAAATTTGACTAAATAATTTATAGTTTGATTAACAGTCGGTTTTAGAATATGGTGCCTAAAACAAGTGGTAGATACATTTAGTTCTAACAAACTTACTTTTGGCATTGTAGCTTGGTAAAAACACCTCGACATTGCCATAAATATACTGGCATCTGTTCTGGTTTGACAGGACGGGGCAGATGGTTTCACTTATGTCATATCTGTTGGCGAACTGACCACCGATCTGTGGGTTCTGCGACTGTTGATTTTGTTGGTACATGTTGCTAAAAAAAACAGTAAATATACCAGAATTAATACATACTGTATATATAGAGTACATTTGGGTGTGATCGGGTAAAAACAGTATTTCCTAAAACGTAATATATCGTGGAATCAAAACAGTATTTCCTAAAAGGTAATATATCGAGGAATCAGAACAGTATTTCTTAAAACGTAATATATCGAGGAATCAAAACAGTATTTCCTAAAACGTAATATATCGAGGAATCAAAAGAGTATTTCCCAAAACGTAACATATCGAGGAATCAAAAACAGTATTTCCTCAAACGTAATATATCGAAGAATCTTAAACAATATTTCCTAAAACGTAATATATCGAGGAATCAAAACAGTATTTCCTAAAACGTAATACATCGAAGAATCAGAAACAGTATTTCCTAAAACGTAATTTATTGAGAAATCAAACAGAATATCCTAAAACATAATATATCGAGGAATCAAAACAGTATTTCCTAAACAAAAACATCGTTGGATCAAGAAAAAATATTTCGTCAACTAATAATACGGATTATTAAGAGTGATTCTTAAATCAGAATGTGCAGAGGGTCAAAACTCTATGTCCTTCATCAAAATATATTAGAAAAGCATATCCTTAACAAGAACATCGAAATAAGATTTCATTTCTGAGAATTATTAATTAATTAAAAAAAGCATTTCATAAGTTTAAACAGCATGTCAACAACCAGAATATAAACAGTATCTCATCATTTACCAGAAGATCCAAGCGTGCTTCCTCTATCACCATGAAGAGCACATAAACGATCAAACCAGTATTTCACGAAGAAGAAAACACACATGATCGAAACAGTATTTCACCAAGAAAAACACATGCATGATAAAAACAGTATTTTATAAGTAGGCTGCCGTTTTCTCTAACATTCAAAGACATTTCCAACAAAATTAGTCTTTGAATGTTTGAGACAACGGCGACCAATGGATATAGGAGGTTAAAATTTAATGTCGGTAAAAATCCTTTTTAACAGGAGTACGGTGATCTTTATCGGATCGAAATCGGTCCAGAAATTACTCAATTTACTGAGAAATATGAAAACAAAACATTAAAGGGGAGTGATTTTGTGTGTGCACGACATTCTAAAAGTCACGTGGTATAGCCACCCTGTTTCGAAGGAGAACTGTTCAGTACTTTTTTTTCGAAGCTGACCTGTTTTATACATTTATCGATTTTTTCCGATCCGATTTAAATATTTCATAGATATCTAGTCTATCACCCTCGATAATGTTACTTATAATTTTCAAACATAACAAACTAAAATTTTGAGGTGTAAAATTTAAAATATCAATAATCGTATTATGATCATACCCAGCCGAAATAGAATAGAATAGCAGAACGGTTAAGCATTATTATCTGGAATAAATCAAGTTTTCATCGAGATTTTTGTGCAAAACATGCAATTAATTACTCGGAATTTAAATAATGCTTGACAATGTCTTCCTGTGAACATACAAATGCAGCTATCATTCTTTAACTGCACACCTGTCTAGTTTCACTACAAATACACGTTTTAAGCATCGCTTTACAGTTTATAACTTATACCAAAGTAAGGAACTCGTCTTAGGGTAACAGAATTGAGATTTCGATGTTACAAAATAATGAAGAATTTGTGTTTTCATAAAAATTACAAAACATTCTTTATACTATTCTTATGTGGATTTTAAAATTTGAATTTTTGGGAAACTTGAAAAAATAAATATGTTACTTTTACATATTAAATTCGTGTATTTATTATTTTAATGTCATGCAATCCCAGTTACGGGGTTGAAACAGGAAACATATATTTATCGATAACGGGACAATTGTAGCATGTAATTGCTATCTACATTTATAGACATTAAGCAAATTTAGATTAAGTGGTGCGCCAGTAAACTGTTGTTAATAACTCCTTATTACGAAAACGGGACAGTTGTACCATGTAATAGCTATTTACATTTTATTGATTTTTAGCAAATTTAGATTAAGCGGTGAACCGGTTGTAAATT
Source organism: Corbicula japonica (assembly GCA_038501625.1). Classification (NCBI taxonomy): domain Eukaryota; kingdom Metazoa; phylum Mollusca; class Bivalvia; order Venerida; family Cyrenidae; genus Corbicula; species Corbicula japonica. The sequence continues at coordinate 2,966,831 of JAZAYU010000017.1, read as the reverse complement.
CTTCCTTTTTACTGTCATAAACTTGTCACTTGCTTGTGGTTGGTTACATACCGGTCGTTGGGATTTTCCTGGGCGCATGCCGGGTTGTATTTAGACTGCAACAGTTGATAAACATTGATCGAGCCTTCGAAAGTGACGGACGGATCCCAGGATATGTGCTCGCACTCTATGCAACGTAATGTCCCATAAACTGAAAGAAAATTTAAAATTTATTACTTGTACCTAAACAACGAACAGAATGATACAAAAGTTTTACAATAGCATACCGTATACATTTAAACAAACAGTGAACTGTTGTTTTACATTCGAACAATGTTTTAGTTAACATTTGTCAAGTGTACGGGACGATCAAAGCATATGAAAATGGGGAGTCCATTTGTGTTCCTTATACTTCATACAGATATCTATAAAAAGAAACCCGATACATTCGGGTTACACTGTATTGTTCATTTGGGGCGCGTCACGGGAAAAGGTACCTTCGCACAGTTGACGTCAATCCTTAAAATGGCGTCATTAAGTTTTGCAGACGACATTGATTTTTATGGATTTCGCGTTAAAAATATCTTTTTATTGTTAAAATGTGTAATTAAAATCACCATTTGTTATTATAAAATAACAAATAAATGTATGTTCTTTCCAAATATAGGGACAACCAAAATGTCAAAAAATATCACCGAAGGTACCTTTCCCGTGACGCGCCCCATTTCGTAAACTCTGTTGTTGGCTGCAGTACATTTCAAGGGCCCTTGACGTTGTTTTCGTATTTGACTTCATATTTAAATCAGAAATAACAACAAATAGCAAATGGTGTGTGTGATTGAATAAAAAATCGTGAAAGTTTTATATTACATGATAACAAATACAATTATACAACGCAAATCGACTTGGTAAATGATATCAGCTGAGAATGTGTGCTAATCGCTTTAATTTTTTACAGGATTAGCCGTACATTCTGAACCGTCATGTATTTTAAACCAAAAATCAATATGGTGAGAAAGGCTGATTGCGGATTTAACTCTTTCAACAATGAAAGTGTTTATATTGAAAAAAAGATCGGTTGCTTAAATACTATTGGAAGTGGTATCCTGTGAAAAAGAAAAACACAACTGCAAATCGAACTGGAAATTTCTGTTTATCATAAATACACTTGTCCTTTCAGGTACAATACGCCTTTAAATATTAATTGAGTATTTCTGCGGACAGTCACTTGTCAATGTTGAAACGTAAGCTAATGGTTAAGCCCAGGGGTCACTATATAATGCCTTATTATTGAATTGTTTTGACATTAAATCAGACGTTTAATGACTGATAATTGATTTTAACCGTAAATACCTGTTATTTAACTGACCGGAAACACATGTTATTAGCTAATAGTTAATTAAAATTAAAATTAATAACCATTTCAATAGTGCTCAACGCTTTTAATGCAAAGCCTTAGCAAAAACTTACAGCGTACCAAACTTTTTGTTAAAAGTAACAGTTTTGTTGTCAGTTAAGTTTGAACAGGACGGGAACATAAGGTCGATATGGGGTGTTGAATGAACAATGGGAGCAGACTGGCGCCATCCGGTCAGTGCCGGGTAAACGTTTGAAAGTTGGACAACAATCACATGTAAATAATTAATAAATCCAGGGATGCCTGATGATTATTCAAATATTTAGAAATGCGGTGTACTTGTGATCTCTTGTGATTTCTTACATCTTTACGACGCTAAGCTGAGCATTGTCAGACGCGGGTTCGAAGCCATCCTTAAACTCTACACGGATGGCTAAGACCGAAGATTGTAATTTTGATGACTCCTGGTCTCTGTCGGAACTGTTTGCTGTCATGAGCCACGTGCTTGTACTGGGTGTGCTCCTCGACCTAACTCGCACGTGCAACTCATTTGGTTCTTTTCATTTACTTCATCGATATTTTTTAAGTTCGATAAAAACGACATTTTGGAATTTGTTATGTAAACATGTATGCAAACTGTGCCAACTATATTGTCAACCGATTTTCCAAATATTTAAATCTGAAACTGGATGTTTCAACCGAATTTTGTTTATTAATCTGAAATCTGAAATTAGAAATAATACATACCTGTTTGGATTTCTAATATTCCTATAAAAGCCGATACAATGAGATACATAGTGTCCATTTTCATTTATTCATGTGTATGGTAAACACCTTATTGTGGATATAAATATCGACCTACTAACGCTAGCAAGGTATTCCCATGTAGCTATCCGCTTAAAAGTCGCCTAGTCAACGATGCGTCACAAAATCATTCGTCATATAAATTTTATCACACGATTGCACTATCGGATAATATATCTAAACTCAAAATTTCACATACATTTCATTTACATAATCAATACCGAAGCGGTGCTTATTCTGCCATAAATGAAATTTACAGCGTAAAAGCAGTTAAAACATTTATTTCGAAAATTATTTTTAATTAATGTAATTGTAATTTTTATATTTTATTTTATTTTCGTAGAATTGAAACGCATTATTAACGGATTTTCTATTCTAGTATAAAAATATTGATAAAAGTAACCATGTTTTGTTTACATATGATATCTATCTCAGATAACAATTATCTTTATAATTTAATTTTTTCCGTCCCCAGTTAACGTTACTATTATTTAACCGAATAACTATCGGAGACAGAAGAATGGCTCAACATACTGGTTACATTTTAGTAACACCTTTAAAATATTTAGTTAAATTGCTCTTTCGAAGTGTTTATGTTTATACAATTAAATACACAAAATTCAATCGTCAAATCGTTCAAGAATTTGTACCAAGGATGACGTACTGCAGTGCGGTAACCAGAAAAGTCTTCTTACCTCGTAAACCCTTTAGTGCGAGAGGGAGGTCAGGAAGTATGCTAATATTTTATCATATTTCTTTGTTTTGGATTAATATTTCTTAACGAAGACAAGTGCCTATATGCCTTAGTGTAGTGATGCTACTGTTGGTTTGAACAAATATGTATCTTATCTAGTTTAAAGATTATGTATACATGTATAAGGAAAAAATAAAACAATGCATTATTAAGTCTGAAGTTTTTGTTTGATATAAATAAGTCATTACCCCATTATTATATGGATCAACAACATTTTTTTTTTCAATGTTCTAAATTAACCTTAAAAAACAACAACAACCACATTTACTGTTTTCAACGCATATAGCGCTTATAGCAAACACACAAATATTAAGTGGTAGACATTTATCTGAAAAGCATTGTAAGACTAAACTTGAAAAATATAATTTTCAAAATGTTATTGTCTTTCTTTGATAGTTTTAAAAAGAACGTTGCAATGTTATAAGTCGTTTTCGAATTCCTTGTCATGTTCAAATTTATTAATACTTGGCCTGTTGTTAAAATACAGCTTAAACTTTTTTAATCGTAAATTTCTACATTATCAATTGATCTAAAACACCGATACAAAACTCAGCCTATGCTGGTTGTCATCTCGCGTACTGATATCACAAGTATTTACAGTCTCAGGTTAATTAAGGTCAGCGTCAGTTTCACGCTTGTGAATGGATAAAAAGAGGATGACATACATTTTACATATGCACTATGAAAATTGTCAACAGTTCGATTTGACTGAATTTTGTACATAAGGATATATGTATACGCACATACCTAAAATATTTGTTCGGGATTGTCAGAACTTTGTGTCACGACACACCTATCAAGTTACACAATCGATCAAGAATGCGAAAATATGAAACCGATGACTAATAAATATTGCTTATGATTTTAAAATTTCAAATATAAAAGTTGTACAATTTATTGTCCGTATTACTGACATGAATTTAATATTTAATTTAAGAATATTTTATTTCTTTCACACACGATCAATGCGTACCTGAAGTACAGACTTGCTAACTTGTACGTTTTAAAGCTACTTAAGGTTTGCGCCCGGCGGATGGTGACCAAAAGATGGAGCGCGCACGAATCGCGTCACAGCTGCCCGATATGTGCAAGAATGCCAACCAAAAACGCACGAGTGAAACACTGACTCGAGATTAAACATGGATTTATTTTTGCACCAAAGGGAAATTAAAAAAAAAACAAGGTGTGGATCGGAGAAAATGCCAGAAGGCGAACTCGTACAACACACATGATGTAAGCGCTGTTTTGATTGCCAGGGAATTGTGGCAAGAGTTCCTTCCTGTACCAGACGGCAGGAGTGTCACCGGAGTCTTTTACCGTGATTCCGTTCTTTCGGAAGTTGTTAAGCACTATGCTACAGCTCATTCACGTACCGGCGTGCGCGAAATCGAGCTCCTCAATGACAACGCACCTGCCCACAAATCAGCCGTGGTTCTTTCTTAACTTAGCGACAAAAATACTCTTAACTCTACCTTATCATTCATTTAGCCCTGGTCTTGCTCCATGTGATTTTTGGCTAGAGGTCGCCGCTTCTCAGTCGTCGGCAAAGCGATTTTTCAGTGTCTAAACTATTCCCAAAAGATCCTTTCGCAATACATTTTCCAAGCCTATACGTCGACTTTTAAAGTGTTTACGTGGGAATACGTAGAAGGGTTGGACACAGAAATATCCCGCCTACAATGACAGCGCCACACTGATTTATACTTTTCAAATGCCCCTTGTGCATTGATTAAGTGATTATAATTTCATTTTTGTGCAAGGCTTTTTCTAGTCACTTTAGTATATTATACTTATGTAACCATAATATCAGATTGCAGATAAGTGTATGTTGATTCTTATCACTCTGAATGCGCACAATCTGTTTTTTAAATGTGCTGTTCGTTGTTAGCCAAAGGCATTTGGTGCCCGATGTGCTTAGTGTGTTGTTGTTGTTGTTGTTCAACGAACTGTAATGACAGCCCTTTTTGTCACTACAAAATAGAATATGTTTCTCGCCACTATGAGCAAAGCTGTAGAAAAATAATGCATTGTTTATGAAAATTCAACATTGAAACAAAAATCATAAGGCAATAGTTATACGTCTTGTAGGAATATTGAATATACTTTACATTCATTGTTCCAATAATTATTCAGTTATAACAAAGGTGTAATTTATCTTGATTTATAGAACTGAGTCTACGATTCAACTAACCTATTTGGATTAATGTCTATGAACCTACTGCCAAATTAAAAGCCGCAACTTAAGCATCAGGAATCCAAACGTACGGAATGATGAGAAACCATCGTTATCATATCTCATAAATCATATTTTCAAAATATTTTCCGGTCACACATTAGTCAAAACCGAAAGAAGGAAGTGATATTCACAAATTCATTTCTCCCGAACCTCAAGAGGGAATCGCACACAACCGTTACCGTTGTCGAAGCGAGAAATAATGTTCTGCAAGGTTCCGGGGACGGTATTGTCAACGTATATTTTGACTATTAATTTAAATGGTTAGAACTATACAAAGTAGATATAATAATAAAAACGTCGTGTGAGAAAAAAAAACAGGAACAAAAAAGTCAAACATCCCTGCCAGCCTCGTGTCGTTTTACCTTCGAAACGTAAATTTATCAGATTCGACAATGCGTGCCCCTAAATGTGCAATGTTAAAGATGCTGGTCATGTTTTGTAGAACAATCGTTATCGTTTAAATACTACGACTGGTTGTTTTGAGTCCTTACCGCCGCATGTGTGCATTTCTGTGAACTCATCAGGGCTTTGTTTCAGGTCCGGGTAAAAAAGCTAGCTGGATAGCAGCCCAGAATCCGAGTATCTGAGGCAGTAACATTTACAATCTCCTTCGCAGAGTTGTCGTTCCTTACACTCACTTTACACTTGACTGTTTTTACAACATTTTTTTTCTATAAATAGAACAAAAAACCGTGATTGGCTTATGTGAATAATACGGTAATATGCACGGCAGAGAATGGACCGTTATGTGTAAGTTAATGCAGGGAGAAATCAAGGTGGCAATACTTACGTGGTTTGTGACATCATTTTTCGGTACAACAACAAGGAAAAATCAATGAAGCCTAGTAAATATTTTATTAGTTCACCATTTTCGACGAAATTAAGCGCATTCGGGAAAATTGAAAACCACCTACGGTTGTCAATACATTTGTCACCTTGTGTCTACTTTTGACTATGATTTGGGGCAAATACTGTTAATAATTTATCATAGATTCAATTTCAGAAATGATCCACAGGGGGATGGATCGTACCCCCTCCTGCTGACACCCCCAGTTAAAAAATCCAGCCAACCAGACAGGAGATTGCATTGAATTTTATTTTTTTTGTACGAAAAGGACATGAAAAAAAATGCTCTAAAATTGCGAGTAAACGCCCTGAACGCCGACCGACGGCACACACTCAAGTTATAAACAAAACAAAAACCGTCACTCTCGGCGTTCAGTGGGTCGCCGTAGCAACGCAGTAAGATCTCTTTCAAGGCTGCAGGAGCACCACGAGCTCGCACAGAGGCCGCTGTGCGAACGCTGTAATTGTCAGTGTAGCTTTCACGGATATTGTACGGCGATCTGGATGTCACTGCGCCTCCCCCGCTTTCACGACACATCCACGGCTCTAATAAAAAGTGTTATTTTTTATTTCGTTCATAAAGCCGGGCTACTGCTTGCCTATATACTTGTCCTGAAGATCCATTGTTCATATCAATCTGCGGCGACGAGAGCCCAAAGACATAGTTTCAACTGTCATAAACAAGCAATGAATTTATAAAGATGTGTGTAAACATTTCGTTTTATATGAGGTGCAAATTGACGTGTTCAACACGCCGTTAGTACAGAATGAGCGTCGTAAAAGCCCAGTGCAAGCGGTGGGATCACCGACAATCGCCAATGAGGACACTGGAGGAACGCCTTAGCAGCCCCGTAGCATGACATCTCCATCTTCACGAAAAAGGTCAGATTTTTCTAGCGATTTCACGGGACTCTGTAATACGAACAACGCCGTGCCAACGCAGTGGGAATGCGTTAAAGTGTGACGTGGGCTTAGGATTTAACATATTGTTTGCACAACTATGACAGTTTTAAGAAGTCGTGTAAGAGATGTAGTCATACAGGCTGGTTGATGTGAAAAAACGAAGGAAATGATATTCGAGGAAGATTAACCTATTATTCATCGAAGTTTTTTTTTTAGAAAATAATAACGTACCCGAATGGCTTATTTTTTGTTTGTTTTTGTGTCGCCTGCGATAGCAGGTAGACACATAAGGATCCTATTGTCCGGGGGCGTCGTCGTCGTCGTTGGCGTCGTCGTCGTCGTTGCCGTCGTCCGGTAGTCCCCCAACTTAAACCCGAAACTTAATGTTGCCTATAACCTGAAAGTACTTGTCTTATTCACTTCATACTTGGAATATATCATCAGCATGAACAATGTCATCTGTGACGACAAGAATGATAACTCCAGTTTCAATATTTTTTGAGTTATGCCCCTTTCAAATGCAACTTTAACCTGAAACTTAATGTTGCCTATAACTTGCCCTATTCACTTTATACTTGGAATAAATCATCAGCACGAACAATGCCAGTTATGTCCATTTCAAATGCAACTTTAACATGAAACTTAATGTTGACTTTAACTTTGAAAGTAATTGTCCTATTCACTTAATTCTCAAAATAAATCATCTTCATGAACAGTGTCATTATGAAGAAAAAATGATAACTCCTGTTTGACTATTTTATGAGTTGTGTCCCTTTAATATGCAACTTTAACATGAAACTTAATGTTGACTTTAACTTTGAAAGTAATTGTCGTATTCACTTAATTCTCAAAATAAATCATCTTCATGAACAGCGTCATTATGAAGAACAAGAATGATAGCTCCTGTTTGACTTTTATGAGTTGTGTCCCTTTAATATGCATTTTTAACACGAAACTTAATGTTGCCTATAACTTTTAAAGTACTTGTCCTATTCACTCTTCAAATATATCATCTTCATGAACAACAACAACATCGGTTACAACAAGAATCATAACTCCTGTTTGACTATTTTTTTCAAATGCAAATTTCACATGAAACTTAATGTTGCGTATAATTTGAAAGTACTTGTCCTATTCAATTAATACTTGGATTTTATCATCAACAGGAACAGTGCCATCAACAACAACAAAAAATTATAACTCCTGTTTGAATATTTTATGAGTTATGTCCCTTTCAAATGCAACTTTAACATGAAACTTAGTGTTGCCTGTAAAATGGAAAGTACTTGTTCAATTTACTTAATACTTTGAATAACTCATCTGCGTGTACAAACCAATGTTTGAAGATGATAACTCCGGTTTCACCATTATTTTAGTTATTCCCCTTTTAAATGCAATTTAGATGACACATGTGTTCTGTGGCGTAGTATTGAAATCAACTTAAATAAAATATTTTTATTATATATGATTAAACATAGGCCCACATTTCAACTTTTTGCATGCAGGCGACACATGTGTTCCGCGGAACACAACATTCTAGTTTTTAATTATTTATTGGACGATTTTTTTTGTTAGCATGAGTCGTCCAATTAAAGACTATGCAACACAGTTTTCCTCAAACAATACATATTTAAAGTTACAGTCACTACTTTACTTGATAAACCGGTAGTGCCTTTAAGCTTTTTTTGTTGGGATAGATCTATAATACTAACAACTGCAAAATCAGCAAAACTTTCCAGATAATACCTCAGTAGTTAATTGGTGCATCAAATGTGTCAATATACATTTTCATGACGGGTGCCATTGCATTTAAACTTAACTAGAAACTATTAACTAACACCAGTAACTGTTTACTTTCAACCATTTAAAAACAATATCTTGTTCTTGAACTTGCAATGTTCCAAGAGGATTCAGGAACAATATTTGTCCATCCTTTGGGGGTATTATCTGTGCACGTAAATTGACATTTACCTAAGTATTCACTTAATGTTTCCATAGTTCACGCTTAAGAATTGTAACCAAATACTGGAATTATTTTCCATCAATGTGTGTAATGGTGAGCAAGATAAACTTGTAAGTACTCTTACAGTAACCTAAATTAAAAATACAGAAAACTTTGAAACCTAGAGGATGCAAGAGGATACGGAAACTGCTCGAGGTTTCCATGGTGCTCGAGGTTTCAATGTATAACGGTTTACGGGCGATCTTTAATAAAATTGTATCCACGTGTTCAATCATGAATAGATCGTAGGTTTTGCTATTATGATTTGGATATATTACGTGATTGTTTATATCCAGCACACCAGTTTTTCTTCCGTTCAAGTTTGTTTACAAACTTTAATGAATACTTTGAAACTTTAAATTTTCTGACAACACGCTGATTAAATGTATAGTCTAAGTCATTATATGTAGTTGTAAAATTAGTACAAAATTTAATGGTGCATGCAATTTATAATCCACTTAAATTTAAAAGTCTTACATCTTTCTCTAATTTCTTTTGCTCGAAAACTAATAAGCTCTGCCAATGTTAGGAGCCTATCGTCAGAAATTTCCGCTCAAATTAGTTTTGCCAGAGTTATGGACCCTTAGTCATTTTCTACTATAACTTCTTTATAAAACCACACTCCATCTCCAAAACCCTTTGGAGGATTTCATTGAAATTTCACAGGAATGTTTGACATTTGTCTAGTTGTGCATATCTTCCGCTTGAATTACTTTAAGAAGTATAAGAAGAGTTGTGGGCCCGTACTCATTTGGTTTGCTTAATTAAGTGAGGAATTTACTTCCAACTTCAAATATTTGATCCTTACCATCACTCACATATTTCCTTTTCATTACCAACATCATATGTGGTAAGGTCCATAACTCTAATAATCATATATCCAGAATAATCACGACGTTTATCTTTTAATTTTCTAAAAAAAAATGTAATATTTAACTGTAATTTGTTTATTACTCGACAAATTTACTACAGACTTCAAACAAATGATCCTTTTCATCTTTCACATTTTATGCATGCAGTATGCTTCATCTCTTCCACATGCATATTTTTTTTATTTCATATGTAAACCTATTTGATTTCAAAGCTGAATTTCAATTACATATGTCAATTTCAGGTGACAGCTCTTGTTTTCGAAATGTTTTACAGCTTTAAATTTTTTATGAAAATTAAAGGTTTTTAAAGATTTTAAAAGTTTCACAAAGAGGTCTTTGTCATGTATTCCATCTGTTTATTTATAAATGACCCAAACTTAAGGAACATAAAACAGCGAGTGTTACATACATACCGTAAGAAATGCAAACTTCTGTTTGTCTTCAGAGAATATATCTTCGCTTTGTGCACACAATAGCCGGAATAACAGAACGCATACATTTCTTAACGGCAAAGTCTTAATGGGTTGAACATCTTTGGAAACCTGTAAAATAATAAATAATTGTCTATATTTTTTAATAAATTAAAAAAATGTACTCCTTTACAAACACATTTTTTGAATTAATCAGAGTAAAAACAATAGTGCATTTTTTCTTTCCTTCCTGTTCAGTTGTAATTTTTTATGTTTTAACTATTTATAAAATTATATAGCTTCCAGTGATATATCGCATGATTTATAATGGGACAAAATTCAAATGGATCAGTATATATCATATTGGGTGCAGATTTACTTGATAAATATCATGCATAATTATTGTCTATAGAACAAATACTTCAAATGTTATACATGTATCATTACATTTCAGACCATGTCGTGTGATAACCTTATGCCGTCGTACGTATGGTCCCTATTTGTTTTCCTGCTATCACCGAAAAGAAATAAAGCAAACCACAGAAATTATATGTATTATACAAAGCTAAGATTAAAACTAACCCGTCGTCTGAACTGGTACCTCAGCTACGTGAAGCAACCAGAAGAGAAGCTCAGCACTGACATTGTCGACCATCAGTATGAAATCTGGGCATATAGCACCGGCGTATGGGCAGACATACACATCTAAGATCGCATTGATGTAACATGCATCCGTCAATGTGCTGTTTTGAACGATATACACGTTCGTTTTTTTCCCTGCATGCGAATACCAAACAACATCATCAATGAGACCCCGGAAAAACGGTCATGATTAGCAATTCATACGAGTGCGAAGAGGTCATTGGTCAATGTGGTTTCGCGTTAACGGATTACAGATTACAGGTTCTACAGCCCTTACGGCAGCTGTATAACGACGGTTTCTGATTGTTTGCGTAGTCATTCTCACGCCAGTGGCATTTCGCAAGTCATTTTGCAGCGCCGTAGCCTAACAAAACGCTGTTATATCGCTTAGACGACAGTCATATGGGTCTTCACGCCAAGCTGTGACCCTTTCACGACCATGCATATGCCTGACATATCAGTATTTTTACTGCGTCTCACATCCTTGCAACAGTGTTCTGCTGGAACACCCCAGAGACACCGGTCGCATGCCGTTAAGGAACGCCAACCCTAGAGCATCCCTAGCCCCCTATTCATCTCTTCGGCGTCAAGAAGCCGTCTTGTTCGTGAGAAAGCCAAGCCTAATGCTAACTTTGTACATGTTTACTCGTGAGCCTGCGTTTTACGACTTGTTGACCCCCGGATTCATAGTTTCCCGAAGGTGTAGAGCTATGAAATTCCGGATATGAGCTCATCTCAATGATCTCTACGAACCATGAACATTTCAAAGATACCCCATTTTCCTGCATACAAGTTTACTCGTGAGCCTGCTTTTTAAGACTAATTTTTCGCTTTGTCAGTGATTGACCCACGGATGCATTGGTTCCCGGTGGTGCAGAGCTCTGAAATTCCGACCATGAGCTCACCTTGACGATCTCTACAAGACATGAAAATTTCAATGATACCCCATTTTCCCACATACACTTACTCGTGAGGGTACCTTAAATTCGCGCCTTAATTGCCTTATGTAGGGCCCTTTGAAAATCACCCCAATAATCTCTACGAACCATGAAATTTTCAAAGATACCCCATTTCCCGCATACACGTTTACTCGTGAGGGTACCTTTAATTCGCGCCTTAATTGCCTTATGTAAGGCCTTTTGAAAACCAACGGTTGCGAGCTCCATTTTATTGTAATGCCTCGAACCAAAAATTTTTTGACGTCGACAACCATCAGAGGCACACGACCCGTGAGTATTTTCGGCCGATTGCTTAACTATGGCTACTGTATCAGGGCTGGAAGTACGAGCACCAGCGAACGTATATGACGTTACGCACAGTGTTCGACTATCGAGCGTAACGTCATGTTAGCACTCTAGACGTCGTATTGGGGCAACGAAAACGTGGAAACTAAATAAACATTGTGCAACATTTTAATATCGTTTACAAGTAAATATACTAGCATGATACATTTATATACAACAATACATTATGCTATTCAACCGTGGATTACTTTTTAAACATTTAAAGCTAAAAATATTTACTTCAAATATAAAAGACCAGTTATAGCACCTTGTTTTCTAAATCGTTATGCGTAATAATTTAGTTCAATTCAATTTAATATAATGATAACTTTTAAATGTTGGCAATATGATTTTGTAAACGAACCACCTGGTTAAACTGCTATTGTGGACACAATATTATATATTTTGTATAATAGGAATATATTGTACTTTTCATTCCGACATAAAATATCATAGCGTAAATTAAATCATTAAAAACCTTTTGAAAATTAGTAAATTTTATTTTATTTTTTAAGTATTTTTATTCATTCATTACGCTAGATGATAGCATGACATATTTACAGAAGATTAAACATTTTATTTTCTCTAGACATGTAAAGAATTACTATATTTCAACTACTGTAACCTATTTTATTTCTAGAGATGCCATGCATAGAATAAGTAAAAGATCAGATGTATTTGATTTGGTAGCTACAATATAATGGACTTTACGATTACCTTTGACTGGTTTGAAATCTCTTTCTTTGAAATATTTTCTGGGGATTTCGTCTACGTATTGGAACGTGCGTTTGCTGTAAATCACAGACTTCGAAGTTCCTAAATTCTCAACCGCGAAGTTGTAGAAATCTTCTGCATTCTGAATTAATGTCTTCCCTCTTAATACTGCGGTATCTGTCTGTCGTTTAAGAATACCACTAGCAGCGTCTTGTGGACCCTTTGCATGGGCTGTTTCATGGTAGTTTCTTATAAGCGCCTCATACCCAAGACTCGTGCATTCATGACATACATCCCCCATGCAATTTCTGCTTCTGTACTGACTGCTGCAGCCATCTCAAAACGCATGCAGAACTTTAATATCACGAAATTGGGGAAATAATTTGCACTAACACGAATTGTGTTGATATTATATTTATTCCAACGTTTCGATTCAAAGAATCTTCATCAGGGAATAGTTACAACAGCAATGGCGTGACGTCGTCAAAACGGCGCGTAAACTCCATTTTGACGCTGCCACAAATAGCGGAAAATACGTATACAATATTAATTTTTGTAAATTTATACATTATTACATCGCTGTAGTAACATCACGTTTCGCGTGGGACGAAGTTTCGCGCATGGTAAAAGCGCTAAAAATAACATTACGTACAATTGCACTTTTTAATAACATGTTTAGCTAGAATTATAAAGTAGCGCAAAAATGCGCAATTATATATTTAGCGCAAAAATCTGTCCCGCGAAACATAAAGATAACATAAGTTTTTTAACTTTAATATCCAAATCTAAACTTTTTAAGTAGGCTGAAATGGACTCCTGCACATACGCTGTGACGTATCTGTCATGTTTCAGATCATTGGATATAACGAAAAAATTGTTCAGATTCAATTTCGTTTGGTGCGTTATCATCTGTAGTCTTATGTCTGTGGATAATAGAAACGTGGATGCTGACTTGATTTCGTTTGAAGTATGCACACAGCATGATTTGCAGGCAGGTTTGAGCCAATATCTTTCTATGCGTCGTTCTGCCACACTGCTCTGAACTGATTGGCCGGAAACTGTTTCATCAATTTAATCATGTGTTTAAACAGTTGCCCGTGTGATGCTTGGCAATTGACAACTTGAAGTTTTCTTATGATTTCTTCTCCTTTCCCTTTGAGTGCCACATAGCTATATTTTACTCACTGAATTTAGTCAGTGTTTTCATTTTTATCCATTTCATTATTGTTAATTTTAAGTTTATAAACACCACAAAGAGTACATTGTCTGTTGACACAAGCCAATTTATGATTTTCGCCTGGTCTTGTATCACAGAGTGTTGCATTTACCATGTCATTAAGTTTTAAAATACTGTTAAATGTTCACATATCTCATTTTTCTCCTCGCAATTTGTCGCCAGCGTTTTTAAGTAATGGCCTCCGGAATTCCATACATTTTTTAAGACCATTCTTATTTCTGTGTGTTGTCTACTACAACAAGTTTCTCTATCTCTGTCGCACAGATTGTACAAAGTATGGTTTTAAAGATTCAAATTTTCTAAGTCTAACTTTGACCTCTGGGTTTGTTTTTTTTAAATCTTGGTACACCTCGCTTGTGTTTTTTTTCAAGGATATGAATTGCTTGGCTCACGTATTGCTTCGGACCAGTCTGAAAACGTTTAATGTCCGCCTTATTGCCAGTTGGCCGTGATATTCCAGGTGAAACCCAAAAGTCGTATTTTCGCTTGGTCAGCCTTGCTTACTGCACCCTCAGTTTTAAGGACAGACCGTCTTACTCGTTGTCCGCCAGATATTCTGCGTGGAGTTAATCCTAACTTCTTTGACAGATTTAGATTGTCATTTGTTTGGGAAATATTCTCTCCACTCACTGACGCAGTTATTGAAGCGACCGCATGACTTGCTCCGTCATTTCTTTTCTTTTTAACGCTATTAACAAATCGATTAACATTTTGCATAACTTGCTCATTTAGGCATTACTCCTTGTCAGTTGAGGTCGGGTTAGTTGCAAGAAGCGTGCGTAACAAGACACTTCTTTTTTGTGGGGTTTGAGGGAGTGCTTTTTCTTGCCCGGCATTTACTCATTCTGTTAGAAAATGGTAAACTTTCTTTTACATTATGAGTAGACAGTCACTTTTCTTCAATTTTCTTGCGGTAATTTTGATTCCTGATCCGTTCAATTTCTATCGAAACTTCTTTCATTGTTCTTTCCGCATTTCTTTTATTTCTAATATAAACTGAGTCAACATTGCTAGACAGTTCATGTTGACTTGCGTATTTGCTTGAAATGTCTTTTGTTTGTTTGTGTTTTTTTTTCAAAATAAGTTTTTTTCTGTTGCTTTCTCTTCCCTTTTAAGTTTATATAACCGCATCCTTTCGGAGGATGTCATTGCCTATAGAAAACAAAAGTTAATATTTTGTGATGTTATGCTAAAGCATCAGAACTCTAAAAAATCCACAATATGTCTTGCTCTTAAGCAGTTGTTTGTTTCCGCTTATAATTATTATTAAAATTTTGTTGTTATTGTTGTAATTATAATTATCAATGTACATGTATCATTATTAAGCAGCAGCAGCATGTGAAGTCGTACACATACGGCAACTCGTCGTTCTGCTACCGATACTTTACTCACTCGTTATGGAATCAAAGATATAATTCAATCAAATAACTGATGCAAAGTAATAATTTTTCGATTACCTTTGTCTATGTTGAATTCGAATTTGTATTTACGTCTAACCCTAACCGTGATTAACGTAGCCCATGCATGGAAATAATGACGATTGACGAAACTGAAAATAAAAAAAACAACAGCCAAAATGACATAGGAGGAAAATTTTACAAACAATCGTTTCGCTTAAATTATATGCACTTAATTAAAACAACTTCTGTTTATATTGCAAAAATGAAATTCAAATAAATAATATCCTGCTTACTCCGTGATCCGTGACTCTTATTTTCAAAAACAGCAAGATATGGTTTCATCATTTTCAGTTTTACCTAAAATTGTAGCTAAAAGGCACATTTATACATTCCCAACTGAAATCATCCATGAAAAGAATAATCTCACCTTTGACATGTCACGTGATGCCCAGTTAATGATTTTAAGCTGCGGGAATTTGTCAATGTTTGGGGGAGATCTTCTGTTGCAAACACAGCAACACGCGTCATCATCACTGCTGGAGTCTGTATCAGAATCAGTACTGATCTGTGTGATGGAGACTTTTTCTGATGGAGACCACTGCAAGAGGGTTTTGGACTCGACTGTGGTACATGGATTGGTTTAGTTTCTGTATTTCTTGGGATGGCTTCCTCCTGGCGCTTCTCAAGTGTAGCAAGCTCTTGGAGATATGTATCACCTGTGATCGCAACACCTGAGGCATTTGGCCTGGCTTAAAACTTCCGGTTTTTTTTTAAATTAGAACAAGATTTGGCAGTAGTTTCTTCCAAACCACTTGCATCACCTTTACCATGCATCTTCTCTCATTTGAGCCTCAGAAACTCTTCTACGGCCTCCCGACCAGACTTAATTGCCTTGACTTTTTCGATAGGCTTTTCTTCTCGTAGGCTTTCACACGTCGGGAAAAACTTATCCGAAGGTACCACAGTTCGCACGAAAGGGAAAATGCCGGTCTTCTTGAACCCGGACATTATGTTCATGGGTGACATGGCTTTTGTGTAGGCTTGCATGCAATGCTGCACATATCAAATCTGGAAATTGTCTGTCTGCCCAACATTCTCGTACATGTACCTTGAGCATTCTGCATAGAAGTGTATCTTAAATGGCCCAAATATGCAGACATCCAAGGGCTGAAGTATGTGGGATGCATGAGCCGGGAGCACAAACAAGATGATATGTTGGTCCTTGTTCCAGTGAATGACATCTGGTGTCTTATGTGAAGAGGGCCATCATAAATCAGAAACAAAGGCTGTTAGCTGTTCACAGGCTTAACAAATGGCAAAAAGTGACTCTTCAAATACTCTTTAAAAAATTCGGAATTTGACCATCCGTACTCGGACATGGTACCTTTTGCACAATATGTGGCTTCGTGCATCAGGCCAGGAGTCCACCTTTTACCCTTAAATATAAAGAAAGGGGGGAGAGAATTGCCAATGCCGTTGACATGGTTGAAACATACAATAACTGTAGTAGTTGTATTCCTTGGAGAGGTGATAGCCTGTGGTTTTGAATTCGGATGGGCGATCTCTACGAACTCTGCAATTTTCAAAGATACTCCATTTTTGTGCATACACTTTTACTCGTGAGGGTACCTTAAATTCGCGCCTTAATTGCCTTATGTAAGACCCATTGAAAACCAACGGTTGAAAGCTCCATTAAATTGCAATGGCTCAAACCAACTATTTTTTGAAGTCGGCAACCACCAGAGGCACACGACCCGCGAGTGTTTTCGGCCTATTGCATTACAATCATGGCTCTTGTGTCTGGGCTGGAAGTATAACCGTCGCATAACCTATATAAGAGCTTGCCGGTCGCTTAACCAATGTAAGGGCTTGCCGGTCGCATAACCTGTGTAAGGGCTTAGCGGTCGCATAACCTATGTAAGGGCTTGCCGGTCGCATAACCTATGTAAGGGCTTGCCGGTCGCATAACCTATGTAAGGGCTTGCCGGTCGCATAACCTATGTAAGGGCTTGCCGGTCACATAACCTGTGTAAGGGCTTAGCGGTCGCATAACCTATGTAAGGGCTAGCCGGTCGCATAACCTATGAAAGGGTTTGCTGTTCGCATAACCTATGTAAGGGCTTGCCGCTCGCATAAAACAAGAGTTATCTTGCTGGTCGCATAACTAAAAGGGGTTATCTGGTCGCATAATCTAAGTCAGGGTTTAATGGTGGCATGATCTTACGTTGTGCAGGCAGGCTGTTCGCTAAACCTTTGTCGGGGCTGGCTGGTCGGATTACCTTACTCTGTGAAGGCTGGTCTCAAAACCTAAGTCAAGGCTTGCCTTGTCACATAACCTATATCAGGGTTTGATTGTCACATAGCTTAAGTCAGGGCTAACTGGTCGCATATGCTAAGTCTGTGAAGTCTGGTAGCTTAACCTAAGTTTCGCAGTCACCATCCTAAGGTCAGTTCAATGAAGAGCAGATAGAAGATGCAAAAATATGCTTAAACATAGAATTCCACGACCGGAATGATATCCGAGTTCAATTCTTTGAATCGGGCTCGTAGCATAGCGGAGATAGCTGAAGTTGACTCGTAATATTTCGGAGATAATCGAAGTTGACTCGTAGGATAGCGGAGATAGTCGAAATTAATCGATTATGAATTCTGCTGACGACCGTTCTGGAGGGCTTAAAGATTTAGCAGTTTCCCGAAACCATCATGAACGGACGCCGCTAATCTTGAGGTCTGTGAAAGTGCAGAAGTTTCGTTTTTGTTTAAGCTCAACCCTATCCTCACTCTTTTGTTCTGATAAAAAGAAATGAATCGACATCTCTAAAACTGAATAAATGCTTCTGCTTGCGACTACAGATCGCATTGCACCGTCAAGTGAGATACTGTACAGTCTATGCTTACATAAAGTATAACAAACATGAAATACTTTTAAAAATAATCTCTTGTAGTAATAACAACAACAAAAAAATGATTGTAAAAAGTAACACAGATAATGTTGCATACAATCACGAATTCATAAAGGTTTCCTAAATATATCACATTATTTTATTAAGCAAAAAAAAAGTTCATGTTTAAAAAATATTTCTTCGTTTGTAAGTCCGTAAGGCAGCATTTGCTCCCCAACACTGATTAACATAAATTAAAGGTGAAATATGCATATCAGGAATGGCCATAATGACCCAGTATAGAGATACATTTTGTAATCACATAAATGATAAAATTTATGCAAAAAAAACCTCATTATATTCATTTACTACATAGCATTATCTTGAATTAAAGCACCGATAACAAAGAATCATACAGAAAACAGTTCTTTTCCGAATATTAAATCGTCGTTGACATTGGTTATAGGCTCGGCTTCTGTAGAACTGCCGTGGTAACCTGGGTATTGATTCCACAGGTTCCAGATCCCCTAAGTATCCGGAAGTAACCCTGCTCACCCCACTTAGCTCCCCAAGAGTTCTTTATTTTCCAGTAATACTTGGTACTGAATAAATCTTTCTCCACTCCGAAACCGACCAGCAACACAGCTAAAAATAAAAAAATATCTCTGTAGTAAAGTTGTTAAAATCTGAGCTCAAAATGTGACTTTTCTTAACGTTTATAAAATCGTATTTAATTTCATAGCAAGCAGACTATTGCCCAATTTTATAAAACTGAGCATGGAAACCAGTCTCAAATCTCAAGCATCTGATTGGCTGAAATGGCGATTTGAGACTGGTTTCCAATCTCAGCTTTATAACCTTCAGCCCGTATCATACGAACGTATACCGAAGCTTCTTTAGGCTGCAAGCTTTTATTTGTTATATGATACAGAAACATGTTGTGCTTAATTTGTGACTTCTGAGCATATCTATATATATACAGTACCTATATATACAGTACAGTAATGTCAATGATGAAACTTTTCGTCAGTTTTCACGAAAATACGAATGTCATGTCTTATCCCCACAAAAATAAATTATTTTGCAATACGGATACATGTAGCTGAAGGTATATAAAGTCACTTGGCATAGATAAATGTTCATTATCTGATGTGCATGTGTTTGTGAATATTCGATGTAGGATTGTTAACTGAATAATAACGCAACAGATTTGGAACTTTAAGGTCGCCTCGTACTTCGATTCAGTGCAATCATTGCTGGTGCTATCTAATCATGGAACTCACGCAGTTGGTTGCAAAAATAGCGGAGACTACAAATTGCTACAAGTGACCCTTATGATTGAACTCAATCAATCCGAGTACATTTTTTTAACTTGTTGCCTTTCATGATATCAAAGGATTCTATAATCAGTCCAGTCCTCAATAAGGCCATATTAATTTGAGCAACCATTAGTTGTTCAAATAACGGTCTTTGCATTGAAATTTTGGATAGACAACTCAGTCTGACATTTAACCAGATACGACTGAACAAATACTGCATTAAAACTAGACTGTTTCCTTAGGACACTGATGCCCCCAATACTACAACAACATTTGAAACAAAGGGCCATAACTCTGGTAAAATGGTCGAAGGAAAACAATTTTCTTCACGATCATCTACACATCCTGCTTGATCATTTGTGCAAGTTTAAAAGAAATCGTTCTTATAGTTAATAAAGAGTTGATGTCAAGAGTTGATGCCACAAGATTAGGAGGACCTACGTACGGACGGTACCGACGAGTGCAACTCTATATGCCTCGCACTTCGTGGGGCATAAAACCTATATCAAATGAGACGGTAATTTAAAGAAATCAATTATATTTCTTTAAAGACAATGTTGCTAATACAACTTTTATTATATTGTATACTATTTGATAATATAAATTTCTACATTTTGTTCACATACTGCATACCACTACCAGAAATAATAATCCAAATTGATGTATAACATAAACGTCGACGTCATTCATGTAAATGTTTTGTATAACATTTACGGCAATGTATATGTGAACAAAATTTTGACATTTATGATATTTGTGAAATTTGATAAAGGCCATAAGGTCGAAACGTCAGAAATAAAGAGTGAAATTAACTAAGTTGGTTAATGAACTATATCCCTTAGGATATTAAGAAGATGAATATAAAAAGAGTTTCAACTAAGCTAAAACAAAAGTTTGATGTCCGAGTTCTCTCCCTTGTCCTTGATCACAAATGTTTAAAAACACTGATATGGTCCAAAAAAATTTACCATGATCAAGGTTGGATTTGCTGCAGAAGAGGGGATCAAACACGCCCTTGTGGTAGAACTGTAGCATTGTCGCATCCAATGCCACCGACAGAGGACCTATACTCATTAACTGCTCAGCAATCACAGTCTCGTTCTGAAAGATATCACAGGTACTTGACCATAGATCATAACACGAATTAAATAGGAATTATATTGTTTTTGAAGAGTTACTGGTATTTTGTTACAACAATACCAATAATTTGTTGTATTTGCTTCTTTTTATTGTTTACACAATACATGCGCCAATCGCACAATGCTAGCACCTGACCAATTTCGTTACTGTAGAACTGGTTTTATTCGCATTAGTTTAATTTTCGCTTATATTCCCGAATCGCTTACATCGCGAATTCATAAATATCGCGAATATATGATGAGTGTCCGTATATCCGTATATAAGTATATCCGAAAATAGGCAATTTCACATAGAACTGTTAATCAATTCAAACGCCACAGATAATACCTTTTACGACGTCGCGAATTTATAAATACGCGAAAAAATAAAATAGCTGATTTTTTATTTTAAAAAAACGCGAAAATTTGACCCCGCGAAATCAAAGCGTTTTACAGTATTTCAGGTTTGCATTGAATGTGTTTACGTAAAACATCGTTCCGCTGTGTTCCCATGTTATTTTACCCCTTACCATGGCCATCTTGTTCGCATATCTGACAATATAAGGCAATAAATGACAAACATAGAGTCTCAATTCTGCGCTCATTATTGCCCAAAGAGATTTGCGAAATTTCAAAAGTTCTGAAGAGTAATAATAAAGTATTGGTGCGCTTTAAGATCATTTACAGACGGGTCGAATAGTGTTTTCTGATGTTTTTTAATATGTCATAAATTCAAAGATAAATAAGAAATAAAATGCCCATCGACCGTATTTTTTTTTAACTGCAAGCACACTATCTCCACCCGATTCGCAAGGTATTCTCGGAGCGATGCCCCCGGTATTGTGCGATTTGTAGCCGTGCTCTAGCAAAATTAAGGGACAACTGTTTAAGCACTTTCTGCAAGCATGAATTGATGATGCCGCAGATTGCTACACAATTAGGGTTTACAATATCTCTCTCATCAGCAAGGCTTTTTTCCTTCTATAGCAGGGGCCGTTTATGGGTGCCTTCCCCTCAGAAAATTTCATTAAAATCATGGAGTTTTCCCCAAAAGGCAACTTTACATCAGGTTTTTTATTCCCCATAAGATAAAAAAATGTTGATATTTTCCCAAAAATTATAGGGCATGGGCACCTTCAGCAGGCAGTGAAAAAAAGCCCTGATCAGTGAACAGTTTTAATGTTCTATACTAGATATATTCACTTTACAACGATTTGATTCAATAATTAGTGTTTTAAATACATGTAATGTTGTTCATTTAATTTCGCGGGGATCAAATTTCACGCAAATGACATAAGTTACATTTTTGCGAGGGCTTAACTTCGCGAACTTGTATTATTCTAATTAGAGTAGCTATTAAAATGGTTTGATTTCGTAAGGGTTTGATTTCGCGCATTTATTGTAGCGCGAAATACGCGAAAATTAAACCACCGTGAAATTTAATGATACTGCACCTGATCAACAGCTTTCCAATCTAGCACCTTCAGTCCAGGAACAAATTTCTTTGGGTTTATTTTCACAGCACAACTTTGGGTCATGTTACAGTATGGCACAGGCGGTCCGCATCGTGTCCAGTTGTAGCCGGCTGCAGGGCATATCTCACAGGTACCAGGCTTTCCCCCCAATCCACAGCAATACCAGTAATCCTCCCAGGTCTGCAAGCCGCCCTATACATAAATAGAAGGAACATCAACAGATGTTACTCAGCACGAGTGCCTATACTCCATAAATACGCATTTTTACGCACGTGCGACCCGTGCCGTCTGATCAGGATCTGCACTGGTCGCTTTTTGGTCAGAAATAACCTAACGAATCAAAAAGCGAACAGTGCAGATCCTGCTCATTGTGCCAGCTGATCTGGATCTACACTGTTCGCCACGCAATAAAGGTGTATCTATGGAGGAAAGGGTTAACAAAAGGAGCATTAACAGACGTTACTGATGACGAGTGCATATTTAACGCAATTCTTAGATTTTAAAAACTGGATTTAATAAGTACATCATACAAAAACACTTCTGTGATAATGTTTAAACTGTCTCCGTGGTCATTCCCATCGACGTTAATGTAACTATTTTGATACGCATGAAATATGTTCAAGTTGAATCATATTAGGGTAAAAAGTCTGTTTTCTTACAGCTTTCATCACATACTGGTAGGCGAGGTACGGCCATCCGCCAAATATACCACAGTCGGCGTGTGTGTTGTTGTGCTGAATATCGGCCACACCGTCACACTCTACAACCTGCTCCACGGACAGATTGGTCATCGGTTTCCCAAGCTGGATCCACTGACCCTCGATATTTTCGACCGTGCTACAACAGAAATATACCACTGTCAGCATTTGTATTGTTTTGTGGTCTACTTTCTACACGCCTCGCATACACGTAGAGTAGTCAGCATGATCAATTTTCATCAATAATTCTCAACATAAACACGTTACAAGTATCATTGAAATAAGAATGAGTAATACCGTTTTTTACAATAAGATAACTTAATGAGTTTGAATTCTAAGGTAAGAAGCCAGATCAGCGTTTTTAAGAGAACAGCAGGGAAAATATCCGGAATACCAATCCAAGAAAAACGGGTTCAATCCTCAGTGATCGGTCACATTTTGAATTTGAAAGGCCTATATGCCGATCACCCCTGTTAAACAGTTACTTTAGGAGAACAGGTATGTCCTTATTTTGATACCACGAAAACCAATTGTTAAAGAACAGAGTTTTAATTACAGACATTTTATACCGACCATATACATCTTCAACCAGACAAGTAAATAAGTGACCTGTAGCATGAAATATTAAGTATCAAGTTTACAAGTATCTTCTGACGCTAAAAGTTTTTTAAAAAATTCACAGTTTAAAGTTTACGTTCAGTTATTTTACGAGAACTCGTAAAATATATTCTCTAAAATATGTTCTCGTAGAGAACAAAAACTAATTCTTTCAGCGTCGACTTTAAACGTTTGTCTTACTTTTTACCGTTTCGACAGTAGTACGAATGTTTATACATTGTACCGACCAAATACATCTTCAACCAGACAAGTAAATAAGTGACCTGTAGCATGAAATATCGAGTATCAAGTTTACAAGTATCTTCTGACGCTAAAAGATTTTTTTTAATTTTCACAGTTAAAGTTTCCGTTCAGTTCTTTTAGAGAGAACAAAAACTAATTCTTTTAGAGCCGTGTCTCATTTTTAACCGTTTCGACAGCAGTACGAATGTTACCGACTTTTAAACTTAGAGTTCTATCTCCAGTCCAAATGATTGTTACCAATGAAAGCTTACAGTACCCTCTCCTATCCGAACGACTGTTAAGCTTCACGTTCTCTCTTGCATCCAAACAACTGTTACATGTAAGCTTACAGTACTCTCCTCATCCTAAAAGTGAAAAACTTGTAACATACAACTCCCAGCTTGCATACAAACGATATATATTGAGGTGAAATCTAGCATCTCACTTTAAGTATTACCTGAAAGCCCAGCATGTTCCAACGTCACCTGTAAATTATAAAGACCTTATATAGAATCTTATTTTTTCAACGTTTTATGGTAAATATGTATTGCCAAATGCATACGAGTTTACATGTAAATTTGTTGGGTTTTTTTTAATCTGCCAAATACTTGAATTATTCACAATCACTTATTAAAAGGAGCAAATCGAGGAGTTTTCTAATGCATAAGGAATATTTTTCGAAACCGGTACCTGGCCTCAACCCAGCAACTGGTATCCGGCCTTAAACCGCTTATTAAGTGTTTTATTGATTCGCCATTCATGTAATTTTGGGCTAATCTTTGTTATGCTTAGGCGTGGTTTGACAAAAATAACTTGTTTAAGAATAACAAACAGTGTACACCAACAACATCGGTGTTCAAGACTCATCAATCTGGGTCTACAATGGCTGCCGATAACAAAAGAGGCTCAAGTTAAATCAGCAGTATTAACCCCTGGTATCCCCATCCACACTCGCTTTTTGTTTCGTTACAGTACCTTGATCTTTGACGGGCGTCACTCGCCCCTGACTGCTCCAGTCAAAACTCTCTGGTAGATCTTGCTCCCCGACACCGTTTCCACGTAGGTATCTGAAATATCCATTGTTTAATTCTTACAGTAATAAGGTAATGTTGATAACACTTTATTATTGCCCGTAAGCAGCAGACGACTTTGCCTTTTTCAGAGTTTTAAGAATTTGTTATCAGAAACAATAGTGTATCGGGCAAAAGTTAACAATAGATGAAAACTGAACTTTGGAAGTCACAGAACACGACAAATATCAAACTACTTCGGACTCGGGTTGGATTGAGACTGTTTATGGGCAGTAACGGAACTGCATATTACTGCCCACGCCGCCTAGCCCCGGGTTAAGAGCAACTCAGTATTTGCACAAATATGAATTTCGTGCCCCAATGGCCTTCAAATTGCAAAAATGATAACAGCACTGATTGTGACTTCCCGAAAACTATTCTGATGTTCACGAAATCTACCGTTGAGCTATCAGGTGTGACTAACAAACGAAAAAACAAACCTCGAGGGCTCGAAGATGGGTGCCTGTCGCTTAGGCATCAATATTTTGGACTGAAACTCATCTGGACTGAGGTCAGCAAACTTGTTTAGTGCAAACTCTGTCTTGCCCCTGAAATTAGATATATATATATATCTATATATCATTTAATGATTTTCATATGTAAATGTTCAGATTAATTTTATTAACTTTTTACACAATATATACGTATTTCATCGCGTGAGCGACCAATGTAGATCCATATCAGCCGCCACATCAGTGCCACCTGATCTGGCTCTACACTGGTCGCTAACGGGTCGGAAAAACCTGTTGAATCCTACTGTGTTGCCATATCCCATTGAATCGATGGTGAAAGAACACTGCTACAGCCACTGTAAGTGGGCGGGGCTAGGGTATCTTTGCAGAAATTATGCCTATATCAATTTAAAACTACGGTATTTTCATCAATTTCTTGTGTGATTGTACTAAAAGGACCTATAAATGATAACCATTTATTCCTTTTATACGCCTAATATCCTGGTGACCAGTGTAGATCCTGATCTGTACAGTCTGATCTGGATCTGCTCTGTTCGCTAATATTGACAGAAATAACACGATGCATTTAAAAGCGAACAGTGAAAATCCTCACAAGACTGCCCGGATGTGCCGGTTAGTCTGGATCTACACTAGTCGCCCATGAAATATTAACCATATCAATGTAGCATTTCTAAGTCAAATCACCGTGTCTGTTGAAGTTAACATCAAATAAAGATTATATTTAAAATATAATGTTTATTATAATTTACATACTGTACCAACGAGGGTGTTGACAAAACTAAACTAAAGAAAAATATTTCAAAACCGGTATCAAGTTTAACACACTTGTGCGCATCGTTGAGCCAGTTGATATATTTGACATTTTCCTTGAACGTTCTGTACTTTTGCTCTGCTTGCTCGCTAGATTTGTACACCACGTCATACTCCTTGTGCCATTTCCTACCGACATAAAGACATTTTATTATTAAAATATTGGCAAGTTTTAATAGTTGACATGAATTAAATACAGAAACAGGACCCAAGGTCATAAAACTCTATATGAAGACCAATCTTAAATCTCCAGCATCTGACTGGTCGCCATTTAAGCCAATCAGATGTTTGAACGCTCCTTCTCCGTTATTCTAGAGACTGCCGGAAGCAGACCTTTATTTCAGACATGTAACCCTTGGAACAACACTGTTCATTACTTGGTCACTAAGTTTATGATTATTATTACTTGTTTTTAAAATAACAGAGAACCTATTTGAAAACAAGCATGAAAATTAAATTAAACTTCCCAATAAAGAGTACTGCTGTCCGAATGCTTACATTCAGTGTTTACAAATAAATAATACTAAACGATAATGGGAAGATGGTAAAGATACAAATTGTAATGACTGCTGGCAAGTTTTAAATAAGAATCTTTAGCCTTCAAATTACTTACGAAGCTAACTGTCGAACAGATTGCTCATCCTCGGGGTATCTTGCTGACCTGAAATTATTTGGGAAAATACAGTAAGTAAATAAGTTCTATGCCTTCGTATAAAATGCCTATCATTACCGCAGGTGAAATAAGTCGGTGCTCGTGAACTGGCTATCAATACTGTCGAGGAAAGGAATGTCACTAGACCTAATATGGGAGAAGATATTTACGCGGCCAAGTAGCTCAGTCTAGCCACCGCTCATGCAAGCCATGGTTCCGGCCCTGGATCGAGCCTGGTCTGGCTACATACTTTTTTCGCCCTGTGTCAATTGGCACAGGACGTGGTGAATTTATAGCTAGTGGGTCCGACCAAACTCCTGTATTAGCTGAACCGGCAGCACACTTTCCCTGTAAGCGAGCGGTCCCGGGGGTTCGGGTACGGTCTGGGTGCACGTTTGTCTCACATTGTGATCATGACTTATATTCTGCAATTCTGTGCTGCTGATCAATCGATTATGGTTACTGCTGGTGAAAAATGCCTCTCTGCGTTGCTTACGAACTGGATATCATAAGGCCTATGGCTATGCCTACCGCTCGCTGGCTGGCAATCTAGCTAACTTTCTCTTTGTTGCATGAACCCTGTCACGAACTGTCAATCATTACTTTTACATGTACTGGGGTAGGGAACCGCCTTCGGTGCTTCTAAAAAACTGTCAAACCAGTCCCAAGACGTCTAACCAGTTAATATAAGAGTAACTATGCTTTATCAGGCAGTGACCATCGAAAGAGCAACTAATTAAGAAACGAAAGTAAACAATAGACACTTACCCGAAGGAAACAAGAATGGAGCCCACAACAATAATAAAACTGTAAATATATTTCCTCATGATACCAACACAAAATGTCACAAGTTCGCCAGTTATCGATGTGCTTTGTACTTTGCACTACAAGTTATTACGCATTGTTGTTAACGGTAGTAATTAGACCGTAACAAAGTTTTCACAGTGCAGCATATGTACCGCGGTAATGATATTAAACCGTACACTTCACACTGCTCATTTATGTTACTTATAAAACTCTTTGCCCTCCACTCTTTATAAATTCTACCATATTCTGGACAGTAACGATTTTGCGTATCATGCCGACTATTTGTTTTATATTGGTTATTGTTTATTTACGGTCGGACACGGTGTCGAGGACCCTGTCCCTTAATTTATCTCTTGAATATGATAATTGGTGATTCACCGGTTTTATTATGGGATAGTTGACACGAAATTATGACGTAAATGAAACTTTGACTGATAAAATTACGCGGACATTGAATCATTCGATTAATTTCACACCCTCAGTATCCGTACTTGAACCGTATATACTTAGGCAATATACGTGTTCTTGATTAGTCGAAAGAAAGATTTATACCTCTAATGATGTTAATGTTTAGTTCCTATTTACATGAGTCGTAATCCAGTGTGCGAATCAATTAGCATTATCCCGCATCTAAATTTCTACGCTATCATAGAACCAGTAACAAAGCTGTATGTAGCGATGTCTTGTTCCTTTTCTACCTTTTTTGTGAGAATTTGTATACAATAATAATGCATTTTAATATAGTAAATGTACTATTTGTCAACACTGCACTCAAGTTTTAAGGTATCGCAAACATTGCAAGTGGCGAAAACAGTAAATGTCTGCAAGCTCAATTTAGTCTAATTCATGTTCTAATTACCAAGCACATACTAAAACAAAAGAAAAACCATTTGCATGAGAACTCTGAAATTCATGAAAAATATTCCAAAGCAACTCATACCTGAAATAAGTATATGCTGGTCTACAATGTTTAGTGCCAATTCGTCAAAATAATGTTAGGGTTTTCAAGAAATTCAAGGAAAACTTACTTCCTACTTTCTACTTTCACTTTGAACCAGGAAGTAAGATTTCTTTGAATTTCTTGAAAACCCTAACATTATTTTGACGAATAGGCACTAAACATTGTAGACCAGCATATACTTATTTCAGGTATGAGTTGCTTTGGTACATTGTTCATGAATTTCAAAATATTTATAAAATACCGTATCATATTTAAAAATACCGTTTGAATATTACCTGTAATCTCTCGGTTATTAATTATAAAATACGCGCCGCTCTATTGTAAACCGAACTTCAATAAACCCCCTAATTCGCTTATTCGATTGAAATTGCTTTTTTCCAACTTTTTAAGCAAAAAAATAAAAATTTAAATTCGGGAATTTTTCAGAATTTTGGAAAACTCGACTAAAAAAGGCAAAACTCGAGGTCACTTTAACGCGAAAACGGCGTTTAACGTATCACCGGAAAGGTATTTTCAGCGCCAATTCGTCTGTGAACGAATAAATGAAATTGGAAATCTCAATTTTCAGCCCGCCCGGAAAAAGTGTTCGGCGAGCTTCGTTGACGTCATTGCAGAAAACTGGGCGTTGATAGCTAACTTTGAAGGTAAATATCAAAACAACTATTTGATTAATCGAAAAACGGTTTGCGGATACATGTTGGAATCATTGTCAATAAATATCATACGTCACAAAGAAATTAGAAAATTCGCGAAGTGTCGCGTTCCACCTTAAATGGTAACATAGATAAGTCCACACAGTCACAGATAATATTTCAATCAGCAGCGTGGTTAAATTTATCTTGGCTATAACTTTTAAAGATGTTAATTAAATCAATGTGACAAGTTATGCTTAGTTAAAATACTACATATTCAAATCATCTCTAAATCGTTTAAGGGAATACGGAGGGGCTTCAAAACATTACGCATACAGGGGATTGTTTTTGTGTGTGAATACTTGAAAAAGAAAGTGCGTTCTGACAAAAACATAACATGCATTTACACTAACACATATTCAGTTCACTACAGACTAACTCGATTAGGCCCGAGACTTTAGCATTAAATTCACATTTTACTTAACAAGTTGTTGTTATCAATATCATAAACAAAAAAGTAATGCATATGCATTGAATTAAAAGTCTATGTGCTAATACTATGAATTAAAATCATCAAATAAATGGTTATTTTTTCAGATTTAATTGAAAAATACGCTTTGCATTATTATTTCAGACTGCTTCAACTTTATGAATTTTCGCATGGTCTATCTACAATGGTATTAAATGTTTCAGCATTTCATTCATTGATTTATTTTGATTATCATAAAGAAATGCATTTTAGCACTTGCTCATAAGCTGTCAAAATATGCCATTATCACTTTTAGCTACTTTTGTTACCTTATTTAAGATAAGATATTTTACAATCAATTTAATAACAAGATGCTAATATTTTATCATTTTAATCGTTTATACAAGTCGAGATTCCGAGGGATTACCAGATCTGCACGCTAATCCAAATCCATCATGCTTCTAAGTCTGTTGTTTCATTGATCGCCATGTTTTAACAAGTTCTGAAATCAGTAGTCTAACTCTACAATAAGACTGGACTTCCTTCTAGTATATTTTCATTGGGTAACCAATTTATTGATTTTTTACTTCCCACTAAAAGGTCGTTTTGCAAATATTCAAAATAAACAGAAAAACACTGAATATGTGTTTACATTTTCCTGGCAAGAAGATTATTGAGTAGACCCTTTTCACAATTCTCCGTCGCAGTACGGCGTGTCAGATTTATAGAGTGAACAACACAAAAACTATGTGAAACCAATTTAGGTCAGAAGGTTTTTAAATCTCTCTGAGCTGCTAATTTAATATAAATAAATAAAAAAACTTAACAAAAATTACAAGATTACTTGTAGAAATGCAAACGTTCCAATATGCGAATCTATATCAATCACAAAAAAATATTTTTCAAAATTAAACTTTATTTTCAACACTTACCAATAAATCGCTTTATTTCAACAAAAAGGGACCTTTGTACAGAGCTCTAAATAACATCTAAGTGCTGAGTGTAATTATTAAATGAAATAATGAGTGAAAAGGGGCATAACTGTGAAATTTGTTTCAAATAGTTACAGGGTTAGCTGGAAATGAAGAAGGTCATGAAGTTAGACATCTGTTTGAGATCCATATCAATAAAAATTAAAAAGTTTCAAAAGTAATTTATAATATTTCGGCGAACATCCTTAGTACTTTCAAAAGACTTTTAGTGCTAAAAGTCTGAAAATATTTTTGAAAAGTGTTATTATTAATCTTTTTGGAAATGTAGTATGCTATGATTGGTGACCTTCGTTTTAAATTTGACCTTCGTTTTAAATTTCATATCAATCACTTATATAATTTGAAAGTCATGAACCAAATGTTTTTATATTATTTTGGTTCTGTGTTTGTTTTAAAATCAACTGTTATATTTCGCGGTGATTTGCAGATATTCAAAAGTCACCTTTTTTCACCGAAATCTGTGTTTTATACATCTAGATCGTCAAATTTAAAGGGGCGCTACTCGTGCGCGCGTGATATAGGCGTATGACCCCTCTGTAAATATGACATATATCAAACGGCTACCCTTTATATCTGGTGTCATTTGATAAGACGAGACGTACATGCTTATAAAGCTAAGTTTCTGTATAGTTCATTTCCAGCAAGAAAAGTATAGATCACTTATCAGTTAACGGATATCTGACACTTTAAAACCGGGTCATTGCTTTTTTCACTTCAGGGTGAACTTAAAACTGTTTTACATATGCCATCTTATAACCAGGGAATTTAGCATAATATCGCATTTCTGAACATAAATTTGCTATAATTTTGTCAGTAAAAGCATGTCATTGACTAAACATGTCCCTTTCATGCCATCTTAGCCATCTAATGCCCCTAAAATGTTAAAACTTGAGCCATTGTCTGAACCCGAGGAGGAACATCCGGTCATGTATTTACAAGTTATTTGCCCATATAACCGCTTTTCACTCCTCAGTTATGTCAATAATTATAGTCAGTTTTATCCGACAAGGATTTATTATGGTACAATTATTTTACATAATATAGGAAGTTTTAAACCTAACCTTAAGAAATGAAGAAAACGTGGTCATTGACACTGAACTTGACCTCGAAAATACAGTCTTTTTAAACAATTAACAACAATGATTAAAATTCATTCCGAAGATACATATTTGAAAGAAGTCGTCGCCCAAGACTCGAAGTATTGTTACTTAAATTGTTTGAAACAAATATTCTTATGAAAGTCACGTAAAGTTATGGAAAGTATTAAATTACCTTTTTTAAAGTAACGACAGCTTCTTGTCAGCTTAAAATAGATGGACACGTTTGACGTTAAAAAATAAATACTGTCCAAATCTTATGAATTTTGGTCAGAATAATGTTTGAAGATCGCTTTATTGAAATATGAAAAATATTTCCACTTGTCGACGAAGGTCATTGGAAAACAACGCCATCTATGAAGGTACCCTGATTTATCCATCTGCCTTGCGTTACCGTATTCATCGTCACTTTGTACGAGGTTTTGATACTATGCAACATCCAACAATCAGAATGCGTTATGTCAACACATTACTACCTAGAACCTTTCCCATAGGGGTGCAAGATTTTGCCAGATTTCGCACTAGTTATTTTCCCGTGTTGCCAAAAAATAAATGTGATGGACACGAGGTTTCCATATTTTATCGAAGTTGTATGAATGCTATTTACAAAGTACACATCACAAGCATTATCATCGTTTTGGTCGTCGTTTACAGCAGAAACAACAAAGAAAACGAACTCGATAAAAGAACAAGAACAACAAAAACAACACAATTGCCGGCCTCTAAGAAATAGATATTAAAATGGTCAAAAAAGCATTTAGTTTTTCAAATTGGACAGAATTCAATACATTACGTAATATTCTTTATAAGAGGGAAATCTGTATCATTAAGACATGTTTTCCTGCTTTTGATCAAAACTATCACATGTTTTAACAACATTCCATTGGTTTTAACACCTACTGCCATATCGGAACAACTGCGAATTCAAATAATATCACGTGTGAAGTCTTAACAGTTTTTCAAGGTTATGTTGTTATGACCACTCTCAATTTCAATTCATGTTTTAAATGGTTCAATCCAAGGCCAATATTTATACGCTTGACCACTACGCGGTTGAAGGAAAAGTTTCAATAACAACAACCGATCTCCAAGTTCAAGTTTAAGTTTGACTCTTTTATTATTTTTTTTTATGTATCACCAGTTGATTTTCTACAAGAACAGTTACTTTTTTCATAAAGATGGATATTCTGTCCTATGTGGTAATTTCAGGATTTCTGCAAGGAATAAATGCTCAAATCTTCTCACCAGGTACCTTTCTTATATAGTTTTGTATAAAACATTTTAATTTTATATTATTAGGGGATTTTGGCTTATTGCTTTGACTTAAATATAATTTTAAAATTAAATTTCAAGAACTTTGTTTCCTTTTAAATCGTAGGAACATAGCAGTAAAGCAATGTTTATATCTGTCAATAACCAAACATATGACGATTCCTGTATCGTGTATTTCTTCTTGTACAAAATACCCGGATGAAGCATGGACAAACATTAAATTGGTCTGTTAATTAAATAATACCATACCATTTTCAATTTTTTTGTGTGTAATTCTTAAGATGTATATTTATTAGAAATTATTGATGTAAATTAACAAGGCATTGGTAAAAAACTAACGTAAAAATGTTAGACAATTTAAAACTCCCGTTCAGTTTGTTTGAAGCATCGAGAAAAACGATTCAACGGGGTATCATAAAGGATAATTTACAGAATTTTTAAAAATAAAAGTCATTTTTTGAATAATAATACTGCATTTTTTGCCCTTGAAAATAATAACAGTAGACATGTAGTTGGTTTTGCTCAAAATTCTCTAAAATCAAACATTATTGTGAGGTATCTCCACAACATACATGTATTGTAGATGAGCATAAACTTGGTACAGATATGCGTTTTATATATATTGTCCATGAGTTCTCTTGCAAATGGTTTTTTCTTTTGTTTTAGAATCCGTATGGTTATTAAAGCAATAATTTCGACCGAATTCAGCGCGCATCCTAAGATTAATACGAGTACATTTATTCACTAAAATCTAGCTGGAAATAAGTATTTTTCCTTGTCTTAAATTTTCAAATAGTTCTCGCAATTTACAATTTTTGTCAATTAAGCCGTTAAGGTCAAGAATGATTCAATAGTAAATAGTAAACAGCCTTTATATTAGAGTGCAGGATGACCTCTAAGATGTTATTGTTCGATTAAATTTGATTAAAATGCGGGTGGGTCAAAAATCATGCTGCAGACCTTGACACAGGTCACATAGAAAATGAATATTGAGATAATTACATTATTACGATTATAATGTTCATGTTACGAGAAATAAATATAACATAAACATGACTCCAATAATGGCTGATCTTCTTGTATTATAACAATGAACACAACAAAACTGTAATAATATAGGTTGCCTACTATATTCAGTATGTAGTGAATAGCTCAAAGCTTCGAAAAAGTGAACTTGAATGGTAAAAGCATTACAAGTTTCTGCCCACAATACTGAAGGTCACATTAGCAACAAAAGTAACATTGTTTAAGCTGTACATTTCTGGGTTAGTTGCATTAATGTTACGCCGGACATTTTCTCCTTCCCAGGATGTCCGTCTGGTTGGATCCTGCACGAGCGCTCGTGCTTCCTGTATGCGGAGGAGAACGTGGTTTACGAGGAAGCTGATGCTGCATGTTGGGTAATCTGATATTATTGCGTTAAATTCAGACGTAATTGTACATGTTTATGATACAGATACACCATTCATGACCGGAAACATTTTAGATCTATTTATAATTTTGACGTTTTTATGACGTGACTGACGTTAATCTACGCGCGTCACGGAACAGGTTTCTTCTGTCACACCTTTTTTAAAACAATTTACAATAATCTTTTATTATCTCAGAACTAAAAAGAATTTTGTTACACTTCGACAATATAATGTAATATTACCCCTGTTAAGCAAAACAAGCAATGTCGTCCGCTCAACTTTATGACGTCATTTCTTAGATTAACGTCAAGTGTCCAAAGACACATCTTCCCGTGACGCGCCCATTTTAATAAGTGGCATTGACTGCAAGTGGCCGTGTCATTGAAGAGGCAAGAAAGTTCATCACAAATGCAACGTCGATGACCATATGATACTGATATATTTGGGGGTAAACTAACATTTATAGCTGCAACTGAGTTTTGGTGGCGTACATGTATTAACACTTTTAATGTTAACATTAATAGCGACAGGTGAATTTTGATAGAGGAAATAGCATTATTATCAACAGTTATATTTTAATACTAGTAATGCGGGCCTTTTAGTGGTCAGGCTACAGTTAGGTTTTGCTGGGTTAGTACTGGCTATCCAGAAGAAGCAGCTCCTTGGAAATTTGAACTCTTGCTATAGTGAAATATTGATAGATGTACCGGTCAGTAAGCATTTAAAGTGACGTTTAAATTTTGATATTCGCTGCCATCTTTACTAACTTAGACGGGTGGCGACATTTAAACAATGCATTGTTGAAGTTTGTAATGACCCTCGTTACAGGCTTCCGGCGCTCGGCTGATCAGTGTGGACGTTTACGAAGAACACAAGTTTATCTCCGATTTCTTGGTCTCCGACAAGTTCGCAGGGTAAATATTTTCCAAAGATTGACGTATACTCGCGGAGAAAAAACTTGTCCGGTACGGTTGTCCATAATATCTTTTAAACGCGAGAAGTTTTATCGCCCAATCTTAAATTTGGTATCGATGGAAAAAGGACATTCATATGCATTCAACGAAAAAAGAATTATGGAATCAGAGCCAGTACCACGGGTAGAATAATATGTTGCAAATTGTAGACCGGACAAGACTTTTTTCAATTAGCATATTTTGCTTTCCACGTATCCCTTGGATAAGTTAACCATTGCGTAGTTATACTTATATCATGTGTGAATCGATGCAGCGTATTGCCCGTGTCGGCTGCTGATTTTTACGGAACGTGTTTCCTCTGATGACTATGTCAGTGCTATGATCGGCATACTGGAATACAGGAGAAGCAGGCGTGGGCGACATTAGCCTTTTAAATAACAGAGAAAACGTAGTCTGAGTGCGGCTAAATAGCAAAGTGTGCGATAAATTACCAGGAAGTTTAAAAAATTGTCCCCTAAATAATTTTGAAAGAGAGATTTTAAGTATTAAAATAACCTTCATTATTGCAACAAATACCCACAGCGTCTAGCATCGCATGATACTCGTCCTCGCTCGGGAGACGGGCGTTCCTGAATTGTAGTCCTACATATCACGTCTAAACATACTAGTACATCTTCTCGGATCTTTCAGGAGTAGCTACTACTACACATCAGGGTTCTTTTATCAGGGACAACTGTTCTGGGAGGCGGAGAACCACTACCATACCGGACCATCATTCTGGGTCAATGACCTGGAACCAAAGGATGCGACGCACCTTTACAGAGTTGCCTACACGAAAACTGGTAAGAATCTGGATCAGAGTGTTAGCCTAAAAATGTTATTATTATGATATTTCTTATCTGAAAAATTTAATGATTGTGCAAAAACATGCCCTAAATTGCAAATCGTTGGTGTAAAAATGAAAGAAAAATATGCAATATCTTGCAAGAACAGTTCTTCAAAGTTGATGTTTGTGACCCTATGTTTTCTTTTTTTGTTGTTTACAGAGAAGGGGTATCGCTGGACAAACATCCCGTCGAGCACACCTGCCGGCTATATCTGTAAAATCCCAGTATCACAGACGTACAACCTCGAAATATTAAACCGGGACTTCGGTAAGCTCAGACATATTTTATATGTTACACATAGCCACCAAAAAGCAACCAAATATCGCCCGCCCACCATCACGCACGCTCGTCTGTCAGTTTACATGTTTCAAAATCTGAAGTTAAATTTTGGCAAAAGTATGATGCTCATGATACCTAGTGACTTGAAAAAAACAACATTTTCTCTGAACCTGAATTTAGAAAAAAAACCTAAAACTCACTTGTTCAGACAGTATCACGACCAATAGCAGACTAAAAGTGTACTGTCTTTGCAAAACTGATAGAGACTGTATAATGAAACTGGCACACATCTTATTGTCATAGAGAACCGGTTTCATTGAGAAATACCTTAAAATGTTGAACTTCAAAAATTTGACTTAGTATAATATTACCGAAAAGGTGCGCAGCCGCCATTAAACCAACGGAAGTCCGGTGAATTGACTGTTTTTTGGGGGGGGGGGTTGCAATGTATTCGCAATTATTCGTCAATACCTCTCCGCGATATCCCCAAAATCAGTCAATTTGTTGTTTTAATGGCTGCTGCGCAACCTTTCAGTAAAAAAAGGTACTAATTGAAATTGTTTAACTTCACTTTTTAGAGAATTTTTTCGCTGAAACCCGGTCCCTATGCTTTGTATGCTGCTTTAATGATATCCACCCTGTTTGTCGCTTTTAGACTATGGCCATCACAAGGCAGACGTGAGAGTGGCGGAGAGAGGTCCACAAATAACCAGTCAGCCGGAAAATATTATCGTAAATATGCATTAGTTTATTATGATACCAGATGGATAACTGGTAACGAACAAGTAGACAGTCACGTGACATGCTGTTTGTTTATATAAACACTTTAGTGTTGGAAGACGATTTTTCGAAGTCAAATGTCATTTCTATTTGGCATTTCTTATTTAGGTAGTTATGTTACAGATTGACCTGCCACGTGACTGTCTAGATATCGATCACTTACTGTACTATAATTATAATACTAGACGAACGTAAATCAGCAAGGTTATAAAGCTTAGCATGGAAACCGGTCTCAAATCTCAAGCATCTGATTGGCTGAAATGGCGACTGGTTTCTAATCTTAGATTTATAACCTTGGCACCAGAAGTCGTTATAGGCGGGTCCTGTGGAGAACTACCCAAATGCTTGAAGACTGGTCTTGAATGGGATTGGTTGTTCACTTTCGATGCTGATTCGGGTTTTTTCCGTTTTACATGTAATACTGGTGTGTTCGAAACAACGATAAAACAAAAAGTCGAAATAACAACAACGAAAAGACGCAAAACATTGGCACAAAAACGACTTTTTTTTATAGAACTACTGCGTTGAACAATTGTCATTTTGTTTATGTAGGTATTTGAGGGAGTGGAGACTGTACAGCTGGAATGTACGGCTTCTGGGAGCCCAAACCCGCAGTACTCCTGGTACCAAGGTCCGAGCTTCCAGAACAGCACTGAAGTGTCGTCTGCGGCCGACACCCGATATACTCTGACCGGTGGCAAATTCACCATCGAGGGACCACAGACCAGCCAGGACAAAAATACCTACTTCTGTAAAGCTGAGAACGAAATAGGTGCTGTGCTCAGTAACCAGGCCAAAATTCTCTTTGGATGTAAGTGTCCGGATTCTTGTATATGCAATAAAAGTGTTAAACGCTGTATTTGTGTTTCTAAAATCTAAAAATATGTTTTAAATAAAACGACCACAACCAATACCACGAAGAAGAAAAGGAAAAACAACAACAAAAATGTGATGATGATGATGATGATGAAAACGATGATGACAGTAAATGATGATGACAGTGATGATACAGTAATTATATTATGATTATTATTGTCCGAAATACTCTTTGGATGTAAGTTTCGGGATTCTTGTATATACATTTTAAGTGTTAAACGCTGTATATGTGTTTCTAAAACAGAAATATGATTATGATGATGATGATAATAATGATGATGACAATATTGATGATGATTATTATTATTATTATTATTATGAAAATAATGATGATGATAATGATGATGATTACAACGACGATGATGATGGTTTTTATCCATGATAATTTGTAATGTACATGGTGTATAAGTGTGGAAGTAGTAAGATGTACTTGTGTGTAAGTAACATGGTTTCAGCCAACAACTATATCTCGGGTGGTTTTATTTCAGATTTGGGTTATGTCTCTAATGTAGAGCCAGAACCTCTGTATGCGACCACCTTTAAAGGAACGATCATGAACTGTGAGACACCCTCCTACTCGCCCAGTAAGTGAACGCTTTCTTAATCGAATAGAGTGTGAGATCACAGCACTGCAGCTAAAAACACGTGTCAAAGCTCTAGCTGCTGATTGGTCAGATTTGACGCTGTGTCCAGGGATCAAGATTATAAAACCGAGAAAGGGGAGGGGTCTCAAATCATCTGATTGGCTAAAATACAGACTTGTCTTGTTGAGGCTTGTTTCCGTTTTAGCCAGTATTCTTTCAAGTTTGAACTAGTTGTCTAATCAAGACTGGAAAAAGGACGCAAGATCATAAACCTTTAGCTGATTCCAGATTCAAATATGAATCAATCAGATGCTTGAGATTTGAGAGGAGTCTCCAGTTTTAGTTTTCTGATCTTATGCACTAGTCTCAATAATTTGTGTACAGCCCAGATCCACTTACCTATGACATTCGTTATAGATTTCGACATTGTTTGGTGGTTCTGCACCAATGTAATGTTAATGGTTAGTTCATTATGTTTTGAAGTAGCTCTTTAAGGACAGGGCATGCTCAAATACGTCCGAAAACTTAAAGGTCATTCAGTGAAAAAAAGGTCTTGTAGGCAGATGGTCTTGTACACGGGTGAATTTGTTCGTTTAATCAGTAAGTGGGACAAACTATGACATTTATCCGCAGATAGTCTTTGTTTATAGGTAGTTTTTAGCAACGGTTGGACTTTTTGTTGTTTGGAAGATAGTGAGCATTGCAAATACCTTAATAAAT
Organism: Corbicula japonica; assembly: GCA_038501625.1. Taxonomy (NCBI): domain Eukaryota; kingdom Metazoa; phylum Mollusca; class Bivalvia; order Venerida; family Cyrenidae; genus Corbicula; species Corbicula japonica. Next base: position 2,927,373 of record JAZAYU010000017.1, on the reverse strand, counting down.
TGTGTAAGAAAATGATATTTCATACAATCGAGCAAGTAGTGATATAAGGATAGAAGATCATTAATCTATCGCATGGATTCAGTATGTTTCTTATCAATTTACCGGACATCTATAAAAACGAATTACACCTATGACCAACAATCAGTTCTTTTTTTCAGGGGTAACATATCAGTGGTTTAAAAACGCCGCCAACAACGTTTTCGTGGGACCGGGAAACTATAACATGTTCGTGTCTTGGTCAGGGGCAATGTATGTGTCTGAGGTGCAGCCGACAGATTTTAATAAACGTTACTACTGTCTGATCACGTTAACCAGCACTGAGGACGCCAAACTCGGCCGAGCCAATACACTGGTGCGCAGTAACAAAGGGATATTACTCTTATCACTGGGTGACATACGTAAGTAATCGTCTTTCTTTACGGTAACGTAAACGTCGAAATATTTGTCTTTGAATTTTACTTGTTTTTCAGTCTGAAGAAACAATGTTCACATTTCAATTGATGCATCAAAACTTCCAAGCATGTTTATATTAGTGCATATATTGTCACTTATTTGAAATAAAAAATAAAAACCCAAACATATTTGTTGCTTTAGAATGGTAAATAGGATACAATCCGTGTCATCTGGCATTCGTACACAGCATTCTAAAATCCCAGTGAATCAACAGCCCATGATTCCATTCTGAGAAGTAACATATTGTGATGCGGGGAACTTCACGTGATTTTATTCTGAGAAGTATCATATCGTGTTGCGGGGAATTTCGCGTGATTCCATTCTGAGAAGTAACATATCGTGCTGTGGGGAACTTCACGTGATTCCATATTGAGAAATGATATGTCTTTGCTATACTCCAATAAAAAACACAACACCATATGCAAGGCCAGACGAGCGTTTATTTCGAGATTTGCAGCCGTAAATGTACGAAAACGATTAAATATACTCATAATACTGCATTAAAATGCCATTCTTCTATTACATAAATATGCTTGAGCCAATCTAACATAGCTAAACAATAAACAAAAATGTATACAACCGACATTTTAAAATACTGATATACACTTTCTCAAATCAAAAATTTACAACCATGGATAAAATAATTGTTTTGAAAAAGCCTTGCTATTTCTTTTAAATGATGATAACATACGTCTGTGCCAATATACTTAAATTTTAGCTACTCGTAATGTTTTCAAAACATGAAATTGGCTCGCTGCGCAACCCGACTCGCCTAGGAAAAAACATCTTTATTCTTTATTTTGTGGAAACCTGTGTCCGTTTGTCAGATGTCAGATCGCTTTATGCTGGACCTCATATTTGCGAAGGCGTATGTTTCCATTCATACTAATACACTTTGTACAAATAAATTGCAAAGGAATTTAATCAAAAACGAATAACAATTGAACAACGTATCGCTGTGAAGTCGTCTGGTAGAATGACCCACTTTACACATTATAGACAATAATACATCATGCTAGCGTTACGCTTCAATACACAAACTGACCACTAGTCACCCTTATGTATACGTAACGCGATAGACAATAATTTGACGCTTTTACTATCGAAACGCAATAAATATTTAATCGTGTTGTGGGGAACTGCACCATACCGCTATAGTCTAAGTATGTTTTTCTTTCTATTTCAGTGTCTGACAACGACTACGGGCCAATCATTTACACGCACCTGTTTCCGAGCCCCGCGCTGAGGGGTAACATGGTCAGAATGGAATGTTTTGCATTTGGCTCGTATGTACATTTAATTGCTATTTACAGTTATGACCCTTAACCAATGTCCCAACTACCCGGATCATAAACTTTTAATTTCTCCGGGAGGAGTTGGAGTAAACTCATCAATTCTAAAACATCATAAGATACATCAGTGTTACCTCTTTCTATAAAATCACCATTGAAAAACGCCTCCTGCGTTCAACCAACTGCTGAAACATCTTCTATCTACCGTCTTAGCAATCGAATTATTGCAGAATTGATAAGAAATGTTCGAAATTACTCTAGATTCCATATTTAAATCTGGAGACACGAACCTTCGTTAACGGAAAATATATCCGCTACTGACAATTTTGTGACTTTTGTTTTTACCCCTTCCTTGATCAAGTGTTTGAATAATTATAGAATTCAAAAAACTATTCTTGTACTTAATACATATTTCCAATGAACATTGTACTGTAGCCTGGCACCCGGCAAGATGGTTCTATTTTAAGTAATTTTAATTATAATAATTTTTAGAAATATTTTAGCTTTACTTTTCTGATTTCTGTCGAACAACCTTTGTTCTGAGAGATAAGGGAAAATATACACAGAAAAATGAAGTGCCTGTCAGAGTTAATTTTCCTAGTAAAATTTTTGGATGACAGGGAAATATAAAGGGACGGGAGCTAGTCAAAGTGCACAGTAGCCAATTAATGCATTCTTCATCTATAGAAAATGATACGCTCACTTATTTCTGTTTCAGACATCCTTTGCGATACTCTTGGCAGCGAGAAGATGGTCGCCCATTTGTGAAAGGAACGGTCATATCAGCCCGGAACCGCGTGCTGACAATCACAAACGCGCAGCTCGAAGCAGACGGAAACTACATCTGCACGTGTACACGTTCTAACGGGGCCAGTCAATCCAAGGTCATTACACTGGCAATGGAAGGTAACAATCAGAGTAAAGTAGCGCGAATATGCTTAACCATTTACTCCATGCGAAATGGCTGTTAGCCATGGATGAACAGTGTAGATCCAAATCAGCCAGAACGCTAATGCCATCTGACCAGGATCTGATATGTTCCCTGTTGACTGACTAGGTTATTTCTGACTAAGAAGTGAACTGTGTAGATCCTGATCAGATGACACGGATCTGACGGCTGATCTGGATCTACACTGTTCGCATATGCGATTAAACCCGTTTATATAGAATAAAGGGTTAAGCAATACACCAACATTAGACCATTTTCTGCGGTCAAAAAGTGACAACATATGAATTTGAATCCATAATGCGTAAACTGATTTATTGTTCAATAAATACCAATTTAAATCTCCAATTATTTTTCAGCTAAGCCATATTTCCCATACCCAGTTAAGGACATATTTGCGGACCCTGGTATGACTATAGTGTGGAACTGTCGCGCTGTGGCCCGGCCTGCCCCCACCTACACCTGGTACAAGAACGGTAAACAGCTCAGGAACATACACGACAATATTCAGGTCAAAGGGAACGTCCTCATCATCACCAACATAGACAAAGCACGTGACGAGGGCATGTATCAATGCGCGGCCACCAACCAGCACGGAACTACATTCAGCACCGGACAACTCAAAGTTCTGCGTAAGCATTTCATTCAATCAATCAAAATAGTTTCTCTAACAATGAATAACATCTCAAACAGTGTAAAAGTTGTTATATATAAACACTTTTAAACGACCTTACGCGTACTCACACCAACTTTTCAGTGTAACAGTTTCTAACTTATAAACATGTAGACAAATAGATCTCTGAAACTAAAAAAGTTCGACTATTGTATTTCCCGACATACACGTTGCCGCGCACAAAATGCTAAGATTTCTGTTCAGCAATTAGTGCAATTAGGACTGAAAACGAAACTCCAGAAAGAAAATCAATTTCAACGTTGTGATTGTAGATTTTGCTCCCAATTTCTTCCGGCATCCAATGGCTCCAACAATGATGGCACCTTTAGAGGGAAACATAACTATTCCATGCGGCGTAGAGGGCGCACCTACTCCAGAGGTATACTTGTCTAGCTACTCGTTATAATAATCTATTTTGGTAACATTTAATTTTCGCGGGTCTTTATTTTCGCGCATATGACCCAAATTTCATTTTCCGTGGTGATCGTCATAAATTCGGGAAAATGTATTATTCTCATACGGCAAGATTATATGGTGTTTTTAATAGTTGCTAGGGTTTAATTTCGCATACACTGCCTAGCGCATACATGTAAGACTCGTTATGTCGGTTTTGATATAACTGGTCAGTGAATGCCTTGATAAGTTTGTATTTGTGTAAAGGTGTTCTTGTCTGTGCTGAGGAAGTTTGATTTTCTGTGCTAAGAAAGGTTGATTTGTCTGTTTTAAAAAAGATTATCTTGTTGTGTCCGCGTTATAGAAGGGTTGACTATGCCGTGTCAAGAATCAGTGACTTGTCTGTTTAGAATGATGGGTTTCTCTGCGGTGTAAAGATAGTCATATTTTCCTTTGTTTATATCTTCTGTTGTCAGTTTGAAAAAAATTGACCAAAAATATATAGAATGGCCCTGTCACTCGTCCCTGCAAGACTTATTGGTATGTAGTAATTTAGCTGTGCTAATTTAGACTGTTTTGTTTACATTGAGAATGATTGTTGTTTCTGTCAGATTGACTGGTTAAAGGACGGTGCCAGCCTTGGACTGAAGAGAGGGGACCTAACCGGTCGTCTAGGAATGGACCTGAGGAACGGTCTGGTCATCACAGATATCCGGTATAGTGATCAGGCATCGTACATGTGCAAGGCATCGAACCCTATCGGGGAAGCCCTCAACTCTACCCAGCTCATTGTCATGGGTAAGGAAATTTGTTGTCCTAGGTTTATTCCAAAAAAAAATCAACGGAATAATTCAATTTTGTAATTAAATTTGTATATTATTCACTCTATAAATTACATTAACTTTATTGCTTAAATATTGTATTTCATGTGCGTCATCTGTTTACAGTTTTAATTAATAAGGTCATTCTTGAATTGCAGACGGAATTGTGATCACTCAGCCGCCGGTGGTTCAAACTGTCCAGGTGAACAAGACCGCCTTCAAGTACTGCCAGGCCTCATCCGGCCGCTCTTATGACGTCATCTACATCTGGAGCTTCAATGGTAAACCAATCAACTACCGCCTCTCGCCGGAGTTCGTCCACGTAAGTTAACGAATGAAGAAACGTATATTTCCGGTTTTCAACAACCACCTCTTTCATGAGTTCGTAAAAAACAGCTATTCTCTATAAATCAAGTATCATTAAAATAATAAGAGTATGTCTCATTTCAAATTACCTTTAAATAGTTCATTTCAATTCACTGTTTATTATAGGGTCAGCTGAACGGTGTGGACGGTTTATACATCCGGAACGCCCAGTTCAAGCACACAGGAATGTACGAGTGTGAGGTTCGAACCACAATGCAAACCGTAAGAAGGTCTGCCTACCTGAACGTTGTCGGTAAGGCAAATATAATAAATTATTATAATATCAAGTATTATTTATGCAATAGCTGCTTTCTGGTTGAAAGGAAAATAAAAAGGCATAGAACAGAACATCAGATACACAGCCTCTGCACACAACCAAAAGTAATGAGTATTAAAGTTTTAAAGGGCACTCACTTTATAATTTGAGCAATTTCAAAATGGCATCGCAGAAATTAAGACAATAGAGAACCCGCGGGGTAAACGCCTCGGAACGGTCATTGGCAAAGCATATTACCTCTTGGGTTATAAAGCGAATTCTATGGTGCACCAACATCACTCCTCTGCTTCTCATACACGAACAAGTGACATGAAATCCAATACGCCCACGACAATGATCTGAACAAAAGCACTATAACTTCATTCGTGACTCATGGGAATGCAAGGTACTCGATGACGTTCCTTAGCACCTGTTGTTAAATCAAGAACATGCTGGGAGAAATAATAGTATTTGACCGAGAGTTGACAGCATTTGGTCCGCAAGTGCATTTGCTACTGCTCACTCCTGTAGCCGATGCGCCACCAAAGAGAAAAACAGCGTTATCAATAATAGAGGGGTTAAGCATCAAGCATGCATTTTCGGTTACTTTTGTGTCAGCATTAGGTTTTAACATTAATATATACATATTGTTAAGATCTTTTTAAATAAAAACTCTATTATTTGTAAAAAAAACTTCCTAGACGTTTCTTTCATTTTTAGTTTCTTTGTTTTTTTTTTGCATTATAAGGTTTAAAATTACGGTATACATATTTTTGTAGAATTATTCAAATTAAATGTTTATTATTAAAATAAAAAAACAAACAATTTCATAGACGTTCATATCACTATAGGTCCCCCAGAAGCTCCTGCAGGATTGTATGTAGATGATGAATCGATCACAACACGGTCTGTACGGCTTGTATGGTCGATGACGTCAGTGATGGGCAACGGAGGGGCCGTGACTAGCTACGACATTGAGGCGGAGAATAGCTTTCATCCTGACGAATGGACAGTTGTTGCTCGAGGTTACAACTAATCATTCATAAAACAACTTTCCTTAATTTATTTAAACTTTGTTCCAGCAAAAACCTACTTAGAGCAAATGTCTAGGATTAAGTAAGATAGAAACTATTAGAAAGGTATTCACGTATAATCCTCTAAATGACAACTCTAATTCAAGGAAGTTACTATATAAATGTTTTTTAACTGTGCAGAAAATTCTAGAAAAAAATGTTTTGTATAAATTGGTATGCTCCTTTACAAACTTTTTTATTGAAGTTTATCATCGGTTAGCAAATGTTGATTCTATTATTTCCATTATTATCCGTTCACCAATATGTTAAATTTAAACTGACACAATATTTACAGGATTCCTAGCTATCTTAGAAATACTTATATAATATCTGATGGGTTGTGCTGTGAATGAATGTTTGTTTCTATTACAGATGTTCCGGAAACCGTATCTCTGTTGGAGGCGCGGGAAGTTGGTGGGCGAATAGATCAGAGAGCTATCACCGTACAGGGCCTGATTCCGGACAACAACTATAGGTTCAGGGTTCGAGCCGCCAATACTTACGGCAGGGGACAGAAAACCAGCTTACCGACAGGTACGGAAATTAATAGGTCCGGTTATTTAACATTTAATTTTGTAGTTACACTTGAATGAACAACAGTTAATTGGGGGCATTCTTAAGTTGTTATTGAGTGTTACAAATGTAGTTCAAAGTCTTGCATTCAAATTTTTGCAGAGGTACATTATCTTGTGTTTTACCGATACGTCAATAATTCATGAACTTGTACAAGTAATACCTTTTTGGAAGGTTATTGGCTGAGCAAGACTATAACCCCGTGTTCATAATTAGATATTGTCGAAATATATGTGCTAAGTTCATGGGTTTCCATCACAATGAAACAAATAAGATCTAACTGTTATTTAGGTTACACCAAGCTCCAGCAGACGGCTCCTGTTTTTGCTCCGAGCAACGTAGGTGGCGGCGGGGGCAGGGTTGGAACCCTTACCATCACCTGGAATGTAAGTACAGTATTTGTTTTAAGTTTGGTGTTTGGTTGTGCCAAGACCCCTTTTCAGATTTGTGATTATTATGGTGACCTCGCAAATCTTTTCTATGTTTGGTTATTCTTATTATTATCTACATATGAACATTCGGTAAATCTTCTATATAATACATGTACATAGCACTAAAAAAGTAAAATGTCCTACAGTGTATATTGCTTGTCTCATGCATGTCATGTTTCTCTGTCGTAGATCTTGGACCGCTCTGAGCATTGTGGACCTAACTTTGGATATTATGTCTACTGGAAGAAACTGGATGACGCCAAGGACTGGAAGAGGGTAAGTAACATATATCTAATGCACAAAATTCGACAAGTTTTAAGTCACCGCTTCTAAATCTTTTTCGGCACAAAATCTCGAATATGTTTCGTTCTTTATATATAATGCAAAGTGGATCACAATTTAAACAATATGTTGTGTCCTTTTTAAAAAACTTTCATTTATGAAGAGAGAAATCAACGTTTGTCATCCGTTTACGCGACCAAAAAATTAAATGTCAAACACACTTTTTTATCGATGAAAGTGCAATGATAACTAAGTTTATTTTACTTCTACAAAGTTACTTTTTATTATTATTTCAATGCATTTTTCGTTTCTCTAGGTTACCGCCGACGATAATATAGCGTTGAAAGAAGGCCGTCACGTAGTAACTGTGGGAACAGAAAACTTTTATCTCCTTTACAAAGTCATGGTAGCCGCTTACAACAGCAATGGACACGGTCCGAACTCCACCGAAGAAATCATCTATTCAGCTGAAGGCAGTACGTTGTATTTCATGAATTAAAGGAACATTATAATTCATCTACACATTAGTGATGATTGAATAAACGAATACAATCACAGTTTATTTGCATACTTTATTTTCATTAGTATCGCTTACCCTTGTTGTATTAATAGGTATTAAGCTTAACGTTACTGTACAACAAAACATTTTATTTCAAGTTTTTTAGTGACGAAAAGAATATAATTGGTGAGGTTATAAGAGGCAGAGGTGAAATAAATGTGGTATTCAACTGTTTTAAATAGAGGAATATCTTTTTAATATTCTTTTTTTTTTACGGTGGTGCCCATAACCACATTTTTTGAACGAGAACGTTTAGAAAACCAGCTCATTGAAGGTTCCAGGTTCACCACCATATGTATATCATCGTTTGGGATGGATCAAAATTGCACTGTTTATTGGTGTAAATATTGAGTTGCGCTTAACCCGGGTCTAGGCGGCGTGGGCAGTAAGATGCATTTCCATTACTGCCCATGAACAGGCTCAACCAAATTGAGCCTGCAATATTTTCATATTTTTCGTGTTCGTCGGCTTTCAAATTCCCTTTTTATCTATTTCAAGTAAGGGTTTATTACGTCATGACAAGAAAATACGAATAACGGAGCTCACATCGAAAAACATATTTCTATTTACACTGGTCAAAACAAATCTCCTCTATATGTTACGTTGTTTTTCATTTACGTGACTCATTCACTTAAAATATTGTAAACATTAGTGTTAATTGCAAAACTTCAATAAACAACACAGAAAAAAGAAAACATATAAAGTGTAAAAGCATAGGTTACGAATATATATGATTGCAGTGCCGAACAGTGTACCAACCCAGCGAGATGCCGAGACGTACAATGCTACAAGTATCATTGTACACTGGGAGCCAGTTAGGGACAACAGAGACGTTATAAGAGGCAGAGTTGCTGGATATAGGGTAAGAATACACAAGGGCGATGACGTGGTATACAATGTAAGCCCATGCAAGGTCATATAAACATTCCTGTATATGCGTTGTGAAAGAAATTGTGGACTGTTGTAGCATTATCAACTGAAGAAGGAAAATAACCCACGAAACGTTTTGAAATAAGAGAGTTGAAATTGATTTGTTGATAAATATGTCAAAAGGAAACTGTACAAACGCGTAACAAAAGCTTTTCTGAAATTTCCGTATAATATTGTTGAAAAATGTTTTCGTCACAATGTGATGTTTGTCTTGTAGATTCACTATTACCCTGCCACCTATGGCGATGATCCTTTCACATCCGAACCTGATCCTATCAAAAGTCATATTCTCACCAAGGACGTGTACGGACAGACGGACCATGTCCAGCTGATAGGCCTGTTCCCTAACACCGAGTACTTCTCTAGAGTACAAGTGTTTAATGGAGCCGGCTTCGGACCCAAAGGCGAGTGGAGGAGGTCAGAAACTGCCAACGATCGTAAGTATAACATAAACAATACCGCTTCTCTTATAAATGTCCACACATGGTGAATATTTCGGTTAATTTCCGGAAATGGAGACTGTTGAAATACACTTTAATCAAATATTATCAGACGAGACACGTGAATTAAAAAGATGTCTTCTAACACCTTACGTCAGTCTTGGAAATTTCGTCATAAAGTTGGGCAGGCAAAATAGCATAAACGAATAAAATGGTGCATATTCTTTCAAAATGACCGTTACTACAAAATATATGGGTAAATCAGAAAATCAAAAATTATGACGCTTTGGTTCACCATGCAACTTTCCCTACACTGTAGCTTGCTTTGTTCAAGTTTGTAGTTCCCAGTAAATTTGTGTGCATTGCAGCATAAAATAAAAATAATAAAGAAAAAAAATATATTTGCAGCATTACGTGACCACCCCACGTTTGTGACGGTGCATGCTAGGGATGAGCACAGTGTGGAGGTCAAGTGGCGGGGAGTCCAGAACTACCCGCTGGAGGAGTCCCTGGAAGGCTATATAGTAAGTACCTACTCTAGGTTTACAGGTTACACATATATTTGGCACGTGACGTCATGTGAAAATTTGTGTTTTTTAAAGATGACGCCATTACATCAAATGAAACAGACGATAGCTCCTCTGTATCTACAGACATTAATTTGATTAATTTTATTTAAAACTGGGAAGAATTTTTCACATCATATAAAAAAGAATAAATGATCGATTGTTTCAAATAAAAGGCAAACACACTACTTGTCAAACTTATGGAGGAAGACCAATTGTTTTAAAACGACACTCACCTTGTTATATGTCTAAAAGTTGATCGTTATCATGTGCTTATAATTAGATCATCGTCTCGTTGCCAAGTAGTAAGAATTGTTGGATTATTACGCTTTGGTAGACACTTTATTGGAGTCGCTTAATCGTCCACAGTGATAGATAAGCGCTGACCATTCTAAAGAATGTACAACCTTATCAAAACATGAATGTTCATTTTCAAAACAAATAAAGTACAGTCTTTTAAAAAAATGACCTATAACCGATCAAAACAACCACCGGAGTCAACAGTCGCTAAATAAATTGCATTCTTGCATTATAAATTTCATTGTAAATATTAGATGGGTGGGGGGGGGGGGGGGAGTTTTAAAAGAAAACAAACAACATCTCGTTTTCTTGACTTTAGATATAGTTGTAGTAGTATATGTTTTTCGTTTATCCATTTTAGAAGGCCTCTTTGAAAATAAGCAATTTCTTAATTTGACTAACTTTTTATACTTGCAAATATTGTATTTGTTTGTATTTGTTGTCATAGATTTTGTCTTAATGAGTCACCTTCTTAAAATCAAGAGATTATTATTCTTATTATTATAGGTACGTGTATGGAAGCTCCAGGAAGATATAAGAACAGCCCTGGACACTAAAGTCACGGATAATCACGCTATTGTAAGAGGTCTACAGCAGAACGAGGTGTACGTGCTGAGAGTCCTCGGCTTTAGCCGGGCCGGGGACGGCAGATTGAGCGAAGCTGTCTATTTCGCTATCACAGGTAAATATATTCTTTTACACTTAATCAATCGGTCTGAAAAAATATTTTCTTCTACACGTATCGAGTTTATAATCTTTTTTAAATATATATATTACCATTTTTCTTAGTTTAAAATATAATTTTGTAACAGTTTTAAAATATAAATAAACGTGTTTAAAATATTTTTTTATTTATTATGTTGAGAATAAATGGAACTACAACAAATACAAACAGTGAACAATTCTATGATAAGGTTTTCTAGAAACTTTTAAAAATATTGAAAACAGCATGGGTCAAATTCTTCTATTACATTGAAAATAACAAGAATATCATAGAAACTACTGAAACCAGAATAAAAAATTGAGCGAACCGAATTCTTTGGTTTACAGAGCAAATATTTTTCAAGTTTATTGAGCCGCAAAGTCTTTTTTAATTAAATAGCACTTTAAACATCCGACACAGAAATCCATTTAACAAGACTTGTTTACTTTCTATTTTTCAGGCAGCCAAACAAAAACATTAAACATTCCAATAGATCCAGCAACTTCCGAAATCTGTTTCTCAGACGCCCGCACATGCGCAAGTGAACCTTTATTTAGATATTCAATATTTTCGTCTTCTCCCTTAGTATTCGGTTACTTTCTTATATTGAATACCGTGATTGGAGTTGTTTAAATTGTTCTAATGAATGTGTTCTGAGATGTGAGTGACATAACCATGGAAACACAATTGGCGTCGGTCAAGGACATGACATGTTCGCCTGATGTTCCTGTACTGAAATTCTACGACGGAACAAGTTGTACCAGAACAGCTCGACGGATAACGACTAAGTGTATCGAGCCCTTCGCCACATTGTGGAAAATTTTTGAAATCTTGATTCCTGTGACTGGAAATTTGATTGAAAACAATGCGAGCGTATAACTGAGCTTATTACTAGTGGTTTATATATACTCGTACTAGTGATTAAGTGAGGTTTGCCCATGCAATGTGAACTTATCAGACTAAGCAGTGAATTGAATTGACTTCAGTATTGTCTCTTTGCAGGTCGGTAACAAAGTTGCCTATCCGCATTGAAGACAATACATGACGGTTGCTTGATTACTTGTTGTGTTGTATCATTACGCAGCGTCGCATATATGTGTGTAAATGAATACTGCGGTAGTTTCCGATTTCACAACGTTATGATTTTCATGTTCGCACCGTATGAAACGTGTACGGGTGGGGAAACACTCTTTCCCATATTTTTGTAGGCCATAATCTAGACTTTGTACCAAGAAAAATTCGATATTTGATAAAGGCTGACGTGTCCCGTTATGAACTTTACATTAATTCCGTATTTCTTGCTTAAAACACTTTAATATGCGTTAATTAATGTGATATTTATCCTTGCCACAAAAGCTTACCATGCTACATCACAGTGTTTTGTTTATTTGAAAATAAACAATTTAAAGCTATGGCCACAGTGACTCTGTGACCTATGGAAAAGAGTCGCTTTTTACGGGTTGTTTAGTTTCAGGGGATGTAAATCTTGATATCAGTTGGAGGAGATTTCTTTGTTTTAAATACATTAGAATAAAAATACGAGTATATCGGTGTAGTCCATGACCGAGTTTGAAATTGCGACAGCGACACGCAAATGGTGTTCACGTTAAAGTCATTTAAGGAATGATTCTTATTTTGGTGCGGTTCATGCAGATTTGACGCGACGTAAATATAACGATGTGAAATCGGGAATTACCGCAAGTTCTGAACTTGTTTTCAGTTGTTCAGTTGGATAATATTTTGCTTACAACAATCAAATTGTGATCGAATACTCTTGTAAATATGTTCGCTACTGTTGTTATTAAAGATGACAAGTAACATTTTTCTTCAAATACTCATGTAAATATTTTGACGTCTTAATATTTTATTGTAAGTATTGTAATATGTTATTGTTATTATTGTTATTAAAGTTGAAAATGAGATTTTACTTCATAAAAGTGGTTATCAAACCCCTGAGATCACAGCAATACCATCAATCAATAGTATTTGAATCATAATATTTAATCAGACACATAGAAACAAGAGAAGAAGAAGAAGAAGAACAACACAAATATTTTATAATAACGAATCTGTACTAAAGTGGATATAATGCAATCAAGCAATTTACTTTATGCGCAAGCAAATGCGAAGATAAACGACCTTAACATTACACATCCAAACATACGTCCATCTGCCTTACGTCACTCACGCACCCATACATTTTGACGTGAAAGGATCCGATATACAAGATTTAATTACTCGGTTTATATTCTTCATAACTTTAAAAAGTTTTCCATTTTATTATATTAACAACCTAGACGGCAAAGAGCGTCATAAGCTTTCTTAAAATCCAAGCAGAAAAAGTTCAATTTTTCCTTTCTACAATAGTTTGCTACAATAAAAGGAATTAACAGTGCTTTTATCAATTGCGTCCTTTGAAGGTCTCCGAGCACGATACTTATGTACTTTGTTAATAGTACTTCTAAACTTACCTTTGTTTTAATATTTCGGCCAGTTTTGAGATGGGTGGTTTCAAATTTCTCAGCCAATATTGATTTGGATATTGTTCAATCGCCCCCAATGATATACGTACTTCCTGCTTTTTTAATATTGCCTTTTCGCGTTTTCTGTGATGTGCAGAATTTATATTCTTAGATCTCCTGTCAAAATTCTATTCTGTTTAGTTCCGCCTATTGTTTTTTTTTGTTTAGGGCAAACAATTCTTTTATCTGGGGACCATACGCCGCTGAACATGGAATGGTATTAATCTGAAAACACCGCATTGAAGGTTCCATGTCCACCGCCATATGCACACCATCGTTTGGGATGTTCAAAATTTTACTGTTGATTGGTGTAAATATTGAGTTGCGCTCAACCCGGGGCTAGGCGGCGTGGGCAGTAATATGCATTGCCATTACTGTCAATGAACAGGCTCAATCAAACCGAGCTTGCAAAATTTTCATATTTATCGTGTTCGCGATAGCTTTCAAAGTTCCCTTTTCATCTACATATTGTATGTATTTTATCATTGTCTAAATCATGCAAAGTTCTTATCACAGGAACCGGAATTTACATTAAGAAACATCCACACAACTGCATACATGTCATTTCCCCCTATGTGCCTTTATAACAGACATTAATAGAGTAACTTACCCCAAACACTAACCCTTTACAAGAGATATCTAGCTACAGCGTTGACGGCGGATTTCCATGCTCAAACATTTCAATAACAAGAGCTGTCCGAGGAGACAGCGCGCTCGACTATTCGAATCATTTGAAACAAATGCAATTTAAAGATGAAAAGAACAATAAATATGGTCAAACATTTATGTGTAATCAGGAAAAATATTAACAAGTGAATAGTGGCTTTCAAAGTTCCCTTTTCGTCTATTTTAATATCACAGTAGCGTTGTTTGTGCCGTGTAGCGACTGTAAAATGTCTCCCAATACAGTCAATCAGTGCTGTTATCAGTTACTTCCTTTGAAGGTCGTTGAGCACGATACTTATGTACTATGTTTAAATTACTTTTGTTTTAATATTTCGGCCAGTTAAAAGGTAGGTGGTTTCAATATCCCAGCCAAAATAGATTCGGATATTGTCCAATCACCGCCAAGGATATACTTCCTGCTTTTTAAATTTTGCCTGTCGCGTTGTCTGTGATATGCAGGATTTATTTTCTAAGACCCACTGTCAAAATTATATTCTGTTTAGTTCTGCCCATTGCTTTCTCGTTTAGGGCAAACCCATTATTTTATCTGGGGACCATACGCCACTGAACATGGAATGGTTTAATCTGAAAATACCGCATTGAAGGTTCTATGTTCACCGTCATATGCATATCATCGTTTGGGATGTATCGAAATTGTACTATTTATAGGTGTAATTACTGAGTTGCGCTCAACCCGGGGCTAAGCGGCGTGGGCAATAATATGCATTTCCATTACTGTCCATGAACAGGCTCAATCATACCGAGCCTGCAGTATTTTCATATTTGTCGTGTTCGGTTGCTTTCAAAGTTCCCTTTTCAACAATTTTAAAGCAAACGTGTCTCTACTTTTGACACATTCCACATTTATACGGTGAAAGTTCACTTTCTTCGACGTGTCGTCATCAAAAGTAATCCCCTTCACTTAAATGTAGGTGGCCAGTCTCTCTCCATCGACAATGTTATCATATCCGTAGTTTTTGGGGCCTAACGCTACAAACTTGACAATTTTGCCATGAGGTACTCCGTCCGTCCATTTACCCAAACGAATGTTTTCAATCGGTATTTTTTACTGCTCGGGATCATAAATGTACATGCAACTGTCTGTGCCAAAGTAAAACACTCTGTCGCCTAGCTTTTCGAGCTGAGAATACAATTATAGGCGGTCATAGGCTGTAACAAAAGCCGCTACAACCGCATTGGCTGACACATGGGGCTCTATTTTGTCGGTTTGATCGGTGTAATTGATCAAAGCCAAGTGATCATGATCAACCACTTCCATATAATACACTATCTTGTTGGAATCCGTCACGATGTCGTAGAATCGAGTACGAATGATGCACATACTCTGTTTTAGGTAATATATTATTCTGGGCATTCTTTTTTCATAAACAATTCAACATTGTTTTGGCAAATTCTCTTTTGCCAGTATTCTTTTGAATATGATCCAAATGAATGCCTTCGGTTTCAAAGTACGCTTGTTTAAACTGGATTTCGTCAGCACTACGCTGTGCCAAGTCTGGATAGCCGCTAGCTTCTTGCTTCATTTTGAGATATTTGTCGATGTACTGCCTATACACACAATCACTCCATTGAGACCAGTGCCAAACTTGATACACTTCTAAAACTTGATACCCGAAACTCACTCACTCGTCCATTTACCAACTAGAGCACGTTGAGCACAGGAATGTGTACACAGGACATCTGCGTTCTCGGCACACGTTTGGCAGAGTGTAAACACCATTTTCTTGTTGCAATGAATCGATAGCACGGGTAGCCAGAGTCTTCCATACTGTCACAGTGTGAGCATGGCTCTGACTCATGTCAAATCGACATAAGAAAATAAAGGGCACGTCTGGCAATTTTCCTATCTCTGGAGAGACGTATTTGGGTATGTAACACTCGTGGCCCGGGCTTACTATTTCTTTACAGTATTTGCTTTTTTCATACCGGGGCAAATGTGTTTTCCTCTACCCAGAACGATGGTTTGTGCGCAATGCTGACTTTTTTCACTTAATCACATACAGATTTCTGTCTTCTAATTTGATGATGTTTTTCATAACATTCACCACTCTTACACAATCGGCTCATTACATTCACCTCTGTTATAGGCTGGGACTACTTTCAACTACTTTTACTTTAACTCAAAAAATAGTTCACCAATTACAGTTAAATTTGCTTGGGTCTCTTTGGTTTTAATAAAAGATAGTGTAGATATCTGTCATTTGTTTTTCCACAAGCTTTCATATTCACAATGACTGTATAAAATAAGGCTGTCAAGTTATGTCAAAAATATTGACATTGAGCCTTTCGCAGAGATAAAAAGTGAGTGTAAGGAACGACAACTCTGCGAAGGAGATTGAACATTCACGTCTACGAAACCATCTATCACAATTTTTACATTGAACGCTGACGGTAGCCACACAGACTTCTGTAGAAAGGCAATCACAGGTGTTTGCCAACCTAATCATAACCTTCATCACAGTATTTACAATAGTAGCTCTTTCCAAGAAAGCCTTTGATCGACACGATACAGTCGTAATGATTATCGTGATGATAAAGGTGAATGGCTTTGCTTGATTCGGTCATCGGAGGCGGTTGAAACATCTATTCACCTTTTTCATGCTGGGGTGGACTTGAATGACAAAGTCTGGGTAACGATGGTATTGTAAAATGTCATATTCTTCTTTTCGCAAGGTTGGTCATAGCCTAGCCCGATTTCATCTAGAGGTCGTTCGGCTTCTTCCGTCTGATATGGTTTCTCCGCATGACGTATTCTGTTCCATTGCTGTGACCATGCCTTGGATTTTTTTGTTTGCATGGCATTTCTCAACCACGATGGATCGGGCCAAACACATGCAACTTTGAGTAGGTTATTTCATTTCAAAAGAATTGGTTGGCCCTTAAAAGGACCCTTTTCGCCGAGTTTAAAATAAAACTCTGAAAAATCCGGGTAATCATTTGTACCACGTATGTTTTGGTCCCCGGACAGTTGATCAAGTAGTGTTGTCGTGGTTTCTTCCTCTCTTCCTCTCAATCTCCGCCTCGACCTAAGCAGGAGTCTTGGCCTTTACAAACAGATGGCGGCGGTAGAAAGTTTTCACTCCCATGGTGTGAGAAAGAAAAAAAAGAAGTCAAAGAATATACCGGTACATGCGGCTATGTAGGTCAGAAGCCCGAGTTTCAAGAACCAAAAGGCTTCTAAAAGAACCAATCAAATTGATCCATGCGTACCGGTCTCATCCAATACGGGTACATTATACTCATCCAGAGCATTTCTATCCTAACTATGAGATATAGTCATGAAAAAAAGAAAGTAGGTCAATCCTAGTCCATGATATAAAAACTCCTGTATTTTTTCATTCATCATTCATTCAGCCATGGACATTGAAAGGAAACTTAGACGCATTGAAATTCACCTGGCTAGGGCGGCACAAGTGTCGCAGTTTACCAGGGAGCTATTTTAGGAGATCCTCGAACCTAAGTAGATATCAGATGCGGCCACCCGGACGTGTAAGCAGCCAAAGGCGGTAGTGTCCTGGCGACAGAGAGCTGGGACGAAGATGAAGAGCCGCCGTTTTATATTAAAACGGGGACGGCAAAGGTCAGAAGCGGGACATGGTGTCCGAGCATGGTGTCAGGTTGCTTGCCTGAGCATACAAACGGCCCTTTTCAGGGCCTCACCATTTTTCTAGAAAAAATAACATTCTCTTGATTTGTCAATACAAAGTTTACGTTTCCATTTACACTACCTCGTCCAGGTTTATTTACAGTGATTAACAAAAAAATAATTACACGTTTAAACACAACTGTTTTTTATTCGACTCCAATACTTACAACTAAAATTATTATCATGTAGTGGTCCTTAAAAGGCCCTTTTTGTTGTTTGTTCTGTCTTCAACGTTTTGTTTTCTTTATGTTGAAATTAAACTCTTCTCTGACTTGTCGCTCTCGTTTGTTTTAGATTTTTCCGTCCCTTTTGAACTCTCTGTTGGATTGGTTCTTGGCGGAGCTGTTTCATGGTGCTGACACGTCCTTTCTGGCTTTTGTACCCAAACTCCAAGGGAACGTCCAGTTTTTTTTCTGTCGAATAATGGGCGCCGTCCTCTCGTGTTATCATCATCATGATTTCCAGTTTTTGAATATTGAAATTTAACATGCCCAGCTAATTTTCACTTTAAATTATATTCCGGTTAAATTGTTTGCAACATCATTGTAAACAGCTGAGCACGGTATGACTGCTGATTTTGCTGTGGTTGTTGTTCTTGTAACTGCTATTCAGAATGTATCTGCTGCTGGAACTGTTATTGTTGTTGTTGCTGCTGCTGCTGTGGCCCATAGCTCGGAACATATGATGATGGTGATGTGGTATATGAACCACTGAAGTTCATCTTCTCAGAAAACAGTCCCGAATCTTGCATAGCTGCTGATAAATCAAACTCCGACATCATGGAGCGAATATTTGAAAAACGAAATACAGCGCATGGAGTTAGTTGCAAAGTCAGCATTACTAGAGAGAGCTGCACGATTTGGCTCATGAAGAATACAGAAGGTTCCAGAAAGAACGCAATATGCTTTTGCAGTGCAAGCATGCCGTTGCATACCTAAAACTAGGAGAGAAGAAGAACTTCAACAGTTTCGAGACAGATTGAGCGAAACCAATGAACATATCACATTACTAGAGCAAACGTTCGCGTGCTACACGAGTGACGTCACGTTTTCAAATATCTGACGTCATATATTCAAGTTAGTGACATCATTTACAAAATAAGGTTTGTGTAAACGTCAATATTTCAGCGTAAGAGAAAAAAATTAAGTTTTTGTAGACAAACATAAATATTTTTGACAGTAAAAGGCATGCAAGAAAAAGTATCTTGCATGAGACATTCGGTAAAATAGAAAACTGTCACCTCGGGTGAACTGTTTTGGCGGTAACTCGGCAGGTTACGCCTGTACGCCAGGAAAATATTTATTCTGTTGTTGTTTTCGTTTCACTGACTAGAAAAGAAGAAGCTGATCGCACATAATTGAAAATATCTCCTACACGACACGTAACGGTGAGACAAATGAACTTGTTATTGTTGGTTCTACATGTACAAAGGCCAAAAAGCGATCTTTTAAGCTGGATGGGCATTAACGAGATACAAAATGCAACAATATGTTGGTGGAGCGGTGTATATTTGGCCGGTGCGGTGTGCGATCCATAGAAATAAGTAGTATTGAAGATTTGTTTTTGGCTTTTAAATTAGAGCGTAATCACCTGAAATTCATCTCAGATAAGTTTTATTCTAAAATTTAAAACACTTATATTGATAGTTTTTATGCATTTGAAATAAAAAAGTGATTACAATATCCACCGAGAGCGCATCCAGCCCCGCCTCTTGATAGCTCAAGATATGTTCTGTTCTTGGTGATTTTTTATCATTAGGCACAAACTGATCTCTTCTGGCTTTCAAATCAGACTGACATCAGAACGTAGACTATTCTTCACCAGTGTCTATCCTTGTTTAAAACAGCTGGGAAAGTTATATATACCCAGAGCTTTTTTTCCTAGTCCAATTAATTTTTTATATAATTTTAAGGGACAGTTCTAAATATGATTACAATTCTATGAATGAACTTTGTCGTCGTATAAGTAAAACTGTCACAATGACCAGTCCAACAAAGGATCAACAAAATCCGACCTAGATTCTTTCGCTTAAAGAATTTTATTTCTAATTTTGGAGCTCATGTAGACTTGTTTATAACAAGACGGAAGTGGGAGGTTGGTTTGCCTCTAACCCGTGTTTAACCCCTCTTTCCCGGCGAGGGACAGTTGCAATACTCATTTGCGTATATTTTATATGATTACTTGTTTGTTTCGTAAATCTTTGCTTTTGTCCTCGTGTTTTATTTTAAGCTAAACCGTGTAATGCGTCACAAACTTAATGTGACGTCATATATGCAGATCGTGCCATACTTACGTTTTCTGGACGTACCGGGTGACTCTACATGTTTCTTGGACGTTCCGTTTTGTATCCTGTTTGTCGTGTCTTGTTTTTATTCGTCACTTTTGGTCTCTGGGCGGGTTAGTTGTTGATATATTTAGCCGGGCTTTACATGATATGTATGCTTTGTTTTGTTTTTCTTTTATTTATATTTTGTATTGCCTTTCAGGATGGAAGAATACGAATGTGGCTATTGTGGTAAAATCTTTGCTACAAAGAGGAACTTATCCCGCCATAGATATGGTCAACACAAAAAGCGTTTGGATTTTAAGTGCTTACTCTGTGCAAGGGAATTCAAGTACAAAAGCAGTTTTAATAGGCATGTAGCAGTAAGCCACCAGCAAGTGAAGAAATTCCAGTGTACTGAATGCAGTAAAGAATTTGCTTGCAAATATCAGTTAAAAGGTCACATGAGAAACCACCATGGACAAGAAAAGTTAACTTGCTCGGAATGTGGAAAACAGTTTGCGTTTGAACATCATCTGAAGGAACACGTAACTATGCATCATGGGAAATGTAAAACTCCAGTGTCCTGTGACCAGTGTAAAAGAGTTTTTATACATAAGAAGTCACTGAAATGGCATACTAAAAACGTTCATGCTACCAACAAGCCGATTTGCGAGATGTGTGGACAAGAGTTTGCTACCAGATTTTCATTAAAAAGGCACACAGAACGCAAACACAAGGACGACCAGTAGAGTCAACTTGAAAGCGATCTTGTTTTTTTTTCTCTGGGTGTGTTATTCCGTTTTTAGAAGATGTTTACAGGGACAGGAGCTAACTTTTTACTTTAGCAGGAAAAGAGTTCTTTTCTTCATGTCAGTAGGAACTGATTTTTGTGTCGCTCTTTCGAAGAAACGGCGATACATAGGGATCACTTTGTCCGTCAGTCCGTCCGTCGGTCGGTCGTCCGTCCGTCACGAAAACTTAACAATGGTTATAACTTTGCCATTTCTCAATATTTCTTCATGAAACTTTCAAAATTATATTGCTTATAACGACACACTCACGATGATGCCAAAATCTTTAGGTCAAGGTCATATTTGTTGCAGTTATGCCTCTTTTTGTACTTGGATTTTGACATGAAAACTTAACATTGGCTATAACTTTGCCATTTCTCAATACTTCTTCATGAAACTCAAATTATATTTCTTATGACAACCTGCTCATGATAATGCTAAATTCTTTAGGTCAAGGTCATATTTCTTGGAGTTATTCCCTTTTTTTTGTACTTGAATTTTTACACTAAAACTTAATGTTGGCTATAACTTTGCCAGTTCTCAATATTTCTTCATGAAAATTCCAAATTATATTGCTCAAGACAACACACTCGTGATGATAAGATGTTGTTTCGGTCAAAATGGATTTATGCCCCTTTCTGAACTTCCTTTTTTTCCGACATTGTACCAGAGGGCGACACAAGTGTTCAACTGAACACCATCTAGTATATCTATACGTCAGTAGGAACTGATTTTATATCTATACGTCAGTAGGAACTGATTTTATATCTGTATGTCAGTAGGAACTGATTTTATATCTATACGTCAGTAGGAACTGATTTTATATCTATACGTCAGTAGGAACTGATTTTATATCTATACGTCAGTAGGAACTAATCTTGTTTCTCTATGTCAATAAGAACTAATTTTGTTTCTCAACATCAAACACTTAAAAGAGAACAGTTGCTTGTTACATTACGTAAATTTTATTTTCGTGTGCTCAAATCTCCAGAGAGGTTATATGTATTGAATACACAAGTATCAATAGTAATTATATGCAAGCATAATAATATTTAGACAATGTGTTTTTACATAAGTTGCATAATAAAAAAAATTGTCTACAACAGACACAGAAAAATACATCTTTCAGTTAGTGAATGTTATTCCAAGTAGTGTTTGTATAATTATCTGTTGTTTTTGTATTTTCATTGTACAGAAGTACTGTAAAATGGCCAGTTACCTATGTGATTACCGACTATGATTACAGTTTACAATAAAACAAAACATAATTAATAAACGACTCTATTTTTGTCAGAATCAGGATGAGGTTTAGATGTAAGTATCCGTTAAAGTAGCAATCAACAATGTTTTTATATAATGCCCACATTGAAAAGAACTCTGATGAAAATATTAGTCTTTAAACAGATAATATGATAAATCGTTTTAAGTCTGAAGCATTGAATACAATAGCGGTAAGTAGTCAACTATGTTGTATTCGATTGAACTCTGGCACTTATTCCGGGTAAAATAATGGCAGAATACCAAGCCAACTTCTAGTCTAATAATTTCTTTAGTCCGAGATAATTTAACAGTATATGGTTTACGACCTCCAAAAAAACTGACAAAACCAATTAAGGCGCAATAAATTGTGAAGTATTTTCATTAACATTTGCCATGGTTGACATTATTCACTGGACGAACATAACTTGCAGTTTTTCTCCGATTTTTATCCCGCGAATCTGTACTTTCAATCGAGAAGAACACAAGTTACTGATTGTCTAAGTTCAAGGCCAACCGTTTGGATGGTAAAATTTTCGCTTCATTTAGTCTGTATATGTACTGGGCACGTACAGGCAAGTCGCCTCTACATGGATCATTGACGTCAGCGAATTTGAATCTCTTCAGTGGACGACTAGTTCTTGCTCTCATTTGTGTATCGAAGAAATGGTCTCTGTAAAGAAATATTTATCATATGACTAAGACATGCATTTTATATTTAGCGCTTTTTGTTGTTGATATGTCCAAAATAGTTTTGAAGCGCTATCAGATGACAATGACGTACTGTAGTATCATTTAAATTTAGCGGGGACGAATTTTCGCGCAAAACAAGTAAATAACAACTTCGCGGCGATATGAATTAGCGCAACTGTGTTTTCCTATAAGACACTGTTAGAGTTTGATTTCGCTGGGGTTGAATTTCGCGATCTTGCCGTTGCGCGAAATACGCGAAAATTAAACCCGCGCGAAATCAAATGATTTAACAGTACATGTTCCATTTTCTAGTTAATGACTCTGGTTTATTTTTACCCTTAAACCTGGTGAAGCTACATACACAAATGTTTCAATATTGTTAGGGTTCTTTCACAGACAACCTAGGTTTATATCCCATAGTGTCTTGAAATGGAAATAATGATACTGACTTAATAAACAGCGTCTTGTGTCTAAACAAACGGCGATACTTAATTGCACTACTTAATTACATGTATATCCGTGCCCTTCGTTATTAAGAGTGTTTCATATTTTGTCATGAAGAGAATAGAGGTTTAAATACCCGGGAATAATACATGTGATAAATCTTTTTTGTCTACACTGGCACGTCAATGCTTCGTTCGTCATATCTTCTTGTACATGCTTCTCTGGTATGTCATGAACAGGGTATGCCGCATCTCTCTTTGTCCTTATGTAAAACGATCTGGTAAAAAGAAAATAGTGTACAGACCATGTAAAAATAGAGGATATTTGTTTGGTTTCGGTGAAATATTGATCACCGGTACTTAAAGTGAAAGTTCGTATTTTCATGAGCACGGAACGATAAACACGATATATCTCCTTTGCATTTTTGCGAATTACAAGTGAAAACAGCTAACATCCATATGTGTGTGTAAAATAAAAGGGCATGAAATAGTACTAATGGAGTGAACTCCGGAATTATGTATATTCACTCGTGGCTTCGCCACTGGTGAAAATACGAATTCCGGAGCTCACTCGGTGAAATATATTTCTATCTTACACTGGTAAAAACAAATATCCTCTATGTATTTATCGTTACATGCTCATCATGTGTTTGAAACGGTCTGTGTCATGAAAAAATCAATTACCTTAAGTAGCAAGTATTTTGTTGAACTTTGGACGTTCAATCAAACGGTCGATTGTTCGAAACCCCGAGCGATCATTTCTCTATGACAATTTGATTATGAACATTGTGACAGAAGATCATATATTTCTCACTTGAGAAAGCATTCAGGTACTCGCAGAGAAAATGGTTAGTACTGGTTTGATACACAGGAACTCCGGTAAGTTGGAATATAGACAAAAACGGTGTTGAAATTTAGCGTTAAATTCAGAATAACAAACAAGACAAAATAAAATGTGATAAAAACGGATTATTAGCTGAAAAATTAAACAACTTTATTTAAATACGTACCTGTTTTCATTCATCTTAAGCGCCGTTATTGCAGTGAAATCTGAGATATGTTTTTGTACTCCATCGGCGGAAAGAACACCCTGACCCCAGGGATCCATTTCCTGCATCGTAGAGAAGAATGACTCGGAACACAGCGTATTAGGCGACCTTACGCATTACGTGCCTGTCTTGGACAATGCACACAAGTAGAGCTTTGACTCTTGACTCATTCTCAGGCCTTCGTAAAGAATGTAAGACATTCCTTTTATTCTGCTACCGTATGGTGGGAAGTTTCCAAAGTCTACACCTTCCTGGAGCCAGTTAATCAAGTCAAGACGTTTTCTACATCTTTCTGTCGCCGGAATCCCTGGATCGTCGTCGGCTGTGTAGAGTCCCTCGCGAATGATACGACAGAATTTAGCTTCTTTTTCATCGCCGTTTTCTAAAATCTTCTGTTCTACTACATCTGTAAATAGACACTTTGCTAGAGATTCTTTCATTTGGTCAATAATCTTTCCTTCCTCGTTAACTTCTAGGATTGTAGGATTCAAAATGTCAGGATTTTGTTCAGCTACCTTCGTCCAGGCTGACTTTGATATACCACTTAGCTTATCTAGGGAAAGGGATTTTCGCAAGTTGCTGCCAAGATGTGTTTTGTCATAGACTCCGATTTCAAAGTCATCGTCCTTGGTCAAGTTTGGCACGTAAAAAGGTGATTTCAGCTCACCTACTCCGTGTACAGTTATGCTTTCGGATACATGTGCTTTAAGCAGCCACTGGCGTTTTTTCTCTGGCCATAGAAAATTACAATATGATACGTTTAAAACCTTCTTAGGGTATGTTTTCTTCATCACTGCTCTTTGTGCTAATGTTTTAAGAGGCTCTATTTTAATAACAGTTCTCTTTCTTTCTTTCTCTACAATCTTTGAGCCATCACCCAGGACACGAGCAAGCTGGTTTACTAAAGCAGCTTTCTTTAATCCTCGCACTGTTAACTTCTCTTTTACATTTGATATACGCAAATTGATTAACATGGTTATTTCTTTCAGTTCTTGCATGACAAACTTCTGAAGCGTCGAAGCTGTGTTAAAGTATCCTAACAGAACATGCTCAGGAACCTGTGGCCACTTCTTTGGTTTAATTGCACACAACGCCCGCTTTAATCAAATTATTCAGCTCACCTTTGATGTTTAGACTGTTTGTTTCTGATTCGATGCATTCATTATAGTCGTAATCAAGTGTATCTTCATTGTCCATAGACCTTTCTACAACAGTATTTTCTTCTGAGTTTTCCTGTAAAGATTCATTTTGTGGTTTATCTTTTAAGTTGCTATCTTCTGTATCTTGCAAGACTGACTCGTTTTCTTGGATTTCATCGGTTTTCTTTTTCTTTGCTTTGCGTTTATCCCAACCGTTTGAAGGTGTTTTAATTCTATACAAAGAGCCTGTCTTACTGTGGACATTAAGCACTCTTGTACTTTTCTCGTTTTCTTCGTCATGTTTTTCTTCAAATGTTGCAACATGCGATTCTGTTTCTTTTTTTAATAACGTAATAATTTCTGATTTGGACAAATGACACACGTCTTTCCAAACATCTTTTGAAAGCTGTAGCTGAGTAAGGGGATTTCCCTTCTGATCCCTGGTCAACAAAGTTGAAAACTCACCATCTGCAGCAGAAACAAGAACGTCAATTCCTCTTGATCTACAAAGTCTTTTGCACTCTTCAGTAATGTCGCGCATTATATCCATAGATAAACTATATCCTCGATAAAAATATCCTACCGGAATTGCGTGCGGTTCTTCTTCCTTCCAGAACCTGTCCAGATCAGCCAGCAAATATACGATCACTTGAGAAGCTATGTTTCTACCTAGTTCATAGGCATCCTTTAGCACTTCTTTCATAAGTATAAGATGGCGACGTATTTCATCATAAGTAAGCTCCACTGCTTGCGAACTTGACTCTGCATGCTTCACATACGCAGAATTGTCGTCATTTATGTTGCTGTCTGGGACATATCCACATACGGAGGGAAATTCGCCTAGAAAAACACAGGCCTCAGACAATTCAGTCAATTTGTTCTTTATCTGTTTTGCGCTGTCTGAAATACGTGAAGGTCTTCGCTGAATATCGCTGTGATAGACACTATTTACTTCTTCCAGTATTGCTGTACAAACGTCAGCATTCGGTAGCACTTTAAACAAAGTGCAACTTTTTTTAGACCACGACATGTATAGAGTCCCACTTCTTGCACTAACGGAGCGTTGTTCAAATAAAGTTTGTGGAATATATCGTCCTGGAACTATAATGAACAGGAGTACAAAAAGGATTTTCTACAGGCGCTTTGCCTTCAAAAGCGTAGTCCGTGTAAGTATTCTCTACATTTCTGAGACTTCCGTCAGGTGAAACAAGAATGTTATCTTTAATGTAAAAGCCTTCTTCATAGAATACTAAGTTTGGATAAAGGAATGGCATAATGATGCTGCTTAAAGTCGCTATCTCATGTACCTCACTCTCAGTTCCATGTGCCATTAGCTAACCGCTGTTCCTGAGACGGTTGGGGTTGTGCACTACCACTGATTACTTGGTCAAAGTGGTCTCTCTGTTTTTTCAGGGTTTCACAGCCTATAGCGCCAAAAAGAGTACTTCCTGTAACTTTCACTTTCTTCCTTTCATTGAACCATCTTTCAGATCGTTGCTTTACCAATGACGTGTTTGTTAGCATTTCTTTTCGGAGTGAGTCCGGATTCTTAAGTAAATGTACATTCTTCTGTTGCAGCAGATTGACACTGTCTGATTTAGCAAAGTCACTACCCTTCCCATTTAAGTAAGCACCTGCCTCACAAATACTTCTTTGAACAACTAGCGCTTTGTCAATTGTGTTATCAAGCTTCCTAATACATGTCCTATTAACATCTATGGCGTAAGCATACTTTGATTCTCTCCAGTCTACGCTACCACACTTTTCTTTCAACTTTGCTAAACTCTTGGACGTCTTAAGTTTCATCTGTCTCAAGTCTTTTATTGTCTCTGAAAATAGCATTAGCAATTTCAAAAGACAATCATGGACTCTTTCTTGTATTTCTCCGGAGTTTCAGCTACTTCAGTAACAACCCGTTGAATAGATGCTATAATTTCATTACACTTATCTACAAGCTCCAATCCTCTATCCCTCTCTTTTTGCTTTTCTTCTAAGGATTTATCCTTTTCAAATCCTAGCAGATTAACATCGCTACCTCGCTTTATTTTTTTACCGTCAAACATTAACACGTATGCTTTATTCTCTTCTTTATTTCTGTCACTTGTCGCTTTCAATTCAATCATACTGTGGAGGAATCCCGGTTTGCAGGTGGTTGGCAAAACTCCATTGAACGGGTCATATGAGTCCAGTAATCTTTCATGTGGACATCCAAAATTTATCTTCGAATCCTGTGGGTCAAACTGATTAAGGCCCTGAAGTTGTTGAGTTTCATTTTTCATGCCGCTCATAAATCTTACAAATCGTCCCCCGAAATGCCGCCTTCCGACCCAAAAAAACTGCATGGTCTCGGGTGAGTATCTCATCTGCCTAGTATCTTGTAAGGTAAACCATTTCACCAAATCACAAAACAGTGTAAATCCTATATTATTTAGAGGGAATTTGTCTTCATAAACTAATTTCAAAAAATTGGATAAAACATCCTCTTTACCAGCCTGCTTTAGTTTTTCTTCTACCACCGGTATAATACTTAGGAACTGGTCGACACTGTCGTTATTTACAGGTAAGTCTAAATTTTCAAGATAAAGAAATGTACTGTCAGAACTAATATCCATTTCCTGAAAACTCTTTGTCATATCGCCAATGTCCTGTGGTTGAAATAATTGTTTTTTTGCACTTGAAGATTTTGGAGAAGAAATATCTGCTGCAAATACTTTCATTGGTGTGGAGGTGAATATAATTTTCTTTGGAAACGGGGATATGGCTGGGGATAAACATGGGATTCCTCTTTTTTTAAGTAGGCGCTTTTCTTAGTTCTGGACAAACGTAATCCTTTCCTTTTTCGAATTAAGACCATCGTGACAACTGAGAATAAAAAAAGAAAAAAAGTTTTAAGTAAGGAGGGTTGCGTACATGTATAAACATACATTTGATTTACTACTTATTTCTATGGATCGCACACCGCACCGGCCAAATATACACCGCTCCACCAACATTTTGTTGCATTTTGTATCTCGTTAATGCCCATCCAGCAGATCGCTTTTTGGTCTTTGTACATGTAGAACCAACAATAACAAGTTCATTTGTCTCACCGTTACGTGTCGTGTAGGAGATATTTTCAATTATGTGCGATCAGCTTCTTCTTTTCTAGTCAGTGAAACGAAAACAACAACAGAATAAATATTTTCCTGGCGTACAGGCGTAACCTACTTGAAATATATTTTGTCTGCATTAAAAGTATTAGTAGAAGGGTCGAACTACGTTTTTAAAATTTTTATTTTTCATCCGGTTTAGAAACACTCGATTAAAAACAAAGACACCTACCTTTTGATTTGATGGCTGTTACATACAAACCACCGCACCGGAAGCCATACGAACAGAGATTTAAGGGCGCTCCGGCCGGTGCGGTGTTCGTTCGTTTCGCAGGCGTGATATGACCGCTTGTCCGCTTGTGAGTGCGATAATAACTAATTATCTCTGATTAAAAATGAACATAATGTTTATAGATAACTTTTATAATAAATGCATGTAAGTGATCGGATTTCTTCTACAAAGCAACATTATAAATAAATTATTTGAATATATTTTATTTGAATAAATGTATATAGATCTAAAGCTCTTATATAAATAAATGTATACATACATTTACAACATACAGCAAATCACTACAAAGGGAAATAACTTCGAGACAAAGGGAATACGCAATATAACATTCAAATACAACATTTAAAAACACAATATAGTCAAATAAATCTTTGACATTTATTTCATAAAGTAATATTTTTAAATTATATCTTATTTAAACAGCAAATAATGGTTTAACTACAATGTATTTAGTGTATTTCGGTCTCCCAAAGGGAATATGCAATATAGCATCCTAATACAGCTTTTTTAAAAAAACCCAACAAATTCAAATAAAACTTTGGCATTTATTTCATATACTAATATTTTGACATATTATCTTATTTAAACAACAAATAATGCTTTAATTTCCATTTAATAAGTGTATTTCGGTAATCAAAGTCTATTTCGGTATCTTTCGGTAAAATAGTGTATTTCGGTATTCAGTACTACCGGTCTTAACGCCGATTGTCTAAATATTACACACATTGTCTATCATTTTAATTTCATTTGAATTATTTCATATCATTACTGCTTACGTAAGCACTATGGTGTGATGAAGGTTTCTTCCTGGTTTCAACCAGTACTTTTAAGTAGAAGACTACGAGGGTGAGTCGTAAAGTTTCCGGACTGTGCTTACAAAAATGTTATCCGTCATGTTTCATAAACAAAAATTGTATAGCACATTATTTAGGATATCACCGATTTTGTCTGCCATTTTCAACAATATCGTATCATAAGAACTACTTAAAAAATAAGTATTAAATTGAACGGTTACACTGCACGGAGCACTTTGAAATCATAATCCGACATTTCTTGGTAAATATTGCTCGCTAGTCTTTTAACGCGCGTAAACGTTATACAAATCGAAATGACGTCAAGACAGTTACTGCTGCACGTATCCTAAAAATTTTGACGTCATCGGATGAAAATCAAGCAAGATTAAGTTGTTTGAAATCCGACAAATATTAGCAGCTGTCATGGAAAAAGCGTCAACGTCAAATCGCACGGAGCAGCGTGCCGTTATTAAGTTTTGCGCTCAAGCCGAGACGACACCAACGGATACATATAGGTTTCTTCAGCGCGACAAAACTAGAAAAGTTTGCAGAACGATCGTTTTTGAATGGCATGATAGGTTCTCTAAAGGACGGACTGATCTCGGGGACAACATTAGAAGCGGAAGACCATCGTATTCGGATGCTGATGTTGCTTCTGTACAGAAAGAACTAGAGACAGATCGGCGAAAATCAATTGACGAAATTTCATCTAGAACCGGTCTTAGTCACGGTACAACGCACAAAATATTATCTGCAGATCTCGGGATGCACAAGGTATGTGCTCGCTGGGTACCCAGACTGCTGAGACCGGAAGAACGGGAAACGCGCGTCGCAGCGTCACGTGAATTTCTACGCCGCTGGGAGACTGAAGGCACTTCTTTCCTGCACCGTATAGTAACTACGGATGAGACTTGGCTAAGCTTCTATGATCCCGAAACAAAACAAGCGTCTATGATTTGGAAGACCGCTGATTCCCCTCCACCTAAGAAAGCACGCACCACTAGGTCGACGAAGAAGACAATGTTCATTTTCTTCATGGATAGCCGCGGTATGCTGCTTCAACATGCGGTACCTCAGGGCCAGACAGTCAACAAGGAATATTATCAAAAGGTAATTAAATATTAAATCAGCATCAATAAATATTCATTCAATAATATCATTAACATAATACTATAATTGAGTCTTAATTATCTGCATTAAAGCGATTTTAAATAAATTTAATAAACTGACCAATAAGGAAATTAAAATAACTTCAGTTAAAACAAAGTGTTTTCTCTCATTGCAGGTTCTGAGACGCGACTTGACCAACGCTATTAGGAAGAAGAGGCCCGGGGTCGCCATAGAGGAATTGTTGTTTCACCGGGATAACGCACCTAGTCACCGTGCGACGGACACCTTGATGACTATCGACTTTCTCGGATACGAACGCATCAACCACGCCCCATATAGCCCAGACTTGGCCCCTATGGACTTTGCCGTGTTCCCGCGACTGAAGGGCGAGCTGCGCGGACGTAGGTTCGAGACACTCGAGGAGCTTAGGCTGGCTGTGCGGAGTCAGGTGGGACGATTTGAGCCTGAGTGGTATCCCGCAGTGTATCAGAAGTGGGTAGAACGTCACGATAAGTGTGTTCGTGCAGACGGTGAATATTTTGAGAAACTGTGAGATAACATTTTCTAACGTCGCGTTACGATTTATGACGTTTAAGTGCTCCGTACCGCATGTAATGTAGTATTTGTAAATGCTGTAACTTCGTTATGCATTGTTTGTTTTCTGTGATATTTTTACATATTATTTATTAAACATGTTATTTATATATAATCGTTTTGTTTTTTTCCGGAGTCTTAAAACTATGAAGTTATAAGTACAGTCCGGAAACTTTACGGCTCACCCTCGTACAACTCATTTATCCTACCTACACAGATAACAAATAACAACTTTATTATGACAATCCTTGGATGCGGCTTATTTTTGCTTCATCTAATGATTATTGTTTTCAATTTTAATTAAACTATGCATAAGCATTACTAATTTTGCACCTCTTGTGCAGAATTCTTTATGAAACGCCGATCGCTATTGTTCTGCAGAATCGCCTATAATTGACGTTAACGGTCACTCAAACTGCCAATTGCTGTTTATTGGGGGCCAATATATTGACTATGACACGTCTTATAATAAGACCAGGTGTTTCTGTTAATTGCACATCGAATTTAGCATGTTTAGGGAAAAACAAAAAGTCCTTTCACGAAATAATTTAAATTAATTTGATTTTTTAATATTTCATTTTACAAAATTTAATATTCGAATATTAAAAATAATTCGAATATCCCGTCGGCATTCGAATATTCGTTGCCTTCCCTAAATAAGATATATTTGGAAAAGTAGAATCTATGGGGAAAATTTTGTAAACAGAATTTTGGTCGAGGCCTGTGCCCATGACGAAAATTAACTTTGAAATTTGGCAGGTAGTTTGACAGTGTATACATTTCTTCGTAATAAATTACTGGCTTGCTCATCTTGATGTTTTTTTTTATTTATAAGATATCATTCCTTCACAGCCTAAAATAACAGGTTATAGTTTGTAAGAATTGACAGGTTAACGATCGTATACGGAAATTCCAAATCTGTTCGACAATTCTGGGAACAAAAACGACGACAACAACAAATTATTTCGCTCAATAGAATTCAAATTTGGAATGAAATTCAGATTTTTTAATAACAGCATTATCTCAGGCATGATAGATTGACAGACGAACATCTACTATACCGGTTTGAGTAAGGGTCGCCTGAAATGATTTAGCACTACTAGCGTCCGGAAAAGTTGTTCGTCCACGAAATATATTGACATGTACGTATTTTTTTATTACATGCTTTCCAGTGTAATATAACAGTTGATTATATTCTGATAAACCACTTTTTTCCCTTACTGCATCCCCACTCCACTTTTTACAAACAATATACATGTGGGGGCAGTGCTTATGTAAACAAACAACAACAACTGGAGTGCGTCTACTACACTTTTTATTTGGAATAAAAAAAAGATGTTGGAAAAAAGTCTTGGCATATTAAGTCTAGAAATTGATGGGTTTGACAGTCTTAATTCATTTGAATTGGAAAATGTTCATAATGATTTAGTCCTTAGACAAATTTTAGAAAATTTCGTTGACACTGAAGAATATTGGGACTTTGAAGTGGCTAATCGCAACTTTAGGTCTGTTGATCCTGATGATTTCATTGAAAAAAAAAATCAAAATAAAAACACAATAAAGGATACAGATATTGATATCTTAAATACCCTTCTATGTTAGTTTATTTTAAGAATTACCAAAATTTGATGGTACAGAGTATAAGCCATCAACCTTAAGAGGCTACATTGGGTCCACTGACCAATATTTAAAGGCTTGTTGCTCCAAAATGTCAATATTCAAGGGCATAGGAGTTTGTTAAATCTAAGATGGTCTTGTCCAAGAAAATGCCTCAACTCAAAGCCATGAAATTATAAAACAAGGGAAGCCCAGGTCCTTGATAAATCAATACTTGATAAGATTTATGAAACAAATACTTTAGGTAAAAGTAACCATCGGGCTTTGATCCACTCAATGTAGTACATTTGCTCTCAGCATTTTGGTATGAGAGCTAGCAAAGAATATTATGACCTTTGCTGGGGAGATGTTCAGCTTTGCCTTGACGAGGCAGAACAGAGTATCTTCTGCATGATAGGGAGAGACAAACTACAATTATTTTTGTTGTATCGAACCATATATAAATCTCGCGAGAATTTTCATCTAGCGCTACCTACCCCTTTGTTTACATACGTGCACCGCTTTACTTTCGCTTCCGCATTTGACATACATTTCCACCGGATCATATTTAGAGTAGCGGTAACTACCTTTAATAGCACATTTTCTCCATTTATCATCGTTTTCTGTATGTTTCATTGATTGTAATCTTTAAAGAAAATTTGAGGCCATAAGTAGAGCATCAATACTCTGTAGTTTTTTCCAACAACAGTTAGAAAAAAAGAAATATATGCATATCAGGAATCGCCACCCTCACAAAACACAGCCTCCCCACGCAGCGAAAAAGAAAGAGAGAGAGAGAGAGAGAGAGAGAGAGAGAGTGCATGCTCGTTATAAGTATTTCAATTCAAAAGGACGCCACAAACATTACACGAAAATTAGAGACAGAATTACTTGTGTTGGTGCTGATGCAAAGGTGGGACATGAAACAATTTTACCCAGGATGAAGAGAAGAAGCTTTTTGATCATATTACATACATGGCAGATATAGGATTTGGCTTCAGCAAGACATCATCATAGTACAGTATTCCGTATAGTATGACAAAAGGACTTTGCTGATATTATAGGCAAGTCAGTCAAGGCTTAAAAGACATTAGTGATAACTGGTTTTATGGGTTTACCAAAAGATGGTCAGACCTTAAAACAGCCAAGCCTCAGAAATCAAGTATTGCCAAGGCAAAGTCAGCATCTAGGGAGACCCTTGCGTCATAATATATAGAACAGGACTCTGTATTGACATAAAATAATCAAAGATAAACCACAAAAAAATTATCGATGACAACGGTGTAAGCAGTGAGTATTAACCACTTGGTTTTCTTATTTGGCATCTTTTTACCTGTTTCAACCGCATATTATGTAAAAGTGTTCCATCTGTCAAAACCGTCAAAAGTACGAATCAAAACATCCGGTATATCTGCGCGCGCTTCGATGTATACTGTGTTAATGTTAAATACCACGACAACTGTTTGTATGTCCTATAATATCTGTTACCACTTTGAACGTGTGCTACTTTATTATTTGGTTGTCAATAATAGATTTTATGTATCATATTAGTCGTCACAAAAAAGTCTGTATAGTATAAAAGTACGGGAAAGTGTTTGTCGTCATTAGAGAGGAAATGATGTCATTTAACGTCATTTGTTATTCAATATGGCGTCTTCAAATTAATTTGGCACTGAGATAGTCAAATTGTATTATTCGACTGGCTCATCTACCACAGTCGACCGAAAAATGTCAAAACGACATTCTGAGAAGAAAGTGCTATCAAAGATGAAAATAAACTGACTTGTAGACCGATTTGAAAAATAGGATCTGTAACGGACGGACGTCATTCAAATCCTGGCCGACCTAAGTCTGTGAGAAGCGGTTAAAACGTTGCCAGCATTCAACATGCAATCTCAGAAAGATACTAGCACAGTAAGTCGTTCAAGTTACAGAATATTGTAAAGCACCAGCATATTACAAATCTTATCCTTTATTTATTTCAGCAATGTTTATGCCTAGTCATCACTGCTTTTGTTGTAAATTAAAGATCAAGTTGACAAGGCTGGATCTAAGGCATAATTATGATTAGCGTTCTAGTTCGTAACACAAAGCAGCTAACCCATTTTACGCATTTTTACCAGCAATTTATTTTCATAAGCAAGTTTTCCATCTTAGCTGTCAGTCTAAATGTATTGAATGTCACACATTTTCGTATTTTATATCAATGTGTTATCTATAATTAATTCCATTTCTCGAACATAAATACTTAGCCATATTGTTCACGAATCGTATTTTGTATAATCCTGCTAAGTAAATTTCATATATTCCTTGTATTTTCGAAGTTATTGTTTTTAAACTTTTGCACATGTAACACAATGGTCAGCAGCCATATTGATTTTTGATGTGGGTTGATAGGATTAACGGAAGCTGCTTCTGTAAACAATCTTTGCCCTCAAAGTGATTAGAAATAACTTTTTAAAACGGTCCTAGGAGGTAACTGTATTTTATTTCTGAAATAAAATCTTACATTTCATTACAAAAATAGGCTACCATTTATTTGGCTTCTTTATTATTATTTTTTTTCATCTTGTCACATTAATTTTTGCATCGGACGCTTAGCAGCAATTTTTCTGTGGAGTGCCACAGATTTTTGTTGACCAGTTTCCACGCTGTGGAGCATGTTACTCTGTTTTCCAGTCATTCGGGGACTCCAACGCCTACAAAACTGCAATTGCACCTTTATTTAGGCCCCTTTTCATAAATATTTGTTTGCGCTAAGTGCTGCGATATCGTTATTGATACGAATAAGCAATTTACTATTGCGTATTTAATTTGTTTAGTAAGAATTACACGATTTATTAAAATTTAACAGATCTCAATTACAAATTATATTGAAATCTAAAAACGTTTTGTTGACTTTGTAGTAAAACACTAGAAAGTTGGAGTCGAATCCCCATTTTCCGTCATCTCGAATAAATCAAGTGTAGAGGGCTAGAAGCACACACAAGCATGCACTCCGTTTCAGGTCCAGGGACAGGGTCCCACTCCGAGAAGAGCAGCGCCACGTGCAGAGGTTGTGTGCATCTTATTCAAAACACACCAAGCACATGGCCAAATATATATTTAGGGATCAAACATCTGAAAACCGTGATTGATTACGCCCGCCCACATTTCCCTTCCCGCCAGTCCCAGTTTCGAGACAAGCCACAAAGCCAACGTCTACCAGCGCCGCCCCTGGCGCGCAACAATACTACGTTATGATCTGAATCTAAAACCATATACAATGTCAGTTATGCAGCACCTTAAAGAAAATGACATTGAAAGTCGACTACACTTTGCACAGTGGGTGAAGACCAATCAAGACATTGTTGATTTACTTTGGTTTAGTGATGAGTATCACTTCTACCTGAATTCTGCCTTAACAAAAAAGAGAAAAACTCGCCAGTCATTAGTAGCGAAAAAGTGAAAGTTTGGGCGACGTTAAGCAAAGACGATTTCTTTAAGGAAAAAAGTGAAATGTGCGTATCAGGAATCGCCACAATCACAAAACACAGCCTCCCCACGCAGCGATAAAGAAGAGAGGAAGAGAGAACATTTGTTATAAGTATGTCAATTCAAATAAGATGCCACGAACAAGTAACGACAAAGATAACCTTGGGGTTACCGCCTTTGAACTGTCAGTGGCAAAACAAATTGCCTGATGCCATTAGCAATTTGATCGTAAAGTTTGAAGATGAAATGTTAAGAAATATTAAATAATTAGGTAAAGATGTAATTAAGTAGGTATGTTTTTCAGGACTCAATGAATATGCTTTACAAAGTCAAAACAACAACAAAGGGACTCCAAAACATAAACAGAACGTATTTAATCACAGAAATGCCACCCCATCTAACGTAATGTGTTCATTTGATCACTCAGCAGGGTTGCCAGCGGTCTTGAAAAGTCAGGAAAGTTTGTTTTTTATGCTCCCCGAAGAAATTCGGGGGAGCATATGGTCGCCGGCAGACGACGTTTCGCGCACAAGATTTGGTTCGCTACATTGAACGTCAATGTCGCAGCATAACCTTGAATCAACATCGTGTCCGGCCCATAACTTTGTTATTTGAAGTAGGATGTTTTAATTATTTCAAAGACATGATCAACATATTGAGACAACGGAAAAACTGTGTTCGGTCAAGACAGACCTAAAAAGCAAGCAAAAGGAGTCATCAATGTATGTGTCTAACAGTTTAAAACCACAACTGATTCTAACATACAAAGACAGAAATATGGAACTTGTAACTGTGAAAGTGGGATCATCGAGTGTAATGCTTTTAAGAAATAGATGAAAAGGGAACTTTAAAGACCCTCGACCACGACAAATATGAAAATATTGCAGGCTAGGTTAGATTGAGCCTGTTCATGGGCAGTAATGGAAATGCTTATTACCGCCTACACCGCCTAGCCCCGGGTTGAGAGCAACTCAATATTGACACCAATAAATAGTACAATTTTGATCCATCCCAAACGATGGTAAGCATATGGCGGTGAATATGGAACCTTCAATGCGGTATTTTCAGATTAATACCATTCCATGTTCAGCGGCGTATGGTCCCCAGATAAAAGAATGGGTTTGTCCTAAATGAGAAAACAATGAGCGGAGCTAAACAGAATTGAATTTAGAGATGGGATCTTAGAATATAAATCCTGCATATCACAGACAACGCCAAAGATTTAATTTACAATTTTCTGTTATGAAACATTTTTTTCTTTTAAATTATGTATTATAATAAAAGTTCTAAAATTATAAATAAAACTACTTGAACTCTTGCCTCCAGAAATTATAAGGAGGTGTTACACACAAAACCTATCTTCCTCCCTCCAATATATGTTTGTGTGATTTTGCATGCAACATTGTTGAGCCGATGGGTGGGTTGTAGTTATTTCACTAAGACAATTTGTACTTGTTTTGTGCTATGAGAACCTGTTGGGGCAAGTGTGAGGTTGTTGCACCCTAGAACCTGGTTTAAACCCCCCAGTGGCAATTTGTTTTGCGACTGACCGTTCCAAGGCGGTAACCCCTCGGGTTCTCACTTTCGTTATTTGTTTGTGGCGTCCATTTTGAAACTGATTATTGTAAACCATGCTCTCTTTTCCTTTCAACTTTTTGGCTGTGTGGGGAGGCTGTGTTTGCTGGATGTGGCCATTCCTGATATACATATTTCTTTTTTTCAAGAACCAGCTCAAATCAACCCTCTGAACTTACTAAGTTCCTCTATCACTTGCTCATATATTTTCATATATGGTTGGATTTTAAAATAATTTGCAGATAAAGTTACTCCAAAGTTTAATGGAAAGTGAAACAATTCATGTTTATTTTAAATGTGTTTTATCTTTGTCCTGACTTCATGATCTTCCATGCTCTCTCCCTCTCTTCTTCTTGACTGTGTAGGGAGGCTGATTTTTATGAATGTGGCGATTCCTGATATGCATATTTCACCTTTTTTTCAAAGTAAAAAAGGAAAACAATAGCTACATGTATGTACACAACGAGTTTTATTTAAATAGTTGATAAAATAGAACTCACAATTCTTTAACATCTTACCAAAAAGATTAAGTATACGTTGTTGATTACTTTTGTAGATATTGACGATGACATGGTTGAATGTTTTAATCAGTTTTGTGAAAGAGGAACGATTGTGGTTCCACGGGAATGAAACAATTACATAGACCTCAAACAGAACCACATAGTGACAGACAAGAAATGTGAGTACTCGAGGCTTCTCATTTACAAAGGATTGCCCAACATGGCTATACATTAAGAGTGCGGTTAAAGTGAATGACGATTCAGCTTGTGGAAGATATACAGTACTGTGAACGTTTAATGTTACAAAATTTGCGTCTATCGTGCGTCCGTCTATCGTGTATCGTGCGTCCGTTTAACGTGTATCGTGCGTCCGTCTAACGTGCATCGTGCGTCCGTATATCGTGTATCGTGCATCATGTGTCTTTAATTTTATCGTACAACGTGAATAAGTTACTTAAATATTCAATAAAATCATTGAATTTCAACTATTCATCTTATATTTTCATAGCATTTTCAAATTTTTAGATATCTCGTACACAAATTATATGAATCGGCAGTATCGTGTATCGTGCGTATACCGTGTATAGTGCGTCTGTCTATCGCGTATCGTGCGTCCGTCTATCGTTTATCGTGCGTCCGTTTTTCGTGTATCGTGCGTTTCGTTTGTAACCTTAAACGTTCACAGTACTGTATATGCTAGATTTCCATCGGCATAAGCACAACAATTATAATCTGATCATTGCACATCTGATGTTTACTGGTTCAAATGTCAAAACTTCAAAATATGTAACTATGTTTACATAATAAAGAAGTTGATGAATGTCAGGACTGGTTCTGTTCACGTGCCTGCGAGGACACTTTGTCTAGCATGCTTTGTATCTGCAAAAGAAGAATTGCAGGTAATTCACATGTTTCTGTAATGTGAATCACAAAATTTCACAATAAACTGTTTTTCAAATTTAAATATATTCTTTCATATTCTACTATTCATATCTACAGATTGCAACTGAAATAACCGGGAGCATTATTTTCTTCTATAAAATTAAGCCCATTGCTCAACCCATTCCTTTATCTGGGGACTACGTTGTAGTGCATGACATGGTATTAATCTACAAAGATGTATTTTTCGTGTTTCAAGGCTTATAATTATATTCTCTTTAAAAAATCTTTTTTCTAGGTCAACAAATGACAAGATGTGCCAACAACAAGTGTCCCTTTGGAATATTCTTCCGTCTAAAGTCTGTGCACAATACCTCTTGGAGGCAAACTGATTTCATTATTTTAACATGCAATTGAACATAACAAAAATGACTCGTAAAGAGAGGACAGCACACATCGGTTTTTTTATAGCTTCATATATTTGAAGGATAAAATTATCACAATCATAATTAACTCTTTTTATCTTGGCACCTTTAAGTAATGTTTGTCCTTAAACCACCCAGCATCTAGTGAATTAACTGATATAAGGCATTCCTATTGTGCTTAAGTATATTTAGAAATATGTAATTTAAATATGATCAGCTCTTTTCTTTAGAATGATTTTGAACCCCGGAATGCAAAGATTACATAAACTTCAAACAGAACCACATGGTTACAGACAACAAATAGGAGTATTCAAGGCTTCTCATGTACAGAGGATTGCTCGACATGGTTATGCACCAATGAGTGCGGGAAAATGATGGTTATTTGATCATCAGCTTTATTAATGAAGATAAATCGTTTTCAGCGTAACAAATATCTGTGCCCAAGGTTATAAAACTGAGCATGGAGCACTGATCATGACACATAGGATGCTTATTGGTAAGAATTAAAGTTTTGTCTTTTCCATCGAGCAAGTTTCTACAAATTAGACAGGAAGCGAAATGGAACAGAACAGTTAACATCCGTCGGGGCGAAGGAAACAATCTTCCCATGGACTTAGCCAATGAAATCTTAAACAATGATTTTAAAATTTCAAAAGTAATTCAAAAATAAAATCGATTTATATATTTAGGCTTAAACTTTTTTTTACTCAATACTGAAAATCAAATCACATAAATAGGTGAAATATGCATATCAGGAATCGCCACATTCAGAAAAAAAAACAGCCTTCCCAAACAGTTGTAAACTAACAAAGGGGTTTATTGCATTTGCTTATTCTGTTACTGGATTCATTTGTATATTTATCAGGAAAAAACATGATTTTTTAAAATTCATTCATCAATATTCATTTTTCTAACACAGGAAACCTGAAGAATGCAAACGGCAGATACACTGACGGCGATCTTTCATGGTTGGTTAATTACAAAAGACAGTGAAGAAGCTGTTTATGACTCTCTCGTTAATACGTGTATTCCTGTCTATGCCCCACAACAAACGTGTACCAAATGAAAAATGAGAAATGTGTGCAGGAATGCTTTAAAGAGAATCACTGAATGTCATAAAATTGGGGGTCGCTCTCATGCAGGAATGGAGGATGTTGTATTTACTAACACACTGGAAGTTCTTTGATCAAACGATTACAGAATGCAAAATCGAGAAAAAAATTGTCCAACACCGGTATAATGTAGAACATAACAATTTCACAAGTTGCTCATTGAAAGACATGATTGAACAAAAACTGAGAATTTAAATTTGTTGTGATGTTTTTTTTCAATTTCATTTCCGAAATTGCATATTTACGAGATTTAAGGGAAGTGGCCTCATATAAATAATCGAATTGAAGTTATTATGATAACTTTTAGTTTGAAAATAACATATAAAGTTTATTAAGTAAATGTTTGTCTTTTATTAATTGTGCAAAGGCATCTGAATTCTTATATTGTCTAGAAGAAAATTAACAGGTATCTTTACCGAATGTTTTTAAATAATTTTAAGACGTCAAGAAGCTTTCAGTGACTGGATAAAGCATATGTTTCAATACTGGAAAAACCAAAGTATTTTTTATATTATTTTGAGGATGATCCAGGAAAAGATTTGTGCAAAGATGTTATTTTTAATGTATAATAATCAACACAATAAGAAAAGAAAAACTGTTCGTGTGCAGAACACGTAACAAGGTTGGAACAAAACACGTTTATGAAAAAGTGAAATATGCACATCAGGAATCGCCACACTCACAAAACACAGCCTCCCCACGCAGCGAATAAGAAAAGAGGAAGAGAAAGCATGTTTAAGAATATCAATTCAAGTAAGACGCCAGTTAAAGAGTGAAACAAAAACTATGGCAAGGAAACGAAGTAGAATGGTTGCTGGGACTAGTGCAGTACCTGCTCCAAAACCGTTGAAGCCATGGGAAGGGAAGGTAACATTAATCATCATGCATGACATTTTTAAGTGATGTAAAACACGCATGATTGTATTCTTGAAATGAGAGTATCAAAAATCAAGGCCTACTTTAAAAAAACAAAACAATGTGGCAATAATGATTTGTGACTATGAAACCTCCCGTCTTTGCAAGAAAAAGTATTTCTTGTTAATGAAATGTTTCAGTTCTGAATTTCTGTACCAAATTTGCTAAACACCAAGGTAACTTCACATCATGTGAAGTCTACATTATATGCAAATACTTTGGAAATCGTTTAGTGATTGCATC
Organism: Corbicula japonica; assembly: GCA_038501625.1. NCBI lineage: Eukaryota > Metazoa > Mollusca > Bivalvia > Venerida > Cyrenidae > Corbicula > Corbicula japonica. The sequence continues at coordinate 2,885,225 of JAZAYU010000017.1, read as the reverse complement.
GAGAAAGTCCTCCGTGAACACATTATCATGAACAATAGTCGTATTTCACAGTATTTAATTTACGCTGCCTACATGCACCCGACATAAGCTCATTTACATTGCATTGTACGCATTAATCATCATCTACACTGTATATGTTGAAGGTTTTAGCTACTGAAAGGACAAGTCCCGTAGATTTCACCTCTAAACAAAAAAAGACCAAGTGGATAGTTTGAAAAGACTAGGCGTTAGAGCATGCATACTTAATCAAAGTGGGAAAGTTGATGGCTCAACTGACACTACCCAAGTTTCCTAATGACTAGAGGAAGTTGAAAAGAATAATTAGTTAGATGCTAAATTTTACATTTCTCTCGCAAGATTGAATGCTATGATTCTTACCTCGGACCACATGCTAACCGTGCCAACGCTCTACCAATTGAACTATCGAGGTCACCTGATACGAAATCTACTATACGCAATTTGCACATTTTTAACCTCTTTGTATTGTATTGTAACTTATTTTCTTTGTTAATAATCTGTGTAGAGAGCCTGTAAATCTTAAACGTGCTTATCAACACAGGTAAAGTATTTGTCACATAAAAATTATCTTAAATGGTAATAATCAAGCTTATTCAATGCACAATCAAACCATTGTTGTATAAAATAACTTAAAATTTTATTGCAGATATTCATATTCACAAAGGGTCTAGAGAGTATAAAGTAATGCTGAATAAATTATAAAAGCAATTAAGAAATAGATGAGCAGTTAAATTTGAAAGCCACAGAACATGACAAATATGAAAATATTGCAGTCTCGGTTTCATTGAGCCTGTTCATGGGCAGTTATGATTATGCATGTTATTGCCCACGCCGCCTAGCCCCGGGTTGAGCGCAACTCACTTTCACTGTTGCCGAAATAATCTGTCCAATTTATCAAGTCTTCCCTTAACTTTTTTTCACATTTCTGACATTTATGAAATTTAAGTTCTGGATTATAGTATAATACCAGAAACTTAACATGTACAAATAGATGATAAAAGGTGATGTAAAACAACCTGAAAACTAAACATGAAAGACTATTATACTTATCTGTGTGACACTTAATGGAAAACAAAATGACAGAGGGATGCTCATACGTCTGCTGTATAAATCACATGACTGTCACATGATGCACACTTTTAATTTCAAATCTACAGTCGAATTGAAAAGTCATATTCCTTATACTTTATGTCTGTTGCTAGCACAGCACTAAATATATTTTTTGTTTTGATTTTAGTCAAAATTTGTTTTATTAATCTTTCTAGTTCATAAGGCATGTTTCATCTATAATTATTGATTTTATCAATTATTTAATAGAACAAAAATGGCTTTGCAAGGAAACCCATAATGTTTTTTTTTGTTTAAAGTTCAATATTGTGAAAGCCATTGTTAAGTTTAGATGTTACACTCCTACTACAACGTTAACAAAAGCATGCCTTGCTGTTAGAGAGAACCGTTCAGTCAGAAGGGCATCTATTCAGTTTAATGTTCCCATGAAACATTGACAGACAGCGTGTTGGGCAAAGGGGGGAGGGGGGGGGGGGGTATCGAGGCAACCACCTCCGGACCAGTCTCTCTTTACCCAAGATGAAGAGGCTTTTTTTGTAAGGCATCTGAAATCATTTGTATGGTGTATTCATGGGAAAACGTTCGAAATGTCATTGTCAGACAATGGTATAGTGGTCTCAAATCTAGGTGGTCAGAACTCAATACTGCGATACCAAGAGCCCTTGCAAAAGAAAGAGCTCATGCAGCATCAGGCAAAGATGTCAATGATTACTTTTCCTATGTGACAGAGTGTTTATTTAATTAAAAACACAATTACCGAAAAAAAGAGAACCCTTGGGGTATCCGGTCGGTGGCCCACTGGGGGTTTAAACCAGGTCCTAGGGTGCACCAACCTTACACTTGTCGCAACAAGTTCTCATATCACAAAACAAGTACAAGTTATCTTGGTGAAATAACTTCAACCCACCCATCAGCTTAACAATGTGGCATGCTAAAGCACATTGACATGAAGCTGAATAGCCAAAAGGGCTGGTACTCAATGTTCTTGACGAGACCAGAATACCCGGAGTCAAATAACAAAAACACGATGACGGATAAAAGAATCGAATCGAGCTTTTAGTTAGTTCTTTTAAAAGTTAAATTACATGTTTGTATCTTTAGAAAAGACAATGCGGATAAAGATGACCATCTTGCTATTTACTGAGACACAAACTACTTCCAGTGTTTATCTTTTCGTTTTACCTTTTTGGGGGTTGTCCCGGTTAGCTTAGTTGGTTGCGTCACAGGAATTGCAGGGCTAGGCGCTGTCGCCATGACGGTGCGGGTTCGCTCCCAGCTAGAGACAGTATCCTTTTTATCTTTTCGTTCAATTCTTTTTGGAATTTTAATCTAAACATGTTTATCCTGGGTGGAATTACTCATGTTGAGCAGTTGGCGCGAGTTGTCATTGTGCAGTTAAGCACTTATTTATTTCGATTTTAATCAGTTTAATAACTTAACAATCACTTGGTGATTTGCGCATTGTGGGTTAAGCTAACTTGTGGCAAGCATTTGAGCAAGAGCGAAAAGGTACCATCTGCACGTTTATTAAACAACGTAACTTTCATGTAATATGTTGTGGAAATCAACGATCAAGATAGACACATTATACAAACACTTTTACCAAAGTAATGCACATGTTTCAAACATAGGTAACATAAGCTAAAACATAATAATTTTTACATGGTTTCTTGTATTACAGACGGTTGCTAATAAAAACAATCAGAGCAGGGGAATTTGACGAAAACTGTTCCAATTCAAGAGGTGCATTGAAACTGGACTACGAACGGTGGACAGGCAGGATAGTGGCCCGTATCTTGAAGTATCAAGTGACCATGGATAAGATAACTTATGTTGTTCACTATGCCAGTCCATATGCACTGAACAACAGACACTCCTGAACCATATTACCAAAGGGCTGACAAACCAGTCAAGTTTTGCTAGGATATAAATTTGATGGTACGACTATATTAACCTGTCTTACGGATGTGGGAGTGACGAAACCTGATTGACCATAAACTCTTGGACTAGTTGGGAAGGGCGTTCCATTTTTCATCAGTTGTAGATGTACCGGGTGTTCGTTTTCCCGATTGCAAAAGATCTCCTGTTGTCTGATCTGCAGCTTGAAAGGTAATAAACTGGAGTATTTTGTATATTCTTCACAAGTATGATTTATATTTTGGTGGTCTGCAGTCCATACTGTTCAGAATGGATTTCAATCAGTTTTATTGGTATTGCAAAGGATAATATACTCTTAATGTGAATCATTTGGAAATAAGGGGATTTAAAGATGGGGATGGGCACTTGAAGACCAAGAGTACGAGGTTAAATTTCCAGGGGACTTATTATTATGTGCAGACTGGTCTATTATTTACACAACAACTTGGAAAGATAACCAGATGACATGCATGTGTCACATCTGTGTCATTATGCTTTATGTTGTAATGTCAGTCATTTGACTTTAGGCCTAAGGTGGTGAACAATCAAAGGCGGCTTGCTGATTGTTGTGAGAGGCTTGTAATGAATAGGCAGTATTTGCCAGTGTATTATTAGGGTATTTATTTATTTATTTATTTATTTACTGATATAAATAAGTAAAAATGAGCCTAAATTCGCTTGACCGAGGACATGGATTGTGGCTGTAGATATAGTGTTTTTCATTGAATGGGTAATAAGAGTGCTTTAGACATTTCTTAAAAAAGGTGCAGCTTAATGGGGTTTACAATTAAAAACTAATTGCATATTTTATTTTTTTATAGTTTACGTATACTGCTGGAATTGCATTATTTTTCTCTCTATTTACCTGGTCCGTCATAATGGGCCTTTATCAATATTAAAATCCAATTTGAATCAATCAATCATCACTATAGCTTGTCGATGTATCAGTATTCATCACATATCATTACCTTTATAGCTTGTCGATGTATCAGTATTTATCACATATAATTACCTGTGAAATCAATCGTTAAACATATTATGAATTCCCCACCACGTCCGTGTTTATATCATACGCACGGGATTTTCGTATGACGTCACAAGGTCTGTCCGGTAAAAATAATTTTCGAACCATACAACCAGAAGTAACTTTTTTTCTCTCCATAAACGACTATGCGACCAAATACCCATTACAATGTCATGCGAGGCAGATACCGAGGGAAATTCAATTGGTGTTGTTTTGGACACCGTGAGCGACGGTTCGCTCTTCAAATAGTTTAGTGTTTTGTCGCTCTTAAAAATAACTAAGCAATATGTTTCCAAAGACTAAAATGTCCCAAGAATAGGTGAGGTTAACTAAAGTGTCTTCAAAAGAAGTTTGAAAATGAATTTTGTTGCTTAATTTCCCAAAGTTTCTTAGTACTTTTGTCAGTAAAATTACCCATTACCGATGTCATGCAGTGATGGTTACGTATATCAGGGCTATCCGATAAACCTTTTGGCGGGTTTTACCGGCTAACTCAGTTGGTTGCGTCGCCGGAATTGCAGGACTAGGCGCTGTCGCCGTGGCGGTGCGGGTTCGCTCCCAGCCAGATGCACTATCATTATATACATTGAGCTACCACCTCCAGTGTTTACTGTGTGAGTTTCTTAAAATCGCCAAAGTGTTTTGATAGTGTGGTTTAAAGTGTTTTAATTAAATTACACGAGTATTATATAAACAAGCTTGAATTATCCAAGTGATTGTGATTCAGATTTTCTAAGTACCGTAATTTTACCGAAGCATAAAGTCGCAAAATTCGACATTTTCTAACAAGGGCATTTAACCATGAGGTCTGTGTTGGGTTCATAGTTGAAGTTTTATGTTATATATCTTTATAGTGAAACGTTTATAATATTCGTTCACCAGTGTATTAAATCCCATGGCAAGTTAAGGTACTGCGCCTATCGCAATTGCTTTGCCATAGACAAATATGAAAAATACAAAAATCTCAAACGGCACAATGCAGTTTCATTTAACTTTGCACAAACCAGTGTTATTGATATATATTTAATATACATCAGCCAAGAAAAGTTCGAGTTTAAAGTAACTCTAAAATTCTATTTTGCATTTATAACAAAAACGAAGCAATACTTAACATCAATTTAAATGTCTTGATAAGTAAAGAGTTACTGACAACTATACTCAAGTTCCTTTGGTCTTACAAATGTTTACAATGTGAGCTATTTGTAACAGTGTGTTTGACCTTCAATTACCTGTATTTATTGTAATTTCTAGAATGATTTGTATACTTTGCCAGAATAAACTCTTTGTCAAAGTTTATACAAATAAATATTAAACCTTATTTAGAGTCCATTGTACTTTACTGAAGTTGCCAAAAGCCGGACCTAAGCGAATCCATTGTAAGTAAGTATTAACGGTATTATCCTAATTGGAAAGGCGGTTCGCTACATCTTGTTAAATATGCATAAATTCAGGCAGTGGTGTGATGTCGTCATTTATAACTTATGAAAGTCACGTCCAAATAATTATACAGTGATACTTCACCAGAAATATGCGGAAAAGGAACTGTTGAAAGTTTTTTTTTGAAAAACCTGTCCCGAAGAGTAAGTCTCTAGTGCATATAAGATTGTAAGAAATGTATCAAAAGATCTTTGCAACATAATTCAAACTTTGCATTGAAAAAATAAAACAAACATTCTATCGTTAAACCGCACCATGTTCTGTTTTCCATGTGTATAATTCTCTATGCAGTAAATGATTATGAATATCTTCGTGAGTATTTACTTAAAATTGCATGTTTTCTAACACATCCTTTCATATGCATGATTTTTTATTTTTGCAATAATTAATAGCAGTTATAATTTACGTTTAGTTTAGGATATTGAAAGACTGGCAAAGCAAGGCTTTTCATAAAATCGTTTTGGTGCTTAGTTCTTGTTTATTTTAATTTAAATGATACTTGTTTTGAATTTTTGGTGTAAATATTGAGTTGCGCTCAACCCGGGGCTAGGCGGCGTGGGCAGTAATAAATATTTCCATTACTGTCCATGAACAGGCTCAATCAAACCGAGTCTGCAATATTTTCATATGTTTCGTGGTCAAGGGTCTTCAAAGTTCCCTTTTCATCTATTTTTTATCATATATCGTTAAAAATACCGTTCCTAACATATAAAAAAATAAATTTCTGTTTATTAGATCTGAACAATTCATTTTTAATGTGGCCTAAGGGACATTTTGTGAGAACCTTGCCCATATTATATTTTTTCTAAAAATATCATCAATTTTAAAAAGCGATTTGCTATAAACAAATATTGTACGACTACGTATATTTTGATTGGTTGAATTGTGGACACATACTGTAAATTACACTTTATGGCTATTTATAGATTTATTTTGCGCCCACACCAATGTGACGTTTAATTGTTCACAGGCGAAAGGGGCGTACCACTTGAAACAAACTAAATATGATTTATTTCAATGTATTTATTCGTTAAATGGTTCCATGTTACGGGGACTTTCAATATTATTTTATTCGTATATTTGTATACATCAAGATATTTAATTGAATTCTCATCTGGCATGACAGCATTCAATGTACGCCTTATGAAGACCGTTTTCTGTTTGCGAGGAAAAGCTGATGGCGTGCCATAGTTATTCATTATTCATTCATTTCCGGTGCATACGTATCGCCGGTAAAATACGTGTTCCATGTTTTATTTATATTTATAACATGTGTTACTAAAAATAGTAAAAAAATTTACATTACGACCGGAAGCGTTATTCAAGGTCGCAGGGCATTAACTTACCAGAGGCAGGGCCATCCTGCGATTTTATTTTTAGCTTTTCAACTGTTACCATTGGTTTAATCACATTGCATCATTAAAATAAGAATAATTTTTACATAACCGTAAAATATTCCAATTTAAAATCCCTTCTTTCCTTTTTCTTTTCCATTCATTTGTATCCATAATATTCACATAGCTAGAGTCAGGTTACCTATGCTCGGCCAGTTTCATAACATTATCTCTACAAATTTTTGATTTATCGACTGTCCTTAAATGTTCGATGTTGTTATGTAATCAGCATGTGTTTACAAAATTAGGTCATACATGCAAGCGCCTGGACGATTGCCGTTAGTGGGTAAAATTGGTGCGGTTTATAACAGGCTCAACCCTATTAGATTTCAGAAGATTTGGTCCAATGCTCGGCCAGGTGGTTTAACTGCCGATTTATGATAATTTTTTTTATTTAAGGTTATAAAACATTAGAATAATACTTGAATATCTTAAATAATGGAAATATTCCAGAACTTAAAACTACTTAGTGTTTATTTTGTTCGTTATATTTGTATATACCTGTCTTGATGCAGCTGTTTTCTCATTTCAGCACTGCAGAAAGAATGATTATAAAGAATGTGTACCATTGTCAAAATTAACCAGTAAAACAAGATCAATGTGTAACTTTAATCATAAACGGGTCTTCAATAAACTTTTTACGCCAATTGTCAGTGTCCTGTTTATTCCTCCTGACAGTAACGACAGGACCATAACCCTTCAGTTATGATACTGAGGTCAACATCAAGTTGCACATGTCTGGGTAGACACTCGTAGTGATACCATTTATCGCAAGTATCACAACCAACCCAGAAGAGCTCTTCCATGGATCCCATCATACACACAACACACAATACCATGTCCTCTTGTTCTGTTATGAAAGAATTAGACATCGTAACAGTTTTTTTCTGTTTACAAAGCGGCTCAGTTGATAATACAGCCCTGGCTTTAGTATAAGTTTTTCTTTTAGTTACTTTGGTGTGGTTAGGAGCTGGTGGCTGAACGAGAATGTTGGCAAGTATAGGGTCAACTAGACCCATTTTCACAAGGGGGTTTTCTCTTGATGATCCACAATGTTCACAAGGAGCTAAAGATTGTTCAGTGGGTTGTTTAGAAGTTGATGCTTTAGCAGATGAATGGTTAGTTGCAGGAAGCAAGGCTGACACAGTTTTCTTGTTTAAAGGGACAATGCCTGTACATTTAAACGCAGCTGATACAGTAACACCAGTAATTCTGTTCAATGCCTGAAGCAGAATCTTTGGGAACAACCCTCTGGGTAATGTCTTTACACCCAAATAACCAAGTTGAATAGCTAGTTCAGCAATCTTTTGCTTAAGAACATGAAAATAACCAGCATCTTGGGGCTGGAGCATGTGAGATGAATGCGCAGGTAAATACAGAAGCTCGATCTTATGTTTCTTGGCTGCATCTATAAAACCCTTGCTTAAGTGAGTGATATGATTATCCAAAATCAGAAGGACTGGTCTTTTCTCTCCAATAAATGGTATGAAGCATTTAAGGAACCACTCCACGAACAGATCAGAAGTGATATAGCCCTTTTCTGTACACTTGAAAACCCAACTGTCAGGAACACCGTCAGAGTAATTTCGTGGTAAGCACTGACTGTATATCAACATTGGTGGCAATGTCTGGCCTGAAGCAGAGATAGCATTTAACATGGTGATATGCCCACTTAAACTGACAATAGACTGGTATGCATGCCTAGTACCTTTTGGCACAATAACCTTCTTCGAAGGGTTCAACTTTCCTGAAAATCCAGATTCATCACAGTTATAAATACGTGTACTGTCATCCTGCAAGTTTAGAGAATTAACAGTGTTTTCAAGAAGAGAAAAGTAGTGATCAATGGTTTCCTGGTTTACTGATACCCTGTCTTGTTGAAGTGGATGTGCAGTTCGGAGAGTTAGTTCTGGATGCCTGTGTATATATGACCTTAACCATTTGTCCGAAGGCATGACATCACCACCACCTTGTTGCTTTGCAATATCACGGGCCAGTTGTTTCATAACTGGTCTGGACAGCGGTACACCTCTAGAAGCCATGTAGCTAGCATAATTGCTTAAGGATTCCTCATTTTCAGTGGTAAGAAGTCTAGGAGGACCAAAAGAAGTTACATGATGTGCGTACTTTCCAGTGATATGATCTCTCAGAGTCTGATATGGTATATCGGTCTCACAAGCAGCTTTTCTTATAGAGTATCCATCATACTTAATGAGACGCTGTGCAATGTGATAGAGGCTAGTATCATGAAGCTTTTGTTTTCTCTTGGTTTTAGCAGACATTTTATATCCTGAAAATAAGATAAAGACCTCACCCAAAAAAGTCTCAAATAAAACTGAGAGTTTATTATTTGAAAAAAATTAGGCGATAATCATGTTTAAATCTAATATTTCCTCGTAAATCTAAACACGGAAATAAGCTATACAAAGCACCGACTATTTTATTTAATACAATAGACACTAACTATTTTTATGTGTACAGTAAATATGTGCTAATTTTACAGAGATGATTTATTTTTATAGACACAAGTTTACTTTTGTATTTTATGAAAAAAGAGATGATTCAGGAAAGCAGTCATAACAATTGTATCCTAGGACTGTATTGGTGCGGTTCCAGGAGTTTGACTCTAGCGTAGGGGTGTTAGTTAAGGCGATATTTAAGAAAAAACTGTCTTATTCTTTCATGATTTTTAAAAGGAATATTAAAGATAACACATTTCCACAACGATACACACCAGGTTAAATTTAAATTGTGTATTTATTTTAAAGAAATAGCTTTTGGTTTAAAGATAAAAACATACCCGCATCTGTCATTTATGACAGCTATCGTCTGCTGTCGGCTTTCAAGCGCTTTGATGATACTGATCATGTTTTTTTCCCACAATGCATTGTTGGGTTAAATAAAAAAAACAAACAATTTTCTTTAGATTTCAAACTTTTATTCAAGATACAACAGATGTAAACAAAAGTGGCCGAGCATTGGACTGGTCGAGCATAGGTAACTTGACTCTAGCCTAAAAGCCTGGTGTGAAAGAAGCTCGCAGCAGAAGTATAAGAATGAAACACTCTCAAATCATTGCATTTACAGACTCAACCACGATTATCACTTCTAGCATTCAAAGCAAATCCCTATCCTTTCCTTTGAGTTAAAACAAAACAATCAAATGTCTACTGAATGAAATAGTAAACATTCGTTAAATGACGTCCCATATGAACTCAAATGACGTACGCACTGACGTCATGATGTAGTAATTGTATCAATGAAAGTGCCCAATCAAGTAAGAAGTGAAGGGAGATTAACGTACACATGTAATACAATGTAAATAGGTAAATAAATGGGCAAGCAGTGCCACTTGTCGATAATGGCCCTGCCATATAATAATGTCCCTCGGGCTAAAGCCCTCGGGCCATTATTCATATGACAGGGCAAGCCCGAGGGACATTATTATATGGCAGGGCCATTATCAGGGTTGCCAGCGGACTTGAAAAGTCAGGGAAATTTGATTTTTTTTCAAGGTCAGGGAATTGTCAGGGAATTTTGAAAAGTGGTCAGTGAAGAATAAAAATCCTAAAAAGTCAGTGAAAAGTCAGGGAAAAATATTTTGAAGGGGAAAAAATTGTTCTATTTTAAGATTGACTTCATAAATTTTTCTGTTATGATTAATATGAAGCTTTTTTTCTATATAATTGTGCATTATAATAAAAGTTGAAAGGCTCTGCAACCCTTGCCTCCAGAAATTTTTAATAAAATCCATGTTCCTCCCTCCAAGATCCAGCACACTGCAACCCTCTGAACATAGTCAGTTCTGCTATATAGGTTAACTGACAGAAATGACTGCTATAGTCTGAACATTGTGTCATGTACAAAATCTTTGCTCCAACTTTCAGTTCACAGCAACCTAGTTTTTTGTATGTTTGCAGGATTTTTTGTGCCGCAATATTTTGTGCCGATATATTGGATATCGCGATATAACGGATCGCGATATAATGGAGTTGCAGTGTACTGCTACATTTTTCAAAATACTGACTGGAAACTTTAACCACATTAGTTATGGGGTATCATGTGCAGATGTGCATGACATATTTTTTATGTCGGTACAGTCTATCATATTTTATGACAGGTGCATGATTTTTCTTAAATCTTGTGACACAAACTTCAGAAGTTTTCTCTAGATTGGTTTGAAAATTAAAGTATTCATTCAGTACCAACTAACCTTTTTTCTGCTTTGCCCAGAATAAATGTGGGTGACATTTTTCATTTGTATCAGACTACTAATATTTGTTTGATTGAGACAGGGGTCTTCAAAACCTACATGTATTTCTTTCTAAGCACTGAACAGGCTAAATTGTGTATATTTGTATTACTTGTATGGTGTAAACAGCTTTGTATTTGAGTTGTGTAAAAAATATAATTTATTTAGTTTTTTCGTTTAGAGCAACCTTTCTTTTATCTGGGGACCATGCGCCTCTCAATATTGAATGGTATTAATCAGAAAATACCACATTGAAATTTCCATGTTCACCACCATATGCCTCTCAGTATGGAATGGTATTAATCTGAAAATACCACAATGAAAGTTCTGTGTTCACCACCATATGCACACCATCATTTGGGAATTTGGGATAGATCAAAATTGTACAATTTATTGGTGTAAATATTGAGTTGCACTCAAATGGTGGCGTGGGCAATAATATGCATTTTCATTACTGCCCATGAACAGGCTCAGTCATACAATATTTTCCTAGTTGTTGTGTTCCGTGGCTTTCAGTTCCCTTTTCATATATCTTTTATAACATAAAATTAACATACATGGGCATTCTGTCTGAGGGGTTGTTTTACTTGTGTGAAATGGTATGTTGTTTGCTGGCCCCTTTTGCAGTTTATATACATCTCTTTTAATCTGCATTTGATGATTATTCCAGTCAATGGTGAATAATGAAGCCTTAAGCTTCGGTTGAGATAATCTCTTGCTTTTTACTACATTTATTTGTTTATTCATTCAAGTTTTTGTATGTTATGTGATATTTTTGTTCCTCTATCACTAGTCAAAAATACATAATTTGCCAATTGTCTTAAAAGTATTGGTTAAATCTTGTAAGATTTGCTTGCTTATTTTACATTGTTTAACATTCACTGAACATTAAACTACCAAACTTTGTATTGATATATAAAGCATGCTTTAATTGCTAAATAATATAATATTATATTGATAAAATAATAAAAATTGAACTTACCGGGGGATTGGACAGCAGTAGGGGAGGTGGAGGCCGTTAAAGTTTGGTAATAATGGTCAGTGAAAAACCAGATTTGGTCAGTGAAAAGTCAGGGAAAAGTCAGGGAATTTTTTTCATCTATGGTGCTGGCAACCCTGATTATCGACAAGTGGCACTGCTTGCGAATTTATTAACCTATACATTTTAAAGTATGCATCGTCAACATTTAAATTTTGTTGACTTCAGAGTTTCTTACAACTAAAAACCCAAATTTTTAACAGTTATAATAGTTAAGCACTGGGTATTCAAAGTTAAATGCAACTTGCGGATTTCCGAACTTACGGATTTTCTGAGCTTAAGGAATGATACATGGTATAATACGTCTGTTATGTTAATAATTTAAAATTTCATCTAGACTTACGAAATAAATTACATGTACGACAAATACGCCTCATTGTGGACACTTTCTACAGTCACTATTACTTAACCATATGCATTTTCATGGATGAAAAGCCGCTGACTGAAGACTGAAGGTGAATATGCAGACTGCATTTCTTAAATGAACGCCTGGGAGGTGTTATCATCACTGCTATAATAGATTTAATTTTTGTAGAACCCCGACGTGATATTTATCCCATTATCTTGCTTTCTCCATGATACAATAAAATCTTTCTTCCCACAAAGGACAATGAAAAATTATAATTTGACATATTATTGTGTGGACTATCCTTGAGCTGAAGAAATCTTCATGAAAACTGAAACTAAAAGAATGAAAAAAGTACAAAAAACCACAACCACTTACCAACTCCTGGACTATCACGAAAAGCAAAATGTACATTATTTATGCGCAAATAATATTTAAGTTTTTTGCCCCTAAGGAAACTAAACTTTATCTTGTTTACCAATGTCTGTTAAACAGCCAAATGTGCATATTTAAGATCAATTTTATTGAACAAAAATGCCCTTTTGATTATCATTCTTTTGTGACACCTTAATAATCTTATTATGAAGTATTCTACTAAAATTTCATAATGTAGATTGAAACACATGATTAGGGAATATTGTTATTTAAAAATGTCAAAAGGCAGAATTTCGTTTCAGACTCCAGGAAGAATGGACTTAATTACATACTGATTTGACTAAATAAAGAGGCAATTTCAATCAATTTTTTGTGGTAAGATTTTCAGTCATTGGCAAGTCGTTATGGGGCGAATCGTTTTTTTCATGTAGATAAATTGTTTATGCACGGCAGAACCGAAATCTAGAACCTTTCGTGTAAGTTATTGCACTTTACCGTGGATCAACATGTCGGATATATTTGACAAAATACTATTTGATGAAACCTGCCTCAAAGTATTCAAAAAGATCCATCTGGAATCCAAAATCCACGAGTTTACTGGCACGGACTCAAAAGACAGGGATGCTTTTGTTTTGATAGCCTAGGTTTGACAGTAAGGCGCGCGTTCGATTTTTTACATATTTACATTTCGTCATATGTATATTTTCATTTAAAAACAAGTATAGGAACAAAACATTCTATCATTTTTTAAATGCAGAACATTTTTTATAATTGTTCTTATTTAAAATAAAAAAAATATTTACTGATGACAGAATAAAAATTTGGTACACTGGAACCTAGCAGGGTGTAACCGTGCGGTCTGGAAGCGACATCCGTGCGGAATGCTTCGGATCGCATTTTTTTATGATAAAGTAATTAAACATAAACATTCACGCACATAATCATAAAAGCTCGCTAGAGCTCACACATTAAACAGCACATGTGGGCTGTTTAAAAAAAATGGCTAGAAAAGTGAAAAAATAGTGAAAAATAAAAGTTCATTAAAATTCCAAACTTGTTATTCTGTATTTTTTGCTTATTGAAACTGAGTAAAGAACTGAAAAGATTTTTGGAATCGGTCAACTGGTTGCTGAGATATTGTCATTTGAAAAATGGCAAGTGAAGTGAAAAAATGTAAAGAATTTAAGTTCATAAAAAGTCCAGACTGGTTGGTCCATATGTTTGTACAGTCTTAACTGTGATCAAAATTAATCAAGTTATAATCATCTGTAGCAGAATAAAATTTTTAAGGAGCTTTATTGATCAATATTAAATAAATCAAAGAATTTTAATTTATGCGCTTAAAATACAAGTATTACTGTTTTTTTTTATTATTTGAATGTGCATTTCTGTTAAAATACATGTTGAAGAATCAAATATAAGTGCTTTAGAACTTGTGGTATCGCATAAAGATAAAAAATTCTATCATTATTTAATGCCTAATAAATGCACCTTTTACTAAAACAACACTAAAACTTGTCTTCATTTAAGCTTTTTGTAAAATAATGGCCTGAACAACTGTGATTTTGAAAAGTGTCACACTTTTTTGTCACACTCCTGACATTTTTTGCCCATTATTTTAGAATATGTTTTTAACGGATGGTGCTATTTTGATGAAACTTCACAAATCTTTAAAGGGCATGATGAGACACCTCTGCAAAGTAGGAAAATGGAAGTAACTGTTTGTTGTACATTTTAATAACAGGAAAACCCAAACCAGCCATTTGTTTTGAAACAGCCCATGTGCAAGAAATTGGTAGAGGTGGTCATGATTGGTGTCGGAGCATGGTCATTTTACTTTTTGTAAACGCAAACTTAAATCTCTTCTTTTTGATAAATCATAAAACTATATTTAAATTATAGGTATTTTGAAACAGCTTATTGTATAACCAATCTCTTTTTGATTTTTGTCAGGAATGGGAGGCTGATACGAGGAGAGGCTGCGTCTGCTGGATATGGCCATTCCTGATATGTGGGGAGGCTGTGTCTGCTGGATATGGCCATTCCTGATATGTGGGGAGGCTGCGTCTGCTGGAATTGCCATTCCTGATATGTGGAGAGGCTGCGTCTGCTGGATATGGCCATTCCTGATATGAGGAGAGGCTGCGTCTGCTGGATATGGCCATTCCTGTTATGTGGAGAGGCTGCGTCTGCTGGATATGGCCATTCCTGATATGTGGGGAGGCTGCGTCTGCTGGATATGGCCATTCCTGATATGTGGAGAGGCTACGTCTGCTGGATATGGCCATTCCTGCGATGTGGAGAGGCTGCGTCTGCTGGATATGGCCATTCCTGATATGAGGAGAGGCTGCGTCTGCTGGATATGGCCATTCCTGATATGTGGAGAGGCTGCGTCTGCTGGATATGGCCATTCCTGATAGGTGGAGAGGCTGCGTCTGCTGGATATGGCCATTCCTGAGATGTGGAGAGGCTGCGTCTGCTGGATATGGCCATTCCTGATATGTGGGGAGGCTGCGTCTGCTGGATATGGCCATTCCTGATATGTGGAGAGGCTGCGTCTGCTGGATATGGCCATTCCTGATATGTGGAGAGGCTGCGTCTGCTGGAAATGGCCATTCCTGATATGTGGGGAGGCTGCGTTTGCTGGATATGGCCATTCCTGATATGTGGGGAGGCTGCGTCTGCTGGATATGGCCATTCCTGATATGTCGGGAGGCTGCGTCTGCTGGATATGGCCATTCCTGATATGTGGGGAGGCTGCGTCTGCTGGATATGGCCATTCCTGATATGTGGAGAGGCTGCGTTTGCTGGATAAGGCCATTTCTGATATGTGGGGAGGCTGCGTCTGCTGGATATGGCCATTCCTGATATATGGGGAGGCTGCGTCTGCTGGATATGACCATTCCTGATATGCATATTTCACTTTTTTATGATGCCAAAGTACGGAAATCTGTATAAAAATCCAGACGGTTGAGTTTAATTTATATGAAGATTGTTTTGATACAATACAAACAACTATAGTTTACCAGTAGTGTCAAATACCATTTTACAATACCTAATAACATGTTCTTGTATAGCTGTAAAACGATGTTAAAGAGGATACGAATAGTTGTTATTTTACACAGTAGCTGAATTGCATAACAAATTTGTTTTTCAACAACTCATGCAAAAATATTGGTTGCCTTCGCATTTACTTAAAAAATCAACAACAATTATCGGCCCGCGGGTTTGGTCTGGTCGAATTGATAACTTCTGTTCGGTATTAACTTTTCAAATTTGTTTTATGGCATTCACTCGCCAAATTTTAGCCAATCAACCGGCATTATGGCAGACTTTTCCAAATAGTGGAAATCTTTGAACTTTCTGTTTGCTCTTTGGTTCTAAGATCTTCCAACACCTCACATTCATCATCAAACATATTTTTTCGTTTGTGCTTAGAAGCACTACAACTACTTCTGTTGCGGTATTAAATTTATTCGAATCATGGAGACACACGGAAGGCATGAAATAAGGTGTTATTATTGCCACCGGTTTTGTTGTTCAACAAGTGCTTTATGAATAATTCTTGTTGTTTGGCAACTCATTCCTTTTGTTTATAAGCTGGAATGTGAGTATCTGGTTTTCATCAAGTGTTTACAAAGCAAGCTGACAGACTGAAATGACTTGTTTACTTAATAGGCAATATTGCTGAACTACCAATCCGTATATTCTAAGGGATATTTTGCTTTTGTGTGTTTTCCCCAAAATAATCTGCATGAAAACAGCGAAATGTTTTGTCCTTGATGCGCATTTTAAAAAATTAAGTATAACAATGAAAAGGACGCCCGATTCTAAGATCTGGTGTGCATAGTTTTAATCCAAATCTGTCTTTAAATTGCAAACCAGTGACTCCAGTTTATCATCAAAGTTGACATTTTCTTGGTTGAATTCTGTAAGGGATGAGCACTTTGTCGAGATTCTTTCCATTTTGTAACGAGTTGTGTGCTGCCTTGGACTTGTGTGTGCTTCTGTTGATTTCAAGTTTTGAGGATAAAAAAGGAAATATATAACTATTTCAAATTCAATTTATATTACTTAATTACTAACATTTAGATGATTTTACTTTGAAAAAACATCTATACCCCCTCGGAAAATTTGCTTGACACAAAAACATACACAAACTTTCAGTCTCTAAAAAATTTAATAATACCAGTACATTTATAAAATGCATTTCAAAATTTGCTACATACATATACCAATCATGTTGCAAATTATTACAGACTTTCACCATGTAGTTTTTTAAATATAAGCTTTGAAATTGTCATATTCCATGTTTTTCTGAAGAAAAAAAATTAACAAAAACAGGTGAAAATATTTTCCATCACGATTTTGCACAATACCTTTTTGTTTTACAAATCTTGTATACATCCGATTTAATTAATCTGACTTCTGAGTGTGTATCTGTTGACTATATAACAGGGCCGAGTCTGCACTGCCGACAATACTCCAACTGATTCATTAGAAATCCAAGGTCAATTATTCTTCGTCCATCTTTCCACGATGTACGGCTTGCAGTTTTTGGAAGAGTGTCGGTGTTTATAACAAAGTTGTTGGCAATTGATAAAGAAGAGTAATTATGATCATTTTGTTTACGTTTAATGGTTGGTTTTGATGTTTTTCTTTTCACAAATCTACCATTGCTAGCTCTATCCGCCATTTTGGTATTACCGGGAAAATGACGTCAGGCTTTGGGATAACAAACTTTTGGCAAATATTTTTTTATTTAAAACATTATAAGTTACTTTTTGTAAAAAATGTTTCTTCTTTGAAGAAATCGATAACAACAGTTTAGAGTAATGTAAAAAATAACGATTAAAAATGTTTGCTACAATCTATTCCGATTAGTGCCGGAGAACGTTTCGGCTACTGCCGAAGACATTTCCGAACTCGATGTCGCCAATCATCGCCGTTTCAGACAGGATTGTCTATTTAGGCCCATGTTACCTTATTTTAAGTTCGTCTTGTTTCCGGAACGTTTGGGAAAATTGAAGTTGTCTATAAAATCTGCAACACTTGAAGGATTGGCCTTTGCAGGTGTGTCGTCCGGAGCATTCAATGAGCCTCAACAATGTATGACAATGCATTGATATTACTACAGACTTGTCTGCATCGTATGCTTTGATTACATCAGTATCAAAATCGTGTTTGATCAGACGTTCTTTTTCACATTTCATACTTCCAATTTCGTTACTATTTGTGTCTTTGTACAGGCATTTGATGATGTCTTCAAAGTTCCCTTTTCATCTATTTCTCTAAAAGCAATTCAAGCCAAATTGATAACAATAATGTAATCAATTTGGCGAACTATTTAAATATAGGAGTTGTTACAATGAAAACATCTATATCTATTAAAGGGAGATGTGCAGGGTCGCGCAGGTGTACTCGGTAAAATCGTAAACAGATCGATCTATGTAACACTTACGTGTACTTTTCACTAAACTCTACATTTCTAACCCTCCAGGAGGAAGTTTTCGGTTAATTTTACCATTTAACCGGACCTGAAAACAATCCGCTGAAGAAATCCCTATACAAAAATACATTCTATATTTAGCAATCATTCTATATTTAGCTCATCGCTGAGCTTACTATTCGTGGTGGCCCAGGCATTTTGAAACAAATGGCGACGTCGATAGTCGGCAAGGTACACCGAATGCGTATTTTGGTTGAAGTGCTCACGTGACAATCCCCAAAACCACCGCGGCTTTTCGCGGGAAATACAAAAATAGCTAACCTATGCGCGTCGCATAGGATAGGAAACACCATTTATATATCTTTTTTTTTTTATAAAATATTGGTTTGAAATATTTCGGTTGTAAATCAATATTTGAGCTTCAAATAATGATATTCAACTGATTAATAACCCTTTTCGCAAATCTGTTCCATTTATCAATCCTGCAGATTTCCCTTTAAGCAGTCGCATGATTAACAGGTTCCAACCCGCAGTGGCAATTTGTTTTGCCACTGACCGTTCCGAGGCGGTATCCCGAAAGTTTCTCTTTTTCGTTAAGTGTTTGTGGTGTCTTAATTGAATACTTATAACAAACATGCTCTCTCTTCCTCTCTTCTTTTTCGATGCGTGGGGAGGCTGTGTTTTGTGAGTGTGGCGATTCCTGATATGCATATTTCACTTTTTCAATTGTGTTAAATGGTTACTTATTGATATTGCTTACAATGTTCCAATTTTAAGAGGATAAAATAATATAACTTGGTAATTATCTTGCGAAAATGTGCTTCATATAAAACTGGACTATTTCTGGAAACAAAATCTTCACGAAAGTAAATTCTTTCCTTTATAAAATGTTTTTGTCCAGCTTCATTCCGAACAAAAAAATCACACCATGACAGACCCATCATAGTCATTTCTCCGTGGACTTGAGTACAATCATTCCGCCCTCTATCGAGGGCTGATGAATTGTCAGTGTCTGTCTTCATTAAAATCCTTCAACTGTATTAATTCTTCAAAAGATGAATGGTTTATTGATTTTGCTTTGATGATTATCCTTTAAATGATTTTGGCCATTTTATTTCCCGAACTCCCATTTGTTTTCCGTCTTCTCTGTAACTCTTCCATCCCTTGATACACCCAGGAGTGAGTATATACTGTTGAGTGTCGGTACCGTCTACTTAACCTCAACATGAGTAGACTCGCCATACTGTTTCCTAGTTACTGCTTCACCCACATTCCCATGATGAGCGGTGATTCATACCATTTTTAGCAAGAACGTAACATTAAAGGAAGAATGTATAAAAATTATGTTTAAAAATATAATAGTGTCTTGTTGGATTTGAATGTTAGAATTAGATACAATGTATTACTTAACTGATATATCATTGAATAGAAACTTGTGTCAGTGATACAGGCAACTAATATTATTATTTTGGACATACCTGCCTTGGGTATTTTTCTGTACATTCGAGTTTTGCCATGGTAAAGATCTCCATTGCTCTTTGGTAGTTCTCATCGGTATATCGTGTATCAATCTTGTTGCATGATTCTGAATAATTGTAATAATTGAGGTAATACTTTGAATCATTGCTTTTAATTTTTTAAATAGGTTAAAATGTTTTAACCACCAGTTTTAATCTGAAACTCGTTGTTTAATAACGGTTAAATTCATCAGCTTTCAGTACAATATTTTGTATAGCAAATTTGTTTATCATAAATAATTTTCGTCACATATGTCAATCATGTCCTGTGTAAAACAGACTAGTTTGTTATTTAATATACATTGTTAAATGCTATTGCTGAAGTCTTGAGTCAAAAATAGCCAATCAAAAATATACGTAACTGGTATCATCAAACCTCATCGGCAGTAGCCTGTAGTTACTACATATATTGTTAAGCAAATCCTATAAATACATAATTAAATATATAACACCCGTGCCCGGTTAACCTTCATTCTCGGATAGGCAATCAAGGTTTGGAATACCGGAAGTGGTCAAGATGGATTTATATGATCAGTTCGGACTCGGGTCGCGGAGTGAGGTGAAGAATAAAGAATACCTCACTTTATTTAGTACTGGGACCTCATTACCTCCAATAATACACCGAAACGAAAATAACGTCACACAAATACATAACGAGGTTAAAAGGTGCTTGTCCTCACAGAACAGAGGATTTGCCTTATTAAATTATAAGATGCAATAAATACCCCACAATAAATGGAAAAATGCATTGAAGTAAAAACTGCATTGACAATAACAGGGAATGTGACGAAAAGATTCTTGGTTTCAAAATCATCTTATTAGTAGAGGGCTGATGATGAAGGGATTGTTTTGAACCTGGTTTTGGTTGTAGCATGGGACTTCTTTTGGGGTATAATGATCGATAGTCTTCGGGTTGGTGGAGGCAACGGGGTTGGGCATTCTTTTAACACTGGATGGAAATAAGATGTGCCAGGTAACATACTGTTCGGGTTATGGTGGTGAACCAAATGCAAGTGATACAGCGCTGGTTATTTTTTCTCTAGTCACAGACCCACATTCCGTACAATACACTTGAGGCCCATGCCTGTCATCCTGGCGTCTCTTCAGCTCAGCCTCCTTATCATAGACTATGTAACTGGGCACAGCGAAACATGGTCTGCAAAAACACAAAACGAGCACATTTTTGTACTATATGAGGTTTAAACTTGCCTCATTATACTTACTTTTAATACATTCGATTTGAGCAATGGACTTTTTAATTTATAATGACACTGTCTTACTATAAGAATTTGTAGCATTTAGTATTGTGGATTCAGTTATGGTGAATTTGAAGTCATTGTTCAAACCTCTGGTATGGGGATATGGTTCTGATAACGGTCGAAATTGGTACTGGTACTGAGGTCTAACCTCGTTACAGCAAAAATTTATCATGGGGTCTACACTATTTGAAGTCTTAGGATCCAACGTTTGCCTTTCAAGCTTACAATGGCTAGGACTGATCAATTCTTGGACATTTAACACTTTTCATTGAATGTCTCTTTCGCCTAATCAGTCTCTTCGTTTTCTCCCAACTGTCTCGGGACAAACTTTCTGTGGATGTATCGATGTCTCTCAACAAACAACAAACAAACCAACAGGTAGAAAAAACCTTGGCAGTTATGAACAATTCATCAAGTGATGTATAATGTTGGTTGGGATTTTTGTGTCACTGGGCTACTTGCGAACAAATAAAAGTCCTGGGATGGCACTTGAAACGCTGAAAAAGCCATAGTGTAATGCAAACACTGTTTTAATTGTTATAAAAGCGCAAATAAAGATGCAGTTGATAGTTTCTTGCCTTGAGTGTCAGTCGATAGTGATAGATTTTAATGGCTTTACGTGCTGCTTAATGAATTATTTCCAGTTAAACCATCTTCACTGTAGAAACGTAACTGATTCGTTCATTGTTTCGGATCCGTCAAGTATTGACGTTATGTCCGCCAGAGAGTCAGCATCACAACGTTTGTAAAAATAAAAGATATACACACTGCGCTCGCTTAATGGCAGCTACCAATAGCTGGAAGCACATACATGGAAATAATAAAATAGATGAAAAATTTGCAATAGATGAAAAAGAAATTTTGAAAGCCACCAAAAACAAATATTTAAAACATATTGCAGCCTGTCTATGGGCAGTAATGGAAATGCTTATTATTGCCCTCGCCTCGTGCCCAACACAATATTAATTTACACCAATAAGCAGTACAGTTTTGGTCCATCCCAAACGATGGAATGCATAAAGCGGTAAACATGGAACCTTCAATGCTGTCACACGTTGGTCTAGGGATGTCTACCCACTAAGGTGAAAATGTCTTTGCTAATTAGATAACCAAATGCACCTTGGACTAGCTCCGCTTCGTCAATATTATTGCTCCCCTTCGTATGTAGACTTGCCCCGCTTCTTAAGTAGACTTTCTCCGCTAAGTCAGTGGACTTGCTACGCTTACTGGACTTGCTCCACTGGCTGTACTCTCGACGGAGTTAAAAGTCTGACAATTGTGCGGTGTTCTTTTCGAAAGGACTTTTATTTTTGTGTGGTCTGACGTTAACCATCAGCTTTATTTTATTTACAAATCTTACTATTTATAAACATAGTGCGAACCGCTGCGAAAGCATCGTAATTGACGTCGCTAACGTCATTAATGTCTGACAATAATTTGTGTTTCTTTTAACGTCTTCTTTTGAGGTTTTGAAATGCCCAAAATCGTTCAATAATATATTATATGGCGTTTTCTCAACACTCGCAAATACTAATAAAGAATGCATGGAAACAACAAAATAATAAAACAAAATTTCTTGACAAATGCGGAATTTACAGATTAAACCATTGGCGTATAGTCCCCAGATAAAAGAATTGGTTTGTCCTTAACGAGAAAAAACATAATAGAATTTCGACAGGGAATCATAGAATATAAATCCTGCATATCACAGACAACGCAAAAGTAATAAATGCAAAGCAGAAAGTATATCCTTAGGGTGATCGAACAATTATATCCAAATCTATATTGGCCGAGATATTGAAACCATCCATTTTTAAACTGAACTAACTATTAAAACAAGTTATTTTAGTAGTACTATTAGTTCATAACTTAAAATAATTGTCGCGAGGTCACAAAGTAATGCTGCAAAAATAATTATTAAATTGAAGCAGGCTTGTTTGTTTATTTATAAAACAGTTATGGGCCAATAAGAAAAAACTTCTTTGTCGCCGTTCACTTGGTAGGTGAAACCATTATCGGTCTCGTCATCAATTTCTCTTGAGTCAGTAAACTAGTATTAGACATGAGTGGTCGGAGGACGTAAATAAATAGTCCGAAAGTAAAGTTAGAGGTTCTCGCAATAATTTCAGCATTTTATTACGCATGAATTTATTAAATCTGGTGTGATGTTCCTGAAGAGTTCTGCCAAAGGTTTTTTTTTTCTTTTCTTCTTGGTCTGATCGACGCGGAATAGATCCTGCTTGTTCGTCGCTCGACGATGATGGTAGAAAATCAGCAAAAACTTGGTCTCTGAAATCTCGAGGAATACTTGTTGCAACCGTGCTTTTCTGTGCACCATGCAGACAGCTTTCCACTGCTTGCCTTGTCGGCGCATCGGGAGTCCCATAGCCAGCTGCAAGATCACTGGGTATATCGAAAGATTGATCGTCGGCAGCAAGATCTCTCTGTACATGAGGGTGAGAGCTAACTGCAGAACCAATCAGAACAAAACGAGGCTGATTGCCAGCAGAGTCATGATCATCAGGTGCTTGTCGCCTCTGCTCATAACGCTTGTTTACGCAGCGATTTACTACAAATATCGATTTCAATTAGACTTTGGCTGGCAACCAAAACATCAAAAGTGAGGCGGCGAGAAGTAGCAAGAAAATTTTATTGACAGAACACTTTTCAAAGTTAATCACACCTTAAGTTGCAGGAACTTCAAACTCAAGATAATTGATAATTGAAAACGTTCACTGTTAAGCTATCAGGGTGGACATGTTTTACTTGTAGGTTTCAGATCAAACAGGCTTTAAGTTATTTGCTGTGTTGTCCCTTTGTTTCGACATTAACGAACTGAGCTTAGAGGAAATTCTATTTCGGAGTTGTTTGTTTGTGCTGGATGCAAACATATTTTTTGTTTGTTCATTTAACAGATGAATGTTCGCTTTAATGTCTTCTATAACGTTACTCCTCTTTGTCGGATGGGCAAGGTATGTACGAAGCACAAGGTTCTTTTCTTCGTCGGAAAACTTGGTAGTTGTCATTTTTCTCTAGAGAATGATATCTAAAAATGATTATATGGTACAACAACAATTAAAGGCAAGACATGAAGCGCGGCAATTCAACGAAGCCAGGTTTTAAACAACCGATTATTGATATCTGAGTATAATCAAGTGTTGCATCATTATATAAGCTATGCCACACCAAGTTTGACGTAAATAGGTTAAACCAAACTAAAGTTATCACGCAGAAACTGAATTTATTTTTTTAACAACCATGACCTTGACCTTAGTCAGAACCATGAGTAGAGGGGTAAGTCAAATGAAACTCAAGTTATTACACGAAAACTGAATTTCTATTAAATAGTAACAACTCGACATCGTAAAACTATGCTTTCAAAATGTTATTTTTTGTGTGGCAAATTTAGTTGCTCTGATATCCCTTTTAGACCTCATTTCGCATTTATGGATTTTAGTTGTACAACATTGAAACTATGTCGTGTTCAGCCCAAAACCACTCCGGATTCAGGTCTTTAGTAACAGCTTTGGATTGTTTTTTTAACCAGTGAAACCCGGCGTCGTCAATAAGCGACCTCGTCTATGTTTTGATGTGTTGTAGTTATTTTGACGTTGGTTTCCAGCTCTTGAGACAATATTTTGTTTTTTAACGCAAATTTGACGTCTTTCTTGATAGGCCCACGGTCTGCAAACGGCCCGCCATTTGGATATTTGGGGCCGGCCTTCGGTCTGAGTCATGCAAAATATATCGTTGGTACTCTTCAAAGTCTGGTGGAGGCTGGGCCAGAAACGCTTACATTTTTCGTTAATTGTTTTTGGCGTCTTATTTGAATTTGATAGAAATTTAGGCAATACTTAATATTTTGATTTCATTATTTTTTAAGAGACTAAAACAAAACATGCAATATTATCATGAACATTCATTATCCGTAGAGCAATATGGCCGTTATTGCATTATTCGTGTTTGTTTTGTTGTTGTAGAACTTTAGATATAATTCATAACCATTGCATGGCGCGGATAATCCTTATTTTGCATTTCAATATAATTGCAGCCTAAATGTTAAATGAGGAAAGCAAAAGTTACTTACTTGCATATTACGAATATAATTTCCAGTAACGAGTTGTTAAAATTCAAAGGAGAAATATGCATATCAGGAATCGCCACATTCAGAAAAAAACAGCCTCCCCACACAGTCAAGAAGAGAGGGAGAGAGCATGGTTAATAAAATGATCAGTTAAACTGTACTGGCTCGATTCGCTGACATGACGTCGCACACGATGACGTAATTTTGCCGCGCGACCATTGCCCTGGTTTATGCAACATTGTTGGGCCGATGAGTGGGTTGGAGTTATTTCACCAAGACAACTTGTACTTGTTTTCAGTGTTTTTTACCCCAATGGGGAAAGGGTCCCCTTCTCCTACAATTGGGAAATTTTCGTGTCGTAAAATCTTGAAATTGGGGGAAAAAAGTAGTTGCAAAATAAGCACAATTGGGATTTTTTCATAATTAATGTAAATTCAAACTTAATCAGCTTCACAAAGAATCATAAGGTCTGGTTCCATAACAGGAAAGCCTTTAGTGATTTTAATGTTATGCCAGAATTAAGTTACTGCCAATCCAATGACTGCCTGTCTATGGGAAAATAACTGTCAGCTTTGGGAATGGTACCCTTTTGGGGAGGTAGTTAAAGAAGGAAAAAATCGCTGGTTTTGTGATACGAGAACCTGTTGGGGCAAGTGTGGGGTTGGTGCAACCTAGAACCTTGTTTAAACCCCCAGTGGCAAATTGTTTTGCAATTGACCGTTCCAAGGCGGAAACCCATCGGGTTCTCACTTTTGTTAATTGTTTTGGCGTCCGTTTTGAAACTGATATAGTAATACCAAGCTCTCTTTTCCTCTCTACTTTTTGACTGTGTGGGGAGGCTGTGTCTGCTTGATGTGGCCATTCATGATATGCATATTTCACTTTTTTACACTAAAAGCGCAATGTGCTTTTTAAATAGTTTATTAATCCACAATAATATTTATCATTTAAAAGAAATGTCAGTATCCATGTCAATAAAAAGCATTCTGCGAAGAACATAAACTTAAAAACATATGTTCTGTATTGAAAATAAATATTTTTACACATTCGCCCATTTAATAAAATTAGAATAATGATTAATTTGCTACAACTCATACACTGCTGACCTTGATTGAGGAAAAAAATCGATGTTGCCTGTCAATCAACAAACTTATATTTTTTATGTAAATGACAACCTCAAACATACCAAAACAGCTATTGATCTGACTTCACTCGCGCCAACGCTAAACTTTTTCAATAATTGGGTTCGAATGTGCTAGTGGTTTGTTCAAAATAGAAGGAATATTATTGATATTTAGCAATAACTTGATAATGCTTCTAATAATGTAATTATAGTGTGACGGATACACTATATTAATATTCAAACTGAAGAACTGAACAGCACTAATGCTTATATACTGACTTCTTCATCTGAGAATGATATTGTTACTGCACACACTCTACAAATTACAAAATTTAGAATCAGTATTGAGCCGAAACAAGACAAAGTACCTACTATGTATTGGTTGCCTAAAAGGCATAAAACACCGTACAAAGCAAGATTTATTGCTAACTCTAGTTCTTGCACTACTACTAAATTATCCGTGCTCTTAACATCTTGTCTATTAAAGAACATGTAATTAGGTATTGCGATAAGGTTTTTGAAACTTCTAGAAAAAAAATTATTTTGGTCGATTAAAAATTCAAATGACGTTTTGAAAAAGTTTAAATCAAATAATTTTCAGGCGTTCTGTTTGTCTACTTATGATTTCACAACTTTATACACTTCGCTCCCTTATAATTTAATAAGAGACATGCTAACCAGTCTCATTGAAAAAACGTTTGCTAGAGAAAATAAAACCTTCATCGCTTGTAATGAACACAGGGCATTTTTTACAGATGGTTCTTATGATAATTATACTTTATGGACTTGTCACGACCTAATGGAGTCGCTAACTTTCTTACTGGATAATATTTATGCTAGATTCGGTGCGGGTTCGCTCCCAGCTAGAGGCAGTATCATTTGAAATTCACAGTAGCGCTATTTGTGCCGTGTGGCGGCCGTAAAAAGTCTCCCCGTACATATAGTCAGTACTGTTATCAGTAAATTAACCCGTTACCGATGTCATGCAGTGACTGTTACGTATATCAGGGCTATCCGATCAACCTTTTTTGGGGCTGTCCCGGTGAGCTCAATCGGTTGCGTCGCAGGAATTGCAGGGCTAGGCGCTGTCGCCGTGACGGTGCGGGTTCGCTCCCAGCTAGAGGCAGTATCATTTATAAACAAGTTATAGGCTTTCCAATGGGTACTAATTGTGCACCCCTTGTTGCTGATCTGTTTTTATACTGTTATGAAAGAGACTTTATGTTATCTCTTTCTACTGAACATCAAGATGATATTATTACAGCTTTTAACAACACCTCGAGGTACCTTTATGATTTATTAAATATAGATAATAACCATTTTCCATTACTTGTTAATAAGATTTACCCTAAAGAACTACAACTTAATAAAGCGAACACTTCAGAAAAGCAAGCAAACTTTCTCGATCTAAATCTGTCAATTGAAAATGGTTACGTCACTACTAAAATATATGATAAAAGAGATGATTTTAATTTTAATATAGTAAATTTTCCGTTTTTAGACTGCGATGTTCCCCGTGCAACATCTTACGGGGTTTATATTTCACAGCTTGTTCGCTTTTCAAGAGCTTGAAACGATGTTAATGATTTCAATGAACGTAATCTTTGCATTACAGAAAAACTTTTAAAACAAGGTTATCGGTATCACAAATTAAGGAAAACATTTTGCAAAATTTTATCGTCGATACCCAGATCTTATTCACAAATACAGGTGCAGTTTAAAATCACTATTGCAACAAGGTATTTCACAGCCAGTTTTTATAGAGATTTAATTTACAAACTTAAGAAGATAAAGGGCAATGTTTATTTCTCCCGGTTATTCGTAAAAACCATCTGTAAATTTAAAAAGAAAGGTTACCAACATGATATTTAACAGCGCTCTGCATGCCTGGAATTTACCCCTTCTACAGTTGATCATTATGCTTACCTCTTTGGTTGCACGACGGTGGCAGGGGTTTAAGAGTTTATGAAGGTTTATGGTGAAATCTTTTCTTAAAAGAACATAGAAGCTCGATTTGTTTCTTTTATCCCTGTCATCGTGTTCTTCCTGATTTTACTCCAGGTTTTATGTTTTATGCTTTTGCATGCAAAATTGTTGAGCCGATAAGGGGGTTGGAGTGGTTTCACCAAGACAACTTGTATTTGTTTTGTGATTTGAGAACCTGTTGGGGCAAGTGTGAGGTTGGTCCACCCTAGAACCTGGTTTAAACCCCCAATGGCAAATTGTTTTGCCACAGTACGTTCTTTAAGGCGGTAATCCAAAGGGTTCTCTTTATCGTTAATTGTTTCTGTCGTTTAATTTGAAATTGATTGTCTTATAAACTAATGCTGCCTTTCCCTCTCTACGGCTTATATTAGGCTGTTTTTCTGGTTGTGGCAATTCCTGATAAGCATATTTCATGATTTTAAATATATAATACAAAATGATGATATATTACTGCACGGAATATTTATTGTCATTAGTAAGCGTGGTGACAGTAACAAATAAAGGTATGTGTTAAAATTTTATTTCAGCAACATTACCTCAGAGACGACGAAGATCACCGAGAACGACAAAGAAAGAATTTTTTTCATACTTTGACCATTTCAGCAATATCCGACAAAATTGACGGATGTCATGACGAGGTCAAGTAGAACATATACCATACTTCGCCCTGACCATTTCAGCAATATCCGACAAGATGGACGGATGTCATGACGAGGTCAATTAGAACATATACCATATTTCGCCCTGTAAAATAATTATTGTGCAAAGAAGTTGAAGGACCGGCTGTCTACGAAATTGGCGAAAATTATGCTGATGGAAACATGCAAGGTGTCAAATTAAGAAATTCTGTAGTCATGGAAAGTGTTCATACGTCTTAGTTTGAATTTAAAACTTAACAATAACAATGTGTTTTTACTGTTGGTACTGAGACCTAACAACCAGCTTCAACTAACTGAACAAAACGAGGATGAGGGTCAGCCAAAAAAGGATATTGACGGATGGGATTGTCAATATCGCCATGACGCTAAAGCCGAAGCGTTTCGGACAGCGACTTTAGTATTGATGACATACAACCAACACCCAGAAGTAGTTAGCAGAATGGAGTTTTGAAAACCACGAATTCTATATTCACTTCATGAAACGTAAACTCTCAAGAATAAGGAGAGACTTTGGAAAAAATCATCGTTTCCTCATGATTATGGAATGATAAAAAGGACTTTCGAATTCTTGTCAAGTTGAATCATTCGTGATTCCCGTGTATTGCATATGATTTTTCAACGGACCTCGGTTTGCAGTCATTCTCATCTAAAAGTTATAATTATCCCCCGCCGCATAGCGGCTGGGGGATATAGAAATGGTCTTCGTCCGTCCGTCCGTCCTTCCGTGCGCACACATTTCGTGTCCGGTCCATAACTTTTCCCTAACCCCTAAAAGGAATTTCATGAAACTTTAGTCAAATGATCTCCCCATCAAGACAACGTGCAGAACCCATGTTTCAACCTGGCGGGCTCAAGGTCAAGGTATGTATTGCGTGTCCGGTTCATATCTTCTGAACCCTAGAAGGAATTTCATGAAACTTTAGTCAAATGCTCAGCCTATGAAGACGATGTGCAGAACCCACGTTCCAACATGGCCGGCTCAAGGTCAAGGTCAACAGGTTTGAAGATTTGAACCATGTACTTCATGTCCGGTTCATATCTTTTGAGCCCCTAGAAGGAATTTCATGGAATTTAGTCAAATGCTCAGCCCATGAAGACGATGTGATGAACTCATGTTCCCACCTGGCCAGCTCAAGGTCAATGTCACCAGTGATATTTGAAGACTTGAACTATGTATTTTGTGTCTGGTTCATATCTTTTGAACCCCTAGAATGAATATCATGAAACTTTTATCAAATGTTCAGCCAATCAAGATGATGTGCAGAACCCATGTTCCAACCTGGTTTGCTCAAGGTCAATATCATTGACGATTTGAACTATGTATTTTGTGTCCGGTTCATATCTTCTGAACCCCTGCAATGAATTTTATCAAACTTAAGTCATATGTTCATTCCACCAAGGTGATGTGAAGAACCCATGTTCCAACCTGGTCGGATGAAGGTCAAGGTAACTAGTTGTCTTTGAAGGTTCATATTTAACCATGTCTTTCATATTTGCTCCATAACTTCCAAACTGCTGGAGATATATTTGTTAATTTGCAATTAAGCATCCATAACCTTTCCAACAATCATGCATGCGGCGGGGTATATTGCTATCGTTCCGAATGCCTTCTTTGATTGTGAGATGGGGTTCAAACAAGCTCAGTGCTATATATGCAAAACAATAAAATATATTATAAATAAATATTGAGTATTTAATGCCAATGTTCAATAAAAAAGTGAAATATTCATATAAGGAATTTGCACGTTCAAGACACAGCCTCCCCACACAGCCAAGGAGAAGAGAAGAAAAGAGAGCATGGTTCATAAAATGACATATTTCAAAACATATCACAAACAATTTACAACAAATTGCCAAAAAAATGAGAAACCGAGGGGTTAACGCCTTGGAATCGTCATTGACAATACAATTCGCCAATTTGCTCGACAATTTGCTCACACTTGCCGATCAAAACTCACTAATTTCTGTAGCAAAGTTATACGTGCTCTTACTTTAAAACTCATTTTCAAAGATATTAATAAAAACCTTAAAGTTAGAAAATTGTGTTAAAATCATATCGTTGATGTTTAAACAAAACAGATTTGCTTTGGAATAGATGAAAAGGGTTCTTTGAAAGCAACCGAACACGACAAACTATTCCAGGCTCGGTTAGTCAAGGCGGAACTAATAATAATAAAATTAGGAAAGGGGATCTGAGAATATAAATCCTGCAAAACTAAGACAACGCTAAAGATGTGGTTGAACAATATCCAAATCAGCATTTGCTGGGATATTATCTTTAAACTTGCCGAAATATTAAAACAAAAGTAGTTTTAGAAGCACTATTTAACATACTAGTAGTAGATAAGTATCGTGCTAAACGACCTTCAAATGACAAAACTGATACTGAAACCGAACACGACAAAGTGGAAATAATGCAGGCTCGGTTCATGGGCAGTAATTGGAATGCATATTACGGGCATAGTGCAACTCAATATTTACACTCGTAAACAGAACAATTTGATCCATTCCAAACCAAAGGTAAAATTATTTGAAACGTTACATTTCCAAAAAGCATGATTGTAATGTAATTGTAAATCGTTTTATGCAGAGAAATTATAATTGAATCATTACATTTTTTTCCAAGAAATCGTCCCAGATCTTATTGCTAACTGGGACTTAAATTACTTAATGCATACGATGTAAGTTATCCATGGGTCATCCAGAGTTATTAAACTATATACTGAAAATCACTGATTGACTCTGAATATTTCTAAAGGGAACTTTGAAAGCCAAAGAACACAACAATTACGAAAATATTGCAGGCTCGGTTTGATTGAGTCTGTTCATAGGAAATAATGGAAATGATATTACTGTCCATGCAATCCAGTCCAGGGTTTAACGCAACTAGCTATTTATACCAGTTAACAGTACAATTTAAATCGATCCCAAACGATGGTATTTTCAGATTAAGTATCATTCAATGTTCAGCGGCGTATGTTCCAAGGTAAAAGAATAGATTTTCATCAATCGAGAAAACTATGGGCGGGCCTAAACTGAATAGAATTTTACTGAGAACCTGAGAATAATCATTCCGCATACCACAGAGAACGCCTACGGCAAACATTAAGAAACTGGAGGTATCCTGAGATGATTGAACACTATCCAAATCTACATTGGCTGGGCAATTGAAACCACTCATTTTTTAAAAATGGCCGAAAAATTGAAACAAAAGAATTTTAAAAAGTTCTTTTAACATACATAAAATTAACATATCGTGCGCAGCAACCTTCAAAAGGCGTAACTTATAATAGGACTGATTGAGTGTACCTTTAGACTTTTTCCAGCAGCCACAGGACACAAACATCGCTACTGTGGTGAAAATGGAAAGCCACCGAACACCATAATTATGAAAATATTACTGTCTCTTTTAAAATGTTCATTTATTTTCTATAAACATAATAATAAATAAACGTGATTAGCATTATGATTATTGGCACGTATGTGAATGGTCCAGTAAATATAATTTGATACAAGGTAACATAAATTGCACTGTCTGTATTGTCAAAAAGTGATATAAATGTAATTGATGATTGTCCACATCCAGCAGACATAGCCTGTAAGAAATATTTCTAGAAGATGAAGAGATAGATGAAAAGGGAACTTTGAAAGCCACCGAACACGACAAATATGAAAATACTGCAGGCTCGGTTTGATTGAGCCTGTTCATGGGCAGTAATGGGAATGCTTATTACTGCCCACGCCGCCTAGCCCCGGGTTGAGCGCAACTCAGTAATTACACCATTAAATAGTACAACTTCGATCCATCCCAAACGATGGTATGCATATGGCGGTGAACATGGAACCTTCAATGAGGTATTTTCAGATTAATACCATTCCATGTTCAGCGGCGTATGGTCCCCAGATAAAAGAATGGGTTTGCCAGAGGCAGAATGAGAACTTTCTCGCTGTAGCTTAACACACAGTGATAATGAGGCTTTAAAAGTACTTGATAACCCTGTTCATAAGTTTGCCCTTTGGATGATACTGGGTGACAATAATAACATCTTGTCTGACGCTAGAGCTCATTGCCAAAGGACGTTGAACATTTTCTTTCAAACTTTGTAATCTGTTTCCTGTTTCCTTATCCAAAACTTCGATAGTATTTTTAGAGTTCTCCGACAGATAAATCAGGTCATTGCAGAGGACCATGCCGTCGATTTGAGGAAGATCAGTGTGCCATAATATACAACCTGTATTTTGTTTAAAACTAAATACACATCTCGAGTAAATGTCGTAAATAAAAATGATATCTTTGCATCCGTCATGTGCTGAATATTGCGGCCACCATTCATCGCAATTGATGTTTAACTTTGTTATTCCAGCCTCAATTCCTTCTTTCGAAATTTCGTGCACGTGTTTGTTAGAACAGCAAACTATCGCCTTGTTCTCACCACCAGTTATAGAATGCAACGCCTGACTGCATCCTGATAAGAACTCTTTGACATAGGAAATTCCACAAATGACTCTCTTTCCACTATTACAGGTTCGAAATTCAATGTTAAAAAGTGATAATACTGAAGTGGAATCCCTCCGACGAAACAATATCAATAATCTTTGGTCACCGATGTTGCAAACTTTGACCGGGATTCGTCGTCGGCCAAATCTATATTTATTAAACTCCCCAACGACATCATCATATAAAAAGATGCATGAATTTACTTGATCGGTAATCACGATTTTGTCTGCAGCCATAACACACAAACTCCATAGAAGGCATTTATTTCTTCCCGGAACAATTATTTTGCGATGGTACAAATATGAGTCCGTCCGCTGTACAGTTGGTTTCTGATCAGGTGTGTTTGATACTTTAGTTAAATCTGATACAGACGAGATCTCAGTGGTATCTGCATCTGTTTGACTGGACAACATGTCAGATGAAAGTACTGATCCATCTGTTGATATAGCACTGGACTCGGACACTGTTCGTTTCCTTCCAATACGCGTTTTCTGCTTCGAGTAATGCAAGAAATAATCATCTCTGGCCTTTGACGAAGACAATCTAGTTCGCTGCTCCGACTTGTTTTGAAGAGATTTGTGTTTGTCCGGTGTATCTAGAATCATTTCCTCCTTTTCAGCAAAAGTTACCTTATGCGTTGATTTATAATTAGCGTTTTCGTCATTACTGCCTGTTCGAGGACTCGATGTTGTTGAATGGTTGTCTACATATAAATAACCTGAAGACTGACTTGAACATGAAGAATAACTCGAGCCTGATAAAGTTCTTAAATATATATCTTTTGTTCTCCATGACTTTTTAGTCATCGAAGCGGAATTGTTTGCAAGTTTTTTGAAGTCTAGTTCATGATCAAATAAATCTCCAACTTTTACAACATTCATGAACTCTTTAGTGGGACGAAGGTAAAAGCGTTTGTCCAAAATGTAATTAATCGACTCTTGTATTTCTTGTGCAACAGTTGCCTGATCTTTATCTTTGCTGACACCGCAGTGAACGCTGTCTATGGAGCTACAAATAAAAATCATGAACAAGATTTCATTCTGAATAGCGATTTTGAATATTGGAATAAGATTTAGAATAATATGATTTCATTTAAAGTCGCGACAAATTTAAGTTCATATAATGCGTTTTTAAATGGATTTTGTATGGTTTTACCTTTTGATTTTTTCTTCAGCTTCGTTCAACGACTTCATCAAAAGTTCTGTCTTGTGTTCTATTTGGTCTTGTAACTTCTTTTCCATAATTTCAAAGCGATTGCGAATCTCATTCAATTTAGCCTTAGCAGATTTATCCAAGTTATAAATATGAACAAAAGCAGCATCCAATAATTCCGCTGGTGTAGTACATCGTCCTTCAGTTCTAACTCTATCGCTTTCGTTGTCACCTACATAACGGTAAAACATTTTACGAAAATTATAAAAAGGTGAAATATGCATATCAGGAATTGCTTCATCCAGAAAAAAACAGCATGGTTAATAAAATGATCTGTTTCTGATTGATATATAAATCATGGAGTTTCAAAAGTTATAAACAAATTACATATTTTGGTTGACGAAAAAGCTAGTTTAAAAGAGGCCATTAATTGAAAATTTGTAGCTGAGTTTTGGTTCTTGCTGAATATATGGTGGAATAAATGTAGAATAACTTTTAGGGGAATATACATTCGAATTTTCAAGTTGACATCTCAAGTAGTTTCTTAGTTATGAACTTAATGCATATTTCCTTTTAAATGAAGCCGATGTCGAGTAAGAAATCTCCCCTATTTTTCGAATAGTCGGGCTGAAATGAACTAAAGCATCACAAATAAAAGATGACAACTGAGCTCAATACCTCTGAATTTCTCTTTTTTCTGGAGGAAATCAGGATCAATTTTATTGACGATATCATCTCTTCCACACTCATGAAGAGCTCCCAGAAGAACATGAAACCATTTCTGTGGAGGAAGTCGACATTGAACGCATTCCAACAATACGAGTGATGCTGCGGTGCGCCCCGAGTTTTGGAGAGTAGTAAAGATATGTTCTTTATCGCGCTGACTGATGGCGCAATCTCTTTCTAAAAGCGGAACAAGCGCTTCTGGTTCAAGTTGGGACCCTACTGTCTGGGTAAAGAGCCTTAACAGTTCCCTTTCTTTATGGGCGAGACATGAAGTATACGGTCTTGACAACAGATCTGCTAAATGCGGATAATCTAAAACAGGCCAATATTTTCGTAAGTCTTTTGTTCATAAAAATATCAATATGCTCAGAATCAATCTCGGAAGAACGGTTACCATTTAATATAATTAAGTAAATATTCAAACTTAATGTTTGTTTTCATAAAACGGCAACGGAACATCTGATCTCAGTATATGCAATATATGTATAATAGAAAATGTTAATTTTATATATGTAAAGACAATTGCATCATATTTATTATACGTATGTATTGGTTCACATCTTTACCTGAAAGTCGTAAACAACTGATGAATTGGCGCCATTTATTTGGCGCCTTTAATTTGAAAATCTGATCGATGAGACTGTCGATTGCTTTCTTTTGTGAATGATTAGCTAGCACAACTAACCGATGAGCCTGGTCTGAAACAGATGGATATATATTGATAAAGGTAGAAATTTAATACTTATGCAATATGGGGCGTTCTTGTGTACCTATTACACTATTCATTCAAGCATTTATGAAGATTTGTAACAAGCAGTTAATTTGTATTAGTTTTAATGAATAAAACGAAAAACTTTCAGTCAACAGTAACGCATTTTTTAAAATAAATTAACAATTAAATTAAGACATTCGGCCCATACTATTTTACGCAGTTACAAAATAAATTCGTTCTTAAAAATAATCGTAGATGTGAATAAAACATTGAATTGAATTTTAACAAGTCGTTTTTTCCATGCCATAAAAATTGTTTTTTGCATACCAAATTCAATAAGCTGACATAAATGTGATGCCATCTTTTCCAGATTAACTAAGCCAGCTATTTCTGATTTGAAGTGCAAAACCTTAGCTTCGATCATATTTTCTACTACTGCATTTCTTTTCCCGTCATCAGCATCACTGTCAGAGTCAGACGAAACTGCATTAAATTAAACAAGAAATATCTTTAAAAAAATAAACGGCGTAGATGGTATATGAAATGATGCAGTTTATAGCTGCTATTATTCACTTCATATTGATTTGCGTGTTAATTAAATCATTTCATTGAGAATCCTTAACAATGACTTTTTTTATTAAAATTTGAATGTAAAATTACATACCACATAAAGAACAGATAAAAAGAGAGAGATTTTAGTTTTGTTTATAAATGTGAATCTTATAATTATGAAAACGTATTTTAAAGGTATTGGCTTTATTAATACCTTACACATAATAAAAAGTATGTATCAATTACTGAGACAATAAATAAATTGAGTAAAGATCTTAAGATTTATTGTTAGCACTAAAAAATTAATAAAGAATTATAATTGTTTTCTTTATTAAATTGAAGAGCATTTCTTGGGAATATGAAAAAAGTGAAATATGCATATCAGGAATGACCACATCCAGCAGTAACAGCCTCCCCACACAGCCAAAAAGTAGATCGGAAAAGAGAGCATGGTATTACAATAGTCAGTTTCAAGACGCCACAAACAATTAACGAAAGTGATAACCCGAGGGGTTACCGCCTTGGAACGGTCAGTGGCAAAACAATTTGCCGCTGGGGGTTTAAACCAGGTGCTTGGGTGCACCAACCTCACACTTGCCCCCAACAGGTTCTCGTATCACAAAACAAGTACAAGTTGTCTTGCTGAAATAACTCTAACTCACCCACCAGCTTAACAATGTTGCATGCAAAATCACACAAACATATAAAACATAAGAAGCTAATAGCATTGCAAAGCCAAAAGCCAATGATCTTACAGAGACCAGAGCATCTGGAGGTCAGCGTACACCATTGCGCTTCCCTAAATGTTCTATATAGAGTCTTGGGAGTCTCCTTGATTTATTTATTCTTAAACAATATCAGGCATGGTCTTCTGATGAAGTTAGAATATAAATCTACGCAAAACATAGATTCAATGCCACCATGACCGTAGGTTTCTACCTCAAATTTCACTTTGAAGACTACCATCTTTGCCTATAGATTTAATTTACTTGTGGCTAACCTGTTTATAGGCATTATTTTAAAAGTAATTTTTTTCTTATCAAAAATGTTTTGGATAATGATTTTTGGTTCCAACAGCTGCAGAAATACACAATTTCTGTTTTTAGAAGGAGTTTTATTTTTTCTGTATTTGCCAATTAGCTAATATTTTATATAGTCTTACGGGTTTCCCCTAACATTTTTTAACCAACCGGGAAGCAGCTTTTATTTAGTGTACACTGATCTGGAGAAAAATTAGCAAGAAACAATTCTACTCTATGATAGTTATATGTTTTAATAGCAATCTTATAAAAAAAATCATCTCCTGAAAACCGCTACGCTAACATGTTCTTAGATCTGATTTGAGTGCGATTGCTTTAATAGCGAACGCGAAGATTTTTCGCGTATCATATTACATGTAGTTGCCAGATTTAAGACAAGTAAACACATCGTACAATCCTCAGTCGTGATAAAGAATAAATTTTATGCAAGAAACGTATTGTAAAGGGTCTTGATTTTGTTTATCCTTATGACATAATGTATTAGATGTATATCAATTGCTGAAAGAATAAAATAACTTTAGAGAAGATGTTAAATAGCGAACTCATTGTTTACATCGCGTAGCATATTATAGGCAGTTCCACTTACTTTTTACTTTCACTCATTTTGGATAGGTTGATGAAGAGTGACTGAATTGTTTTTGACAAATAAACCTAACCAAAGACGACAACTGGAGACAACACCGTTCGACTTATCAGAATAGCAAAGTTTTAAACGTCACAGCAATAATCGTTTCAAACAGAGTACTAATTGTTTAAAAATCCCACTAGATACCTCTCCACCCTGCTAGATGCATCTCTGGTGTAAATCGCTACCAATCGAAATAGTTTATTTCATTTTCCCGCTGCATAATAATAGAATACGAGTTTTATTTACAACACTTCATTGGTTAATACGGAATCGACCCTACGATTTCGACGCGCGAAGCGCGTCGAAATCGTGTCGATTCCGATTACGGTATTGCGCATGTCTAACGGTCTATACCAAGCGGGTTTGAAACCGCGTCTTCCGGTTTGCAAAATCTGACTATGGGGCGCGTCACGGGAAAAAGTACATTCGGACCGTTGACGAAAATAGAACCGAAGGTACCTTTCCCGTGGCGCGCCCCAATATCACTTTCATCATTGCAAAGTAAGGCTTTTTCTGATTGGACAATATGACTTGGATCCAGATTGCTTGCTTCTGGATTTAAAAACTGAAAAGCCGCCATTTTGTTTCTCGATTCACATTTTCAGAAGTTCTGATTCCATATGTTAGATAACAATTAAGATTGAACTCGCCCTAAAAATCAGGTAAATAAGTTTCTACATTGATTAAAACCTAATATTGTCACATAGTTAGAGTCTAACTGTAGACTTCACAGTACTGTAGTGATGAGCATTACGGTAGTTGTTCGAAATTTGGTAAATTGCAGTGACACCGGTTTCCACGACATTCTAAACATTGGAATTTTACTACGTTTTTATTTATTTTTTTACTGAAATCATCAACAAGAACAGTAAGTTTAACATTGCAGATTAGATGGTAATATCGATTGCTTTCGTTTTAATTTGGTGTGGGAAAGTGATAAGGTATTACGTTGAAATTAACTCTGGACAGAACTGGTCAAATGAAATCTGACCACAATTTTTGAAGATACAAGTGTTTTCATGATCAGGACTTGAACCCAAAGTTTGCAGATTAAGCATAAAGCTACTCTGCTAATATAAGTTGTTTGAGGCATGGTAAAGCTGTGTTTACCAAATGCTATCTGAATAATGCTTCATTAACAACAAATAGAAATTTTTAGAGCTGCCTTTCCAAAAAAAAAATGAGGCATATTCTAGAATTATTTAAATAAGAAGCAGGGCGAAGCCGTGTTAACCACTTATTATTTATTTCAGATTTTAGGAATAACTGCTCAGCAGAGGTGTAGAAATTTTGTTTTACCCACTTTAAATAGGAAGCACGGCGAAGCCGTGTTTACCACTAATTGTTTATTTCAGATTTTAGGAATAATTGCTCTGTCAGAGGTGTAGAAATTTTCTTTGACCCAATTGCCTTACAGGTTGAGTGAATGAGCAAGTGACAGAAAGTACACTTGCTCTTACATTTTAAATAAAATACTCTCTGTAAAGCTTTGTTTACCAATTTATGCTATCTGAATAATGCTTCATTTACAACAAATAAAAATTATTAGAGCTACATTTCATTAAAAAAATGAGGCATAGTGTTGAATGATTTAAATAGGAATCACGGGAAGACGAGTTTACCACTAATTATTTATTTCAGATTTTTACCGGACAGGTCGGACAGTCCGGCGACTTTAAAGAAGTCTGTCACTAAGAAAAATAAATTAAGTCATAGAGGATATTTGTTTTTACCAGTGTAAGATAGAAATATATTTCACCGAGTGAGCTCCGGAATTGGTATTTTCACGAGTGGCGAAGCCACGAGTGAAAATACATAATTCCGGAGTTCACGAGTGAAATATATTTCTATCTTACACTGGTAAAAACAAATTTTCTTTTTATTTTATGCTTTTAGTTCAAACTTTGTGTGAATAAGACAGAAACATTGCATGAAATGGCGCCAAAACTTTTGTCTTCAACGTGACGTCATGACGTCATATGACCAAACTTGAGTCCGATTTCTAAACGTTCTCATTCGGAATGTTATGTGCGTTTGGGTACCAACGTCAAAAACAGTGAAAATAAAAATGATATTCCACTGTTTGAAAACAGTGAAATACCACTTTTATTTCACCGGGAAAACTCTATATTTCACTGAAAAGCATAAAATAAATTGGAATGTATATGCATGTATAGGCAAATAATATCATTTATAAATTTTGTTTTTTGTAATTTGTATTTCAGTTTGAAGTATACATATAAAAGATGCCTGAAAAATCTGGTTCAAATAGCATGAAACTGGAATAGGAGAAAAATAAGACTACTGGATAGGTAATTTTTTTTAATTTACCTGTAATAAACTGTACAAACACTGAAACAGCACAGAATCTGCCCTTCCCTTACATGCCTTTGCATGGCTGGACAAACCCACTAGCCCGACGCCTTGGACAAGCTGAAAATTGTATCGGACAATCTCAAAATATCTGATTGCTTGTCTGTGGGCAAGCTCAATTTTTTTAGTGTAGACTAGTTTAAACGTTAATTTGATATGCGCCATTCTCTTTTATGCATATCGTATTACAACAGCAATTAGTTTATTACAAAATAACATGTTTTGAGATCTATTTTAACATTATCAAGCCCCCCATGTAATGGTTTCTCTTGAATTTCCTGTTTCTTTCTTTACTGTTAATACTGACTGAATTTGCTTATTTGGGCAAAAGTGGGACTACATTGTAGCTGAAATGTTTACCCAGCTAGTTTTAGACTACATTTCAGTTACTAAAAAATCTTAAGGTAGAGCAACTGTAATGCTTTCCCGCGCAAAAATTTGCGACGTCATCAAACATCGGCTCGCTTTCGGTGACTTCCGACGCTACTCGTCAGAGCCGATAGTAGCCGAAGCAACATCGATTATTGTCGACTGTTAGTGACAGTTCACCGAGTATTCCCGACATTCGAGAAAAAAGCGCGGGAAAGCATTACAGTTGCTCTACCTTAATTTGTCCAGCCCTGCTACGGTGTACCATAATCTCTGGCATATTCACACAAAATCACCCGAACATGCCAAATTTTTGGAAGACACAGAATCAAACGCCACAAAGTTTCTCTGCAGACCATGTTGTAAATACATTATGGGTCCCTTTGGTCACTTATTTAATCCTTTATTTAGTGGATAAATCTCATAATCTTGTTCACGTTTTTTAGAAAGAAAACAATGCTGTTTTAGTTTTCACAGTCAATAACTTAACATGCTTCATGGACACACCTTTTTAGCACAAATGGTCAGCCCATGTAAATCCAGATCAGATGGCATATATGTAGATTCAGATCAGCTGGCACATCTTTATGAGGTCTTTAAAATGTGATAACACTCTG
Source organism: Corbicula japonica (assembly GCA_038501625.1). Taxonomy (NCBI): domain Eukaryota; kingdom Metazoa; phylum Mollusca; class Bivalvia; order Venerida; family Cyrenidae; genus Corbicula; species Corbicula japonica. The sequence goes on along the minus strand of JAZAYU010000017.1, from coordinate 2,843,611 downwards.
GAATTAAAGCTGGCATGAAATGTTCCATCATTTCCATCTTCCTTTTATGTGATTTTAATAAAAAGACCTTACATGTAATAAATAAATTATGGCAACAGTATGAATTGTTCACTGTTAACTGCAACAGCAATTTATGTACATCTTCATAAGCCACAAAAGGTACTGTATAACTGAATTACTAGTTATCAGCAAAGATTTAAAATCAAACTTTTTTTTTTCAGAGATGTGTATCACCAAGATTATGAAGCCTATAGATACTTATGCAGAATTGGTAGACAGCTACGGCACAGAATATGAACATTAACATAGTAAACAGATAAAAGGTTTGCATAAATTTTCTTTATTTTCATTTATTAAAGCTGCATGAATGTATAATAGCAGGGTTGGCCTATTGACTGGTCAATTGAGTATTGAGCAGGCCGGTGGTCAATAGTGGTCATAACTGGTCAATGCTGGTCATTACTGGTCAATTTTGTTCACAACAAAACTGTCCAAAGTGTTCTTTAAATCATTCAAAATCCTTTAGGCCCTTACAATAGCCCCTGTATTGGTCTAAGTGGTACTTCATTTATGGTTTATTATTGGATAAGCTTTAAATAAACACAACTTCTTAATTGGTATGTGCCTATGTTCAATAAGCAAAAGAAATGTATGTCTTAATATTTTAAATCAATTTTAACTGTCGACAAATGAATTTATAAAAGCCTTAAGATATAAAATTATTTTTGAAGATAAATTAATTTGCGGTTGATTTTAATATTTCAGGAAAACAGCTTCACATGAAATGCTGTGGGAATACCAGGTTAACTGTTCTAGACAGTAGAGGAAAGAGAAGGAGAGCTATCTGATCCAGTTATTACGAATTTCAGTGTTCCACAGGGATCCATATTAGGACCAAAATACTTTACGATGTATACCAAGCAAGTCGAAAACATGACTATCACAGTTGGTGAGACATCTATTTTAGCTTCAAATGACAGCATCAGAAATCTTGGGGCTCACTTCACACCACAAATGGACATGGAGAAACATGTCAACACTGTCTGTAGATCTGCCTACCACCAGCTGAGAATCATCGGATGCATACGGAATTACATTACAACTGATGCTACAAAAACATTAGTTAATTGTCTAGTAACATCAAAGCTTAACTATTGTAATTCATTGCTCTTCGGTATTCCAAAACTGACAATGAATAAACTACAATTGGTTCAGAATACAGCTGCCAGAATCTTGACAAAAACTCCTCGTCATGACCTTAAAACACCAGTGTTCAAGGAACTTCATTGGCTACCAATATGTCAACGGATCGATTACAAGGTCCTACTATACACTTACAAGGCTCTCCATGGACAGTGCCCACAGTACATTATTGACTTATTGTGTGTGTACCGACCAGCTAGAGACCATTGTTCTAGCAGTTCTTTAACACTTTTAGTACCACATACCAGAACTGTGACTTTCGGAAACAGTAGCTTTAGCCATGCTGCACCAAGGTTATGGAATGCACTGCCAGAGTTAGTTAGAACTGCACAGACACTTGACACTTTCAAAAGACAGCTAAAACACACCCTTTCCGCTCATACTATGTATAATGTTGATTAACTGGATATATTAACAATCATAAGACATTGGGTTGATTTTGAACGGAGAGTGATGCTATAATGTGTTATCTACACATCAACGCACTTGTTTTTTTTTTAACTTTCTACTATGTTTTTCATGCAAACTTTTTTATCCAAGTTTTATTTTTTTTTATCTTTTATTTTAATTTTTTTCTCTATGTTTTATTTGCCCATGCTTAATTAATTCTTATTGTATTATATTGCTATATCTTGCTTGTTGTAAAGCACTTTTGAATATATGAAAAGAGTGCTATATTAATCTGGACTAATTTGAATGTTTCATTCTATTTAGATAATAAATTTCTCTACTGTCACTAAGTGCCTTTTAACTAAGAGTTTACAGGAAAACTGGTGCATTCTACATCTCAAAGGATTCTTCCAAACTTCACAGAATCATTCAGCTCACTAAGATGTAGTGTTTCATCTATTATGATTCAAATTTCTACATTATTTTATATTCAATACCATAACAAATAATTTGGTATTTAATATTGAAAATCAAATTATAACATGTTTAGTAGCAAAATGTTTCTTATTTTAAAAACAATATATATGTGATACTTAAAATGTTCACTTATGAAATTAGTATCAATTTCTTGTAAAAAATACTTATTTTGTAAATTGTTAACAAGAAATATTCTTATTACTCTTCATGATTTTTGACAGTAAGGTTAGTAATGTAAATTGAGAACCTGAAGCCAGACTTGTTGATTGATATCTGATTAAATATATTTTATTTCCTTTGAATTGTAAGGAACTATCACATGTTATCAATCTGACGCTTTTATCACATATTGTTTACATGTGCTTTAGGTCTTACTTTTCTTAATCGGTCAAAATCTCAATTGTTATGTTGTAAATGTCAATTTTTGAAAAAGGTATTTAAACAGAATTTTCTAGGTAAACAACAACAAAAACTTTGTGAAGGAATTAGCTAAAACTTTGTGACTAAATTAAATAATACTTTGTGAAAATTTGTGAACTGTTAAAGGGACTTTATGAACTTTAAAATTAAAAAGGGAAATTAAGCTAAAATTCTTAAGACATTACTTTGTGAATAAAAAATTATTAGTTGTAAAATTGTTATTGTGGATTTATTTTATAAACCACAAATAAAAGCTTAGAAACCTTAAAAGACTTTGTGTAGAACAACCACTCTGTGTAAGACAACAATAAACCCGTGTAACACCAGCTGTTCAAATAAGCGCTCACCGCAGAAGAAGAGATTAACATCGCAAAAGTCGTTATACACCAAAAGCTCTTCATAATACATCTTACAACCTTGATCAGCTTTGTTTAAAAGTAAAACAACAAATGATGATTTGTTTCTTTATTTTACTGTTAAACATTCGATACACATCTCTTGAAATTCGTCGATTCCGAGAGAGGCAGTGCCTTAGTTCATATTAAATTAGGTCAAAAGTGAGCTTAGACAGCTACGCCTAATCAAAAGTGAGCTTAGACAGCTATGCCGAAAAAAAATGTCAGCGTGGTTGCATTTATATCGTCAAGGATATAGACGCTTGTGGATTTTAGTTGGAAACTGTCATAAACAACGTAGTTTCCAGATATCTATTATGCATAGTCTGTCATAACATTTTTTATTAAATTTTTGTTTTAATATATCCCATTATCGACAGAACTTAACATGAATAGGCTTAAGGTAAGACCTGTGTAATGAATACCTTTATCCAGAAGAGTATCCAAGGGAGGTAACTATAGTAGTAAATTAGCCAAACTTCCCGCAGTGGTTACTTCCCCTTACAGTTGCAAGAGGACAAGGGTTCAAATCCTACTGGAAGCTATTTTTTTTTTGTAAGCCTAGAGCTTAACTAATTGGCATATTTCTTTTTTTCCTGTGTAATTCTGTCATTGAATAAAAAATTCTCATGATTTAAACTAAAATAAGCAAAATAATCAAGATTAAAGGGGTTTTCGCTATCAGAATAGTGTTTATTCAAGTCATCAATTTGAAAATTTCTAAAACTGGACGGTAAACTTCTCTGAAATTTTGTTTAAATTTTGTTTGAGGTATATAGTTAAAAAATAGTAAAGTTTGGTATATTGCACCAATCAGGATTTTGCACAATTTTCATTAATTTAGTCTCGTGAAATATAAAAAAATGCATTTTTAAATTTATTTGGTCAAAAAATGTCATTTTAAGATATATTATGTATTTATATATTATATCTTAAATTGGTTTAGTAAAATATAACATATTTTTGATACACTGTAAAAAATTAAGGTTGAATTTATCAATAACAAAAAAATTTGTCACCGATTAAAGAATTTGGATACTTTCACGTTTTTTCTCACTTTTTTAAATAAAAAAAGCTAAAAATCTCAAAAACTACACGGTGAAAATCATTAAAATTTTGCATACAAGTCAGTGGTATGAAGCAGTTGATGAAAATATAATCAGATGTTGGATTCTTAATAGTGCCCATTACACAGGTCTTACCTTAAGGGCTTGCCACACTCCTCAATCCTATTTATCGATAAAAAGAAAATTATCAAAATCTCAATAACGGCAAAATGCTGTGTCCTCGTGACTTACATTATATAAACTTTACGAGAAATTAGTAAAAGTGTGTTTGACCTTCAATTTCCTGGTCGCTTCCTGGTCGCGTAAACGGATGACAATCACTGATTTTTTTTTCGTAGTTGAAAGTTTTTTACAAAGTACACAACATTTTCTTGTCAGTATCATTGCGCTCATGTGGGAATTTAAAATTATGTTTTGTATCGCATAGTTTTTGTGAATTTATGTTAATAGAATTCTAAGGAATTTTTAGGTCTAGCTTTGTTTCTTTACTTTTCTAACGTGTCTTACTGTATGCAAAATAAAGATAAATAAGTAACATTTATTTGTGCAAAGTTTCATTGAACGGCATTTTGCCATTATTGAGGTTTGATAATTTTCTTTTCATCGGTCAATAGGATTGGGAGGAGTGTGGCAAGCCCTTAGTCTAACCGAACCTGCAATATTTGCATATTTGTCATGTTTGGTGGCTTTCAAAATTCAATTATTATCTGTTTCAATATCACATTAGCATTATTTTTGCCTTGTGACGGCCTTTAGAATATTACCGTTCATGCAGTTAGTGCTGTGATCAGTGACGTCCTTTGATGGTCGCCGAGCACGATTCTTGTGTACTTTAATAGTACTCCTAAAACACCCTTTTCAGTGTTTTGTCCTGATTGATTAGAATCAATACCCCAGCCATTTCGCCTTTAGAATTTTTCAACCACCTCTAAGGTACACCACCTTTTGTTTCTGTGGGTTTTCTTGACGTATTTAACATTTTTATAGCAGTTGCAAATTGTTTGCCTGTATCGCCAGTAAACTATAGGTCTCGAATTTTTTTATTAAGTATCTAATCCAAGTTTATTTGCATTAATCCAATGGATCACAGGGCATATTGTTGACTGAAAGACAGAGTTGCGCAGCTTTTGTCACTGAAGATAAGCTAAGGAGTGTAAAATCTTTCTTTAATACTCTGCTATTTTTAATGCTTGGTTGCATGTTATTCTACCATTCACCATATTCAAATTGCATTACCAACAGCCAATAAGTGAACTGCCAGCAAAAAAGGCATTCCGTTAAAATATTGTCAGGCAGATGAAAAAATGAACATTGAAAGCCACCGAACACGATAAATATCCCACACTGCATGCGCGGATTTTGAGCCTGTTTATGGAGCTGATTGGAAATATTATCATTCACGCAACCCAGTCCCACGTTGAAAGCAATTTAATATTAACATTGTGCTCAGCGGCCTTCAAAGGGCGTAATTGAAAACAGCACCGAATGAATGTAAGGGGCGACGTTTTACAGCCGCTACAAGGTAAAAAAATGTGATTATTGAATGGATGAAAAAGGGTCTTTGGAAGCCACCGAACAGAAAAAATATCAAAATTCTAAAAATTAAGACCGATAAAGAAAACCAGCGGGACTACTGCATTTTCTAAGTGCATGACGAATACGAGCTCGTAGTCCTTCCTGAAATCATTTTCAATATTAGGGCATCAATCATGTAAAACACATGTAATGGAAATACTATTGGTAATAATTTTGGTTTTCCAAATTAACAGTGAGTATGTTTCTTGATTTCCAGAATATATTTTCATCTTTTTGAAGAGCAAATAAAGATATGAAACATAATAGAAATGTTTATTTCACCTTTTAAGTAGTTGCTAGATGGTTTTAAAATTTCACAATCCAATGTAAATTCGGGTTCCATGTCTCTGACGATCTCCTGATGTCCTTTCTGGCACAAAATTCTCAGAAAATTTATGTACCACATCGACGGGGCTTGTCGCCGCTGCATCCGGTCTAACATCATCATGGTAGCTGTAATTGATCCTTTCGCTCTTTGACATGCCTATGATAAAGTACAATAAAATTATTTTATCGCCTTGCTTAATGCCTGTCAAATCTACCCTAAGTCTGTAAAAAGACTTTTTTGCAAAGAACTTTCTTCAAACAAAACTTGTTATGGGCCGAGTTTGTCTATTATTTGTTGTGTCTAGATGTTAAAAATGTGTCGTATTGTAAATGTTCGCTCTCAATGCATCTTTTATTTAACCGTGAAAGTAGACGGTTTATGGCCTTCTCTGTTATGCATACTATAGTTTACACGGAGACAGAAAAATATAATAATAGAAGAAAAGGGAACTTTGAAAGCCACCGAACACGACAAATATGAAAATACTGCAGGTTCGGTTTGATTGAGCCTGTTCATGGGCAGTAATGGGATTGCATATTACTGTCCACGCCGCCTAGCTTAAGTTTTAAGTTTTGGAAAGTGAAAGTCATGTAATATACCTGAATTTCTTCAATATCTTCAGAATTGATGAGAGACGCTGCATGAAGGTGGTATATAATATCACACGGTTCCAACTGTTGTTCTAAGTAAGGTGCAAATATCTCCAATATTTTTTTCTGATGTCGGAATTGTTCGCTGCATCTGTCTCTATCTTTCAGTAAGGCTGCCACATATGGATAATCTACAAATGTACCATTTTATTGAAGTTCTCATTGTTTATTTTGTTGAGCTTTACAATTTTTCTTTTCACAGTGTGTAATCTGAAACTAGAGTGGATTGTTACTTTTAAAATGTTTTTTCTGTATCGGTTTATTTTAAATTTAGGGTAGGTTAAAATTTCGCGATTTAACTTCCTGAATATTGCCTGTGTATTATGGTTTGTTGTGGTGTGTTAGAATCTTTTTACGTTGATAGATGATGTTGCTGTTTTTCTATGATCAATGTATAAGATGTGCTTCCGAAGATGTTATTGAAGATAGCCTATTTATATGTCCCGGTCTGGCTGCACATCTTTCTCACCCTTTGATATTTGGTGCCCAACGAGATACCATAAAAGTTTTCTTTGGTGGCTACTTAATGTTTAACTGTGATAAGAGTAAGGTATATGCTTCCTGGTTGTTATGTTTTGATGTTGTATGTGATATAGATAAAGGACAGGTTGTCTACTTGTAACGTTATTCTGTTTAAAGTGTTAGACACATGCTTCCGTACAGTTACGTTTTCCTGTTCTAAAAGTACGCGATTTGCTTGAACCATGTTACGATTTGCAGTGACGCGATATGCTTCCTTGTTACGTTTTTCAGTGTTAAATGTTCTCGATATGTATAGTTATTGTTTAGTTTTGCTGTGTTAAATGTTCGCGATATGTATCGTTATTGTTTAGTTTTGCTGCGTTAAATGTTCGAGATATGTATCGTTATTGTTTAGTTTTGCTGTGTTAAATGTTCGAGATATGTATCGTTATTGTTTAGTTTTGCTGTGTTAAATGTTCGAGATATGTATCGTTATTGTTTAGTTTTGCTGTGTTAAATGTTCGAGATATGTATCGTTATTGTTTAGTTTTGCTGCGTTAAATGTTCGAGAAATTTATCGTTATTGTTTAGTTTTGCTGCATTAAATGTTCGAGAAATGCATCTTAATTGTTGCTTAGTGGTGTGATAATTGTAATTATAACTTGCTGCTTGTTACGTTTTACTTGATAAGTGTTGCAGATAAACTGAATATGTTGTAAGTGTTAGACAATGCTTTGTTGTTAATGTTGGTTTTCTACATTTCACTGTTGGGCAAATAGAATACGTTCTGTTTCTCTGTCATCATTGTTAGGGGGCATGTTTTCTGTTTCGTTGTGATAACTTTTAGGTGTATGCCTTCTGTTGGTTAGATTTATGCTTTCTGTCTTTGAATGTCGTGGTAAGTGTGAGGATATGCTTCCTGGCTGGTATTGCTGCAAATTTAAGCTTCAGTGTGAAATGTAGGATCTAAAAAATATATAGTATAAACTGTCAGATCACCCTGTCAAATTCCTTCCTTAATTTGGCTATCGTAGGGTTCATCTAATGTCTCAATATACATGTATCCCGTGCCTTTATATGCAGACTATATACAGATAGTTACAATTTTCACATGTGAACTACAGTTTAAATACAACAATGTTCATGTATATATATGATTGTTTAAACCCCTCTTGGTGAGCAACATTTGCAATAATTTGTACTTTTCATTATACAAATTAATTAAGCGAATTTTTGCAATTTGGTGCAAACAGAAAATTTTTAACCCTTAGAAAATTCTTCCTACTTGAGCCTCAATCAAGGCTACATTCACATGGACAATACTACATCGAAACAAAAAAGAGTATGCATGAAGAAAACTGCCGATATTTAACACATATCAATCGCCCACATAAATGAGGGCTTTTCAGACTAGTAATTAGATTAAAAACTTCAAAATTTTAAATTCTGTACCTGCATGTTCTAGTGCTTCGATAAATGCCGTCCATTTTCCAGGTGATGTACATCTAGTAAGGATGTCGAGCATCTGAAGAGCTGCCTTTTCTGGATCACATCGGTCAGTTGTCAAAATATCTCTTGCATCGACTGTAAATATGATATAAATAGTTGGTAATTCTACTTATAGTTGCACATTATTTTATCAACATGTGTTAACGGAGATAAGTAAATGGACACATATTCCACGGCCTTGCTGTTGAAAAAAATAACTTTTATAATAAAAGGTTTAACGTATACAAAGATCATTAAGGCGCCTTGTAAGTTAAGGTTACAAGAAACCTTTTTTTTCGAACAGTATCAGGTGTCAAAATGAAATGATGACTTTTCTTGCAATATAAAAAAAGCTTGCGACTTAGAAAATATTAAAAAATTAATTGAAATGAGTGTCATCAGTAAAAGTCATTTGACAGGGAATGTGAGAATATTGACAGGGAATGTGAGAATATTGACAGGGAATGTGAGAATATTGACAGGGAATGTGAGAATATTGACAGGGAATGTGAGAATATTGACAATCTTGGTGACATATTACCCGAGCCGAAGTTTGTGGATAATATGACACCCAGATCGACAATATATATCCAAGGTTTAAGCAAACAAATATTATATTATCGAGAGTCGCGAAGCTACTTTTATTTCACTTACTGATTTCAAAGACGCTTCTAATATGATGAAAATACGTTTCATTTAGTTAAAAATTTTGGAATGCAAACATCAAGTCATATTCCTAATTTTATTTCAAAGGGCAGATAATTTTATAAAATTGATAGTTATGGCCTCATTGGCCTGTTTTGTAACCCATACATTAGATTTTGGAACAACAAAACACAACCAAAAAATCACATTTTCGGGGCAAGTGTGGAGAGGCTGTATTTTCTGAATGTGGCGATTCCTGATTTGCATATTGTACTTCGTTTATAATAAAATTCTAACATATTGTACAGTCTTTATGTGACAGTATTTGAAGAAGTTTGGACACCCACAGAAAGTCTATTAACTGCTACATATTTCTATTTTCTTTTGATTTTTGCCGTTTTATTTAGATATTCATATCGTACGTTTGGAGACCAAAGTTTAATGAAAGCATATCTATTTACATACAAAAATACCGTTTGCATCAGAACATGGAATTTCTGTTCATCTTGTAATAAACGATACCGATATGTTACGGTTATTTCAGGTTTTTACGTAATACAGTAAAACGTGATTCCCTTAAAACCGAAAGTGAACAGACTCTTTCTCAAATTTCTTATAACCCTAAACATTATTTTGACGAATCTTCACAGCATTTTGTAGATAAGCATATGCCTGATACAGGTTTTTGTTTCAAATTGCCATTGAATTTCATCATTTTGATGCTAATGTTTTGATAGTATGCGTGGTAATTAGATCATCAATTAGATATAACTCAGCATGCAAATGTTAATATCTTCTAATATCTACATTTCTTCATTAAAATCTAACCGACACTTAGAATTGTTTCTAAAGTTTATTTCTGAAGTTTTAGCAGGTTTGGCCATTTGCAATGTTTGTCCTCCTTTTTGACCTATTAAAAAACTTACCTTGATTTACAAAGCCTGGCATCCACCCAAGAATCGCTGGTGCCCTTATTACTCTGCAAATATGTGAACTTAATCCCCGCACCCTCCTTCCGATTTCTGAATCCTCCTCGGAAGACATTTTGATGCACCAAATTATTGTATAAACGTGTTTATTTTACGGGAAACCCACTTAATCTAAAAATAGAAAAGCGGAAAACCCCGCTTTCCGTTTGCCGGGAATATTTGAATTTTCCGTAGAATATGAACATGTTTTATATGAACCTTCATGTAACTTAAAATGATTAGTTTTAATGTTTCATTCCTACAACGTCAACGTGTGACATTCGGAACAGTCATAAAACAAAAAGAACGTTTATCAGGCTGGGAGATTCCTGTAAAACATCTAGGTATAATCGAGCGATGAACACTGAGAACTAGCGAGATACATGACAGGTCAACTTAAGTTGTGCTATAGGCAAATAATGATTCGTTTCTTTCCAATGTCGAAATTGTTCACCGCTTCAGCATTCCTACATATATGTTCAGAAAAGTTGCGAACGGTTCTGATATCTGGTTCTATGCGTACTACATATGTTAAATTAAAAAAAAAATTAAGGGCAGGTAATTCGGAGCAAAACAGTAAGTCTAAAGCGTTACTCTGGAAGCGGTTTTGTTACTTTTCCTTTGGATGCATAAACGCACATTTAATCGTTAGCACAATTTTTCCTTTCATGCTCGGTTTCTTAGGGCTAGAGTAGTAATATTCATTTCCATTCCTGCCCTTGAACAGGCTTAATCGAACCGAGTCTGTAATACGTTTTATAATTGTCTTGTACTTTCATAGTTATATTCTGTTTAAGGGTTCGACTGCCGAAATTTTACGCGGTGGATGCGAAGTATGCAAAGAGGTAGATTTTTGATATCCTTATGTAAATCCTGCTTCCCTTTATTTCTGATTCATGTTTTGTTTTGGAAGCAAACTAACATGATTTCTCATTGCAACCTCCTGCAACTCTTTTCTTACCTTACTTTCTTACCTCACTTTCGTTAATTGTTTGAGGCGTTTATTTTGAAACTGATAATTGTAATACCATGCTCTCTTCTCCTCTCTACTTTTTGGCTGTGTTGGGAGGCTGTGTCTGCTGGATGTGGTCATTCCTGATATGCATAGTTCACTTTTTACGTTAAGTGCATCGCTGTGTCCTTGTTGTAGAAGGCTATTTAACCGTTTCCATAAACACACCTGACATCACGGTACTTAATCATATTAATGTTTTGATCCTGACATTAAGCACAATGTACAATCCGTTTCTAACCAGAATGCAGACACAAGTTGCAGGGATTATAGTGTTTCTAATGACATATATCTAATCAGTTGACACCTTGACAAAGTGTTTAAATAAGGATATTGTTGCAGTAACTCAATTCAAGTCTATTATTTTATGAATTCAAAACAGTTATGATTACAATTAATTAAGGTTTCAAAATTCCAAAGATTATCAAGAATTATCAAACGGAAGACATAAAAAAGTGAAATACAATGTACAATAAATCAATAAGCGAATAAATCAGCTAAGCCCAACGCATAACATTCTTTACAAACTTTTCCTTCGCTGTGCCAATTCGTTACGGTATTCAATAAACTTATAACTTATAATGACGCCATTTGTAACAGCACGAAGAATTCGCCATTTCTAACAGCACGAAGATTTACAATATTATGATGAAGCCATTTGTAACAGCACGAAGAATTACAATATTATGATGACGCCATTTGTAACAGCACGAAGAATTGTAATATTATGATGACGCCATTTCTAACAGCACGAAGAATAACAATATTATGATGACGCCATTTCTAACAGCACGAAGAATTACAATATTATAATGACGCCATTTCTAACAGCACGAAGAATTACAATATTATGATGACGCCATTTGTAACAGCACGAAGAATAACAATGTTATAATGACGCCATTTGTAACAGCACGAAGAAAACTATGTTATGATGACGCCATTTGTAACAGCACGAAGAATAACAATGTTATGATGACGCCATTTGTAACAGCACGAAGAATTACAATGTTATGATGACGCCATTTGTAACAGCACGAGGAATTACAATGTTATGATGACGCCATTTCTAACAGCACGAATTATTACAATGTTATGGTGACGCCATTTGTTACGGCACGAAGAATTACAATGTTATGATGACGCCATTTGTAATAGCACGAAGAATAACAATGTTATCATGACGCCATTTGTAACAGCACGAAGAATTACAATGTTATGGTAACGCCATTTGTAACAGCACGAAGAAATACAATACTACGACTGTGTAAGTATTGAGTTGCGGTCAACCCGGGACAACTCGGAGTGGGAAGTCATATGCATTCCCTTTACTTCCCATGAACAGGCTAAATTTAACCGAGCCAAAACAATTTAATCCTACGAAATAATCTGTGCAGAAATATGGTTGATTGAATTCTGGCGTGTTCACTGAGACTTAACTGGTATATATATAAAGACCTAAAAAATGATCTACTGCTACTGTGAACTAATGTTATGAATACATCAATTTAAAATAAAAGCACACTAGATTATGTTATCATCTGAAATTAAGGACTTACAATCAAACCACTGTAATATCCTTATGCCCAAGTACTTAATTTCAAAACGTCTACGATAAATTTGTAATGAAAAATGTTTTAAGCATTCCCAAAAGATGTTAGCTGAATAAACATTTTTCAGCCCTATACCTAAGGAGAGTTTTCACAAAACATTACTATATAGTATAACCCCTCATTAAGACCAGCCCCAAAACTAAGACCACCTCTATAAAAAACGCTATTCCAGTCCCTTTAAACAGTTCTGCTCTTTTTATATCCCAGATTTAAGACCGCCCCACTACTAAAAATGATAGTGCCTCTAGCTGGGAGCGAACCAGCACCGTCACGGCGACAGCGCCTAGCCCTGCAATTCTTGCGACGCAACCGATCAAGCTAACCGGGACAACCCCAAAAACGGTTGATCGGATAGCCTTGATATACGTAACAATCACTGCATGACATCGGTAATGGGTTAATTTTACTGATAACAGTACTGACTATATGTACTTTTTACGGCCGCCACACACCTAACCCTAAGACCCCTTTTTTCAGTGCCAGAGGTGGTCTTAGTAAAGGGTTATACATTGAACAATACATTTTAAGATGAAACTTTTATCCGGAGTTTCCACAAAACAACAATATATGCCATAATGTGATTTTAAAAAGGTGAAATATCCATATCAGGAATCGCCACATTCAGAAAAAAAACAGCCTCCACACACATCCAAAAAGAAGAAGAGAGTATGTTTAATAAAATGATCAGTTTTAAAAAAACACCACAAACAGTTAACGAAAATGAGAACCCGATGTGTTACCGCCTTGTCTTTATTAAGCAAATACCTCAGAAAAACAAGCAAGATTTCTTGTTCTTAATATTTCTATGGACAGTAATAGCTTTAAATTTTAAGTACAATCAGCCAGTAACAATGTACACGTATCTGCTGAAAACGCAAAACATAAATCTAAAATCGATGCCTGTAGCTAATTGTTTTATCTATTCTTTATTCATGAGTTGAAAGTTTGAGATAAGATGATAAGACACATCCGCAAGGATTTGATAACTCACCATAAACATAAGGCTAAAAGGCATCAACAAACATTACAACAAGCAACATTATAATCAACATTACAACTTAGCTGATGTTTTAATAAGCTGGAGTTAATCAAACAATACGTTCAACTAGCGGTTGTAAGTCTTTTGCTTTTTTTTTTTACCATGTAAGAAATATTTGTACATTCAAAGAAATGAAATTGTTCCAAGGCGGTAACCCCAAGGGGTCTCATTTTGTTAATTGTAGTGCTATTCTTATAAACACATGCTTTTTTACCTCTCTTCTTTTTCGCTGAGTGGGAGGTCGTGTTTTTTAGTGGGGCGATTCCTTATATGCATATTCCACTGAACACGACAAAATATGAAAACATTGCATGCTCGGTTTGATTGATCCTGTTCGTGGGCAGTAATAGAAGTGAATACTACTGACTACAGGTTCAGCATAACTCAGCATTTATCGTATCAACGACCTTCAAAGGACGTAACTGATAACAACACTGATTGAATGTACGGGGAGGCTTTTTACAACCGTCACACGGCAGAGTGTAACAGACTTTTTATTCACTCAAACGTTGACTGTAAGAATATTTCATAGCATTTACTTTACATGCTTCCATGTTTTTTGCAATTTTTATTTTTGATTTTTAAACACTATATTTACCGGTTGTGTTAATTTACATTTTCTACCAGTTTAAAATCAATGTCATATCAAATTTAAGATAATCGAGTTTTTCAGTTGCATTTGTTGTATTTTCATCTTTACCATCGTTTTCCCAAAGGGAAACAATTTACACCCATTTAAATGCCTTCATGAGAAATGAGATTTTGACATTTTTCTTTTCTTATATATGGCATAGCAATGACGAAAGATGCAAGTTATATCCTTCCTGAATATTTGATTCCGAACGTCTTAAATGTACCAACCGATAAAAATATCGCAACTGTCAGCATAGTATAATAAGCATAATGCCGATTTAATTACCTGAAGCAATAAAACGCATTAGCACCACTGTCATAATGAATATTGAGATCTCTTTAATATCTAGGAACTTCGGAAAATTTAATAGTATCTTCTTGTTCACAAGTATTTGAGAAGTAAAATAATGTCTTGAAATCAACCACCTGCACATTTCCTGTGATATTTTAACAATATATTGGCCCAATATAATATAAATTATTTTTTATGAAATTATAGTTTATTGGTTAGTGAAAACTGAATGCTATCCACATTGTAACCTCACCTGAACTTCAACATAGCTAAGCCGCTATTAATTATTTCAAACCATTCAAGCGGATTTAATTACCTGAAAAATATTGATACTGCGTTTTTAATTTTACTTCTTAAGGAAAAGAGAAAATAAGTTGTAATTTTATTGCAACTACCAAGTAGCTTGTGTTATTTACATCAATAAAAATCAGTTATTTCTTTAAACGTTTATTTTGCGTTTATTTATCAAACTCGATACAATGGTATCAGTAATTACAAATATTTATTTTCCTTACCTAGATGAATTTATTCATAGATTACGTATCCAAGTTTAGATTTATTACAGTTAGAAAAATTCTTTGTCATTTAAAGCCAACTGCTTGGGGGACTAAGCGGCTTAGTTTATTTAATTCACGTGAGTAGTGTTTGTATTTTATTTCGTTTTACCTTTTTATTAAATCTTCATAATTTGCCCTCAGGTTTGTTTATAAAACAGTAATATGATATTTTTGTACAACTTTAAAATTCATAGAGTGAGCTCTTACCGGCAAACTATGGTTGCCTATTCCGCACACGTAGCCTATTCCGCTATCCACGGAGTGTGAGCTTTATACTTGGGGAGGCTGAGTATTTTTGGGTGTGGTGATTCTTGATGTACATGTATATTTCCCTTATTTATGTCAGGAATTACAATAAAGCACGGTGCAGTGCACACATCGGTCCCTTTAACCATAAAAAATAAAGGATCTCATACTTTCTCACAAAATCTGTCTCTTTATATCTCTCACCGGACCGCGTTTCAGTTACACGGATTAATTAGAGTGTGTGGATTCAACTCGTCCGACACAGTTCGATCCCGGTCGGGCCGCGGTGGTTTATCTCTTTTCGCCCTATTAATGAGAACGTACCAAACTGAATAATGATGTTTGTGGATGGGATCCATCATGATACTCTAGCAACTGATCATGCACTGAACATAACGAATTTAATGAACAATTGCAGTGGGAATTAACAACAACTCCAGTAGCTCGTCATACACTTAACCAATGTTCTAACTACACCGGTAATAATTTCAAATTTGAAATATAATTAGATGCATTATTGTTACTTCATTTTATGAAATAGCCCTTAAAATCAATTCGTGCATATATAAACCAAGGACATTTAATTAGGATGAGGGAAAAACATGTGGTCACAAAATCGACTAGCTTTTGTTAAGTGGATATAGATCTACTGAAACCTGCAAAAAAGCTGAAAACCTTCTCTGTAACAGCCTAGGAATCGTATTGTTCCAGAACTTCATAGAATTGTTCAAAATTACTTAATACTCCATATTTCAACAAATAGACATTACTTAAACATTAATTAAATGTTTAACTTTTGAGCACGTAATTTTCAGAATTTTGACAGGGGATCTGAGATTATTAAGCCTGAGCATCACAGGGAACTCAAAGGCAAATCTAAAAGCTAAACTAATTGGGATAATTAAACCGCCCGTATAAACGCTATGCAAATATTGAAACGAAACTGATAGGAGTACTTTTAACAGATCTACCGTCAAACCTGTATTAAGCAGCCACCCAAGGGAGTGACAAAAAGTGGCTGCTTAACACAGGTGGTTGTTAAAGACAGGTTGAAATGAGAACAAAATGTCAGTTTAGGACATATTCAAACTGGCTGTTTAAGACAGGTGGCTGCTGAATGCAGGTGGCTGCTAAGTCAGGTTCAACTCTATTTATTTAACAAACTAAATCTGCGTTCACGGAACATTATATCCCTTTCCGGCTCTTAACCGGGTTTAATAACCCTTTCCTTAATATATACGCATTTTTACGCATGTGCGACCAGTGGAGATCCTGATCAGACGGCACGGGTGTGCCGGCTGATCTGGATCTACACTGGTCGCATTTTGGTCAGAAACAACCTAATGAATCAAAAAGCGAACAGTTTAGATCCTGATCAGACGGCACGGATGTGCCGGCTGAACTGGATCTAAACTGTTCGCCCTAGCAATAAAGGTGTATCTATACAGGAAAGGGATAAAGTTAACACTTGTGGAAGTCCATAAACCAGTATATAAAGTTCATAAATTCTCCTCACTCGAAGGATGATCCTCTGAATAATCTGTAAATTTTCTGCGCTATTGATTGGTATTTGAAATTAAAACTTTTTAGTCACAGTCATAACTTATCGAATTTCCTTGAAAAACAAACACAGTAGCCATGTTTGATTGAAGAACTTAATGTATTTAAATTGTTCAAATATTATTATTACATAAATATTTAATGAAATTGTTGTTGTATATCTGTCCTAGACAAGAGATCCATTTCAAAGTTACAACCTGGGGCACTTGAAAAAAGCAATATAAGTTGATAAATTACTTTGTCGAGTAATCGAAACTCTTTCAATTTAAACAAACCTACTGACACATTAAAAGTGGCGTTATTGACAAGCGAAAAGTGACACTCATTTCAAGTGGAATGGAACTGCTACATGTTTAATTAATTGACTTTAAAGATAAAACACGAGCTTTAAATTTTCTCTACTTCTTTAAAATAAGTGTTTCATTAAGATAAATTGATATTGGACACATAAGTATTGAAGAAGATCTTGAGCTGTTGGAATTAGACATACGTGTTGATAAATTAGTCCTTTGAAGTATAAAAGCACTGCAGACATGAGTATTAAATTTGGACCAGGAATACCTCGTCTCGGTGAGAAAACAAATTTAGATTAAATATGTTTTAGGTTTTTTTTTGTTTTTTGTTTATTAATATAATAATATAATATATATAGTGAAGAATGCTGGGTTACTCATTATAGTTACTTTGGAAACTATCAGTTACTAGTAACACAGTTCTGCTAAAGATGATAAGCGGATTTAAAAAAATATTCACAATGTTAAATCTGTGCTAAAGATTATAAAGGTGAGATTTGAAACCAGTCCCAAATCTCAAGCATCTGATAAGCTGAATGTCGACCAGTCGCCATTTCACCCAATCAGATCCTTGCAATTTAAAACGGGTTTCCATTCACTTTAATCATCTTGGGGCCTGATTTCGTTAGTGATAAAAATTATAAATACAAGAATATCTTTCATTACGTTTTTCAGAGACAACATTCGGAATGCCTCAGGTTACGAATCCAAAAGTCTGGAGAGAAAAAGAGTTGTCTCCCGTAGGCCCGGGAACCGTCTTCAACAGAGTCAATGAGATTTGTGCCGCTACCAGGGAAAGGTTTGTAACATCTTATTCTGAATGTTTTCCATTACGTTATGCAAAACTCCAGAAATTACTTATGACCGTTTAAGATGCATCAAATACCAAATAAACGCGATATTTCATTAAGCGAAGACTTATTTCCAAGCCAAGATATGGACTCGTTAAAAGTTAAAAACTCAATCGAAGCATAACAGACGGTAGAAAAATATCACCTTTAAGTTATTATTATTGTATAAAGCAACAGTTATAAAGGTATCAGACTAAAAATTTCAGGCATTTTGTTCCATTGTAAATACTTTTTATTTGTTACGTTCTATCTTGAATGTTTTCCATCACGTTATGCAAAACTCCACATAATAGCCATGGCCGTCTTAGGTGCATCTAATACGAAATAAACACGATGTCTCCTTTAGTCATTTCGTCAAGGCAAGATAGGGTTTACAAGTTAAAAACTAAATTTAAGCATTCGGAAACGTCACAAAAAAGAGCAAATATCGCCATTGTTAATATATGAAGTAGCAGTAATTAAGGAGTCAGACTGTTTCAGGCTTTTTTTACTATTTTAATTCATTTTTCTCTCAAATACATATAAGATATCAGCCCGACTCTTTTGTTCCATACGCCTGCATTATAAACATTTTAGTTACTAACACATATCCATAGAATGTACAAATAAACAGAACATAAAACTATTACACTATTATAGTAAATGGACATTGATCGTGATTTCAGTCGATATCCTATTCGTTAGAAAGAGTTAGGCAACATATGAATAATTCATAATGAGTAGATGTGATTTGATAAGTCAGAAATGACTTATTCGGATATAGATCTAAGCTTTTAAATGTTTTAAACAGTTCAGCTTCGGAATACAACCGTGAAATAGTATATTGAAATCACCTGTGCTACTTGGTCCTAGAGCGGAACTTTTGAAATGACCTGTGTTACTTGGTCCTAGAGCGGAACTTTTGAAATCACCTGTCTTACTTGGTCCTAGAGCGGAACTTTTGAAATCACCTGTGCTACTTGGTCCTAGAGCTGAATTAATTGTTTAAAATATATATACTCATCATCGGTCTATGCACTTTGTTTTAATGTATTGTTTATATGCACTTTGTTGTAATGTATTGTTTATACTCAAAATCTTGATTTTTTACTATATTTTTTTCTTATTTTCACACACGACTACCCCGTATTATGCCATTCATTGGATTTATTATTTATTTACTGATAATACTACTATACTGCTCAAAGTTTGCGAAGCACCAAGAATATTTTTTGTAAATATCTTCTGGTACAATGTATATGTCAGTTGAATGTATTTTTTTTTCATTCACAAATTTATTTTACCACGTGATTATAAGCAATTGTGACATGTATTGTTAACACTTAGAGCAGCGCTGTTTCCTTTTATTTTTTTCTGGATCTACATTTTTTATCTATTAATGTAAGAAAATCAAAAGCATGTTCCATTACTAAGTAACCATCCTATTTAAATAATTTACCACTGCAATGACTGGGTAATGATGTTGATTACGTACTTTCCCCCTGGCATGTTTCTAAAAGTTGTTATTGTATTAATCCAATGTCAATTGTCATCAATATTTATAAAGTAAGTATACGGATCGCTACCCCACATGTCTGCTCAGCCATTCTTCTTCATATTATCATTTTCAATTGTTTGTTTGTTATTTTTGTTTCGTAATTGTTGCTTTTCTGTGTATACATGTGATTTTTATCTGTTTGTTTGTATCTTGACCTGAAACCTTATTATTGTTTCAGTATATTGAATTTTGTTATATCCCCATGGTGTACATGCAAAGTACCTGGGTGAAATAAAAGATATGTTCTGTTCTGTTCTGTTCAGTTACATGTATTGTTTTTTTTTATATTTAATTCCTGTTTATTGACCTGATTATGACTGAATTGATGCTTCTATTACATAATTGTTTATTGATTTTCAATGCCTAACTTAGACAGTTGAACGGAGATTAGTTTAAGTTGATTTTCTTTTCTTTGTTCTTTTAGTTTTGCAAATACTGTGATTATTCACACGTTATAACTAACACCGGAATATCTGTTGTAGGCATATTAGAAAATGCGGTAGTAATCAAATTCATGTTTCGGAATGAACCAACCTTCAATTCAATTGTCGCAAAAGCCTTTAATCAAGCATTAAATTGTTAAGCTCATCCCCCGCTCATTCGGCTCTTTATAGTCTTTTTTTACATTTTCAGAGCCCGACTTATCAACAAGACAGAGGAAATACGTCTGGAGAGAATGCAGAGATTGATCGACAAAGAACACAGATTTAACAACAATATTCAAAGCCAAGTCATACAACGGACATCGAAGACACTGAAAGAAAAACGAGCATTACTACAGATACTGCAGACTGATTACAGATATGACAACTTTTTGACAACGAAACCAGGATTTGACTCCAGTCACATAGAAGATAAAGAAACCGCAAGGCATTACATCATTGAATCACGAGTGTTCAATTCGGGCTTTAACATGAAGGCGATGAAACCGGAAGTTTACCGAAGGATAAGAAAACTAGATCCAGCCCACAAACACAAGGCATTCAAACGAAAGCTTTTAGCAGAAGTAAAGGGAACAAACGTAGAAATAAACAGGACAATTTCAAATTCTGCTTTCAGGAAAATGTTGCACGATCGGGAACATTGGAGGGACTATAACTATCCGCCTGATCACGAGAAATGGCTGGTGGAAAGTATACCCCAATCTGAGCTATTACCTAACAAAGACACAGGAGAAGATTTAGTAGCTGGTAGTTATTACGTAGCCGCCGAGCATCCAGATGACAATTCGGAATCTGTTACGGAGAAGGTAAAAGCGAAGGAGAAATCAATTGTCTTAGAACGACGATTAGCAAGACCTAAGGCGGATGCATTTAGTATGACTATGAGAACATTGGGACCTGTGTATTTCCAAACATCTGTCAACACTGAAGGAAACATGCCATAGTACATTTTACATGATACATTTAACCAGTGCTCTAACTACGCCGATCATTTGTTTTTCAATTTCTTAGCGTGGATTGGGAGTTTTATCTTCAAACTTGAAACATAATTAGATGCATCATTTTCACTTTTTTATGAAACAATGATCGAATTCCCTTCATCTTTTGGAAAGCATTGGTTTTTAATTAAGGTAGGGGTATAAACACATTAAAGTCACAAAATCGTCGGTAGCGGATGAACAAAAAATCATGTTTCCTTATTTAAATACTGATTCTTAAGTAAATTTGGGAAATCCTTTGCCATTTTAGAATAAAACGAGGTTAGGCCGGTATTCCATAGTTCCGTGATCCGTGTTCGTGTTCGCGTCCGTGTCCGCGATTTTTCCCTCATCAAAGATATTGATGGGTATATTCCATACCTCCGCGTCCGTGTCCGTGTCCGCAACGTGGAAATGACACGGAGATATAGAATATACCAACGATATCTTTGGTGAGTGAAAAATCGCGGACACGGACACGGATCATGCATCACGCATCACGGAACTATGGAATACCGGCCTTACGCAGAATATTTTTTAGCACTTACGGCCATTTTCTGTTCATCCTGTTTACAAAAGCTACGGTAGATTTTGTGACTTTTGATTTTACCCTCACCTCTATTAAATATTCTTGTAATATATATCACAAGGGGATTTAACTGGCAATTTCATTACAAGTAGTAAAAAATGATTATTTTTTATTGTATACTACTCGAAGTTTAATAAGGATCAATCAAAAGATTGAGTTAATTCCTTACATAAGGTTGAAACGATAAAATATTTGCTGTGATTCTGATAATTTGTTAATTTGACATCAGCTTTGTGCCAAAAGAATGCATGTGCTGTCAAACTTTTGAAGTTGAACAGCAGTTGAAACTTGGTAGGGGCAAAAATTCGGGATAAAACGGAAAGTGATCCTTATCAAATTTTGAGTAGTATATTTCAAATTTGAAGTTTCCTTCAGTTCCATGTGAAGAAATTAAAATTATTCTGATTGGTGTTGTAAGAACATTGTTAATGTGTTTCAGTTTCTTTGCCATCTTATTTTTCCCATGATAACAGCTTGTTTAGTTCCTCACCTTGCTCAGCGTCTGTAAGGACTTACACCGCAAATACGCGAGTGAAGAAATTTCCCAACAAACCAAGGGTTACCGAACGAATGTGACATTACTTAAGCACTGTCAGTGTTGAATAATACAATATGAGGATAGTCGAGAAAGTTGTGTTTATATTTAGTATTTTAGTTGGGTCCCCTGCGACTGCAGGTGCGATGGCATTGATACGTCCCTAATAATGAAGAACAAATCAAGCACATTCCATTTCTACTTGAAGGCTTTCAAATTGTAGTGAACAGCAATTATTATATTGCTTAGCATATTTATTTTATACATATACAGTTCTTCTAACGCAAATAATTTATGATTAGGGAGGTTCGACACTTAACTTTTTTAATCTAAAACATACATATTAAAATTCTGTTTTAAAGCTTAATATAAAAAGATGTAAAATACTTATTTGATTACCCCATTAATCCGTCAATAAATAAAGAAAAGTTGTAGTTTGTTAATGTTTCTATATTGTTTTTTTTCTGACCGGCTT
Organism: Corbicula japonica; assembly: GCA_038501625.1. Classification (NCBI taxonomy): domain Eukaryota; kingdom Metazoa; phylum Mollusca; class Bivalvia; order Venerida; family Cyrenidae; genus Corbicula; species Corbicula japonica. Next base: position 2,820,891 of record JAZAYU010000017.1, on the reverse strand, counting down.
GGTTTATTTATTGATCAATAACCATAACGCACTTCCGCAAAGTTTAATGTTAAAATGTTCAGTTAATCTTACCTTATTTTCTTGACACTCTTGCCACGACATATACGACATTGCGCTATCTATACATTTTGAATATGTAATAAACCCAAAAAATGACAAATGCTAAACTCTCGAAATAACAACCCCTGTAATTCACCACATGAGGCAAACAAACGTTGTGAACCAGTGCGCCAGATGAATGACGAACTCGAGCAGCAGTATGTTCGATTCTTTCAAATACAAGAGAGATAATAATGATATATTTATTAGTAAGTAAGTGCACAAAACGAATAAATTTATATTTTATATAATATAAATTTAATTTCTGAGTAAAAGCCAATTTTGATCCGATATCTTTGAATCCACGCTGGTATGTGGCGGGGGTCCTAGTTGTCCAAATACACGTACTTTCCGGCGGAGGACGTTTGCAGAATCCGGTTTGCTTGGTAAAGCAGTAAGTGTGCTATTTAAGCTACATAAATAGGTAATAAAAACCCGAAAACATGCGAAAACTTGAAATCTCGAAACAACAGCCTATGTATTGCATCGATGCAAAAACCGTTATGCAGGGTCTGCCCCCAGCTGATGAATCTAATTTCCCACTGGTACCGGACGAACCAACGTAGAATTACATAGTATAATATATGCGAAAATATATAGTTATTTGGTTTCTTGACAGGGTATGTGAGGATATAGGGGAGACCGGGGATAGTTGATACAATTTTAGCATTTTTCAGAATAATGGCTGTTTCAGTTGTGCGAAAGTAATTTAAATATTGGCAATTAAAACCATAGGAAGTTAAGTTTAATATAAAATTAGACCGATTACAGTATATAAGCTGAATTAATAAAAAAACAATTTTTCGTAAGTAGACCTAAGTGTAACAACTTACCCCGGTCGTGGGGCATGTTGTTACAGGTCTCGGGGTAAAATGTTACAATAGCTCTGGGTACAAATTTTAACATATTCAGATACATAACAGTGACTTTTTTGATAACAGTTTCATTCAAAGACATGAAAATTGTTTAGAATATGATTTTTGACAAAAACATGCATGTTGTTTCATAAATATAGTCACTTTGGATGTAAAGTTGGAAAATCGCAAACGTTTAAATAAGGCATTCTTTTTTTAAAATCTATTGTGAATTCGGAAAGATTATATATAAACATTTGTGGTTTACTTATGAATGCTCGAACGAAAATAATGTAAATTTATAACTTTTGCGAAAGAACTTTGCGAAAGTTTAGCATGATACCTGTAAAAGTGTTAGTCAAATATACATTCAGGAACAGCCAAAACCACAGTTACAAAATACAAAAGCTTACCCACACAAACAAACCGTAGATCTGCATGAAATTCAGAGCGTGTCAGTTTATTAGTTGATCAATTAAAAAAGACACCATAAAAAAGAAAACCAGAAAGGTTCGGTCAGTGCCAATAGTTTTCCGCCAGGTTCAATGCAATAAGATAAAGAAATCAATATTTCGGGTTATTTTTGCGTTTGCACGAGCATTTTTCCGATAAAATATCTATAATATTGTCAAAAGTTGTGAAATGAATAATATTAAGGTGTACCATGCTGGTCAAAAATCTATGTTTTGTTGAGGGACGAAATATTACCCTGTAACAACATGCCCCATCACCGACGTAACAACTTACCCCACCCACCCCTTGTCGCACTTCAAGGTCGCTAAGTATAACATATCTAGCCCGATATATTTTTATTACTAGTTTCAAAGAAAATACAAATATTGATGTTAATTTTAATTTGTGATTAAGACTTGTATATGCAATAATGAGGAAATATCGAAATGTTTTCCAAATTCGAAAAAAATTACTTTTACATAGTAAAATCAGTTTTCCTAGCTAATCTGACTATTTCCCGGACAATTTTAATGAAACTTACATTAAACATAGAGGAAACTTTGAGGGTTATTTTAGTATCCATACCAACTTCATCAGTGATGCAATGTTGTCGCAAAATTAAGTGTAACAACTTGCCCCGTGTAACAACTATCCCCGGTCTCCCCTATTGCCGGTCTGGGTGTCATATTACCCGAGCCGCAGGCGAGGGATAATATGACACCCAGACCGGCAATATTTCATCACATACCCTTTCAAGGAACCAAATAATTGTTTTATTATACTGCAAAGACTTTTTCAGACAAAAATAATAAGAAAATATTGATTTTTCATCTATTTCGCTTATTTAATGCCGCACGGCTTAATTCCCCTCTGAGAACCTCAATAATTACATGTCTGACGTCATTAATTTACCTGCATGACGTCACTTCTATAGAAATTGAATGGATTATCGATTTGATATTTATTTACAAAATTTGAGAATAATCTGATCGTTTTCAACGTTAAAAACATAACACAAATATTTTCTGTAACAATTATAGTAATCCCTAAGCATACCGCCTGATCATTTACAAAATCGGCTTCAAATTATGCATTTTTCCGGAAATTGAAAACAAAATGGCGGACGACACCAAAAGGTGGGAGGCCAGAGGGGGAAATTAAGGCACGTGCGTTCATATCTACGACCGAGCCGTAAATACGGATATACATCAACGGCACATTATCCAATCAAATTCAAGCAAATTTCTTTGCAGTATAATAATGTGTATTCAACGTTTGGCTGTCAAGTCCACACTACCTCTGAAAGTACAATCGGCATATCAGGATAAGCCACACTCAAAAATAGCTTCCCCACACAGCCAAAACGTAGAAAGGAAAAGTAAGCATGGGTATATAAAATGATCAATTTCAATCAAAACATTCCAATAAGAGGTATTAAGGTCTTAGACCCATCATTAGCATATTTAAACCAAACAGTAACCATAATTATATAAGTTATTTAGTTATTAAATGTCTTTAAAAAAGACAATAGGCAAGTTACAGATAATAACAGTTGAGCGATAATGTTTTGTGATTATCTGCCCTTGTTGACATGGTTGTCTTGAGTTATCTCCCTTGGAAACACAAAAATGTTAATTTCTCCATTTTTCTACGGTAAATATCTGATTTCTTATTAAAATAGTACACAAACTCTGTTTGTTAAGTTTTCTACCAAGAGACTTTTTTGAAAAAATAAATATTTTTAAAGTAATAGCAAAAAATCGATATTTTCCATAGGCTTTAATGTAAATGTTAACACCTATTATCTCCCATTCAATAAAAATGTCTTGAACAATTTCTCGGTGAATCATCTTATATTTTGTATGTCTTAAACACTTTAAAGTTACATTGATTTCCTACCATCCAGTGTCAAGATATGAAATATGTCAATGATGGTCCTAAATCCTTAATCAGAAAATTTAATTAATTGTTATCAACCACTAGCTCTCTCTCTCTCTCTCTCTCTCTCTCTCTCTCTCTCTCTCTCTCTCTCTCTCTCTCTCTCTCTCTCTCTCTCTCTCTTCCTCTCCTCTTGCGTTGGGGGGGGGGGGGGGGGGGCTGTGTTTTGTGAGTGTGGCGATTCCTGATATGCATATATTACTTTTTTTTGAAATAGGCGAAAGCCACATAAGACGACCGATATGAAAATATTGCAGTCTCGGTTTGTCTGAGCCCGTTCATGAGCAGAAATGCAAATGTATATTACTGCAAACGCCTTTTCTGTTTATACATGTTTTAGCTTTCCAAACAGCTAGTCGGTCAATAGCATGACATTATAACAAAAAATGCTCTGAAGTTTAAACTTTAGGTGACACTTTAAAGCGTTGAAATCGAATTGGATGTTTAATTAATTTTCCTTTTTGTAATTCCTCTTTTGAAGGAGTTGTATTCAAGCTTGTTATAAATAACAGCATGTTGCAAACAAATTAATAATACTTGGAAGAACCAAAAATTTAGAAGCTTGCAAAACCCTGTTTTTGTGTCAAAAGTGTTAGAAAACAAAGATAATCAAGCTGGTAATATAACAGTATATGTTCAACAAGATTTGTCACTGGCCAAAGGGGCAGAAAAAGAGCAGTTTTACAGGGACTCGCTGATATGATATAATTTATTTTTTTATCTAAAACAATTTCGTTAAAATGTTGGTATTTATTTAGAATTTCCGCCGTGTTATATATATGCTCGCTTTCGTAATGCTTCTTTGTTTCGACTTTTAATGTATTAAATTCAGTGTATGACAGTGCTTATTATTAGGTCGACTGTAATAGCAGTTAGATACGTATGGATCCAATTGTCCGAGAGCGGTGTCGTCGGCAGCTGCGATTGCGGCTGCGTTGTCCGGTAGCCCCCCCCCCCCCCCAACTTTAATGTGAAACTTAATGTTGCCTATAACTTTGTGAGTGCTTGAACTTAATACCAAGAAATATCATCTGCAAGAACACAGCCATCTCTGACAACAAGAATGATAACTCTTGTTATATTATTTTTGTTATGCATCTTTCAAATGATTTCGATACCCAACTTAATATTGCCTATAACATTGAAAGTCCTTGTCATTTAAACCTAATACTTAGAATATACCATCTGCATAAACAAAGCCTTCTCTGACAACAGGATGGATAAGCCCTGTTTCAATATTTTTGAGTTATTCCCCTTTCAAATGATTTTAATATGAACTATTATGTTGCATATAACTTTGAAAGTACTTTTTCTATTATCATAATACTTGGTTTATATCATCTGCAACAAAGCCATCTGTGACAATAAGAATAATATCTCCTATCTATTATTGTAAGGAAGTAGGGCTATAATTATCAATATTCAATGTCCATTAAATGATTTTTATCATCTGAATTCCTAGACAACCATATATTTGTGTGAAAATCATCATTCCATCTATTCAAAAAAACTTGGGGTTATCTTACTTGTAAAAAGGTGAAATATGCATATCAGGAATCGCCACATTCAGAAAAAACAGCCTCCCCACACAGTCAAGAAGAAGAGAGGGGGAGAGAGCATGGTTAATAAAATGATCAGTTTCAAAAAAGACACCACTAACAATAAACAAAAATGAGAACCCGAGGGGTTACCGCCTTGGAACGGTCAGTGGCAAATCAAATTGCCACTGGGGGTTTAAACCAGGTTCTAGGGTGCACCAACCTCACACTTGCCCCAACAGGTTCTCATATCACAAAACAAGCTGTTCCGGCACTAGTACACCTCTATCAAACAAGATATAGGCACGAACAAACAAGATATAGGAATGAATTTGTTTTCGTTTCTTTTTCTGGCATGTTATCCTTGCAAACAAGAGGCCCTCGAGTGAAGAGAAAAAGTTCTCATATATAAAAACAGACTTGAACCAGGGAGGCATTACTGCAATTTACACATACCTATCTTACTTAACTGTCTTATATCTCGACTGCTAGTTCGAATTATCTCGAACAGTAAATGAAATAATGCATCGCATATCAAACAAAGCAAAAATGTACTAATTCACATTTTTATATCTAAAGACTGCTAGTATGTTGAAAATATCGCAGTTTTACCAATTCACTTGGATAAAATTTGGAGAAATTATGCAGTTTAAAACAGCTAATCGTTTTAACTTGTGGATAGAAGGCTTAAGTGAATAACAATATCAGTTTAAACTTCACAATACTTGCAACAATTATGTTTCATTGAATCCATTATCTTCGGCCTGTTCTGTGGACTATTGCATGAATTTTATCTTGGCTGTCGGCAATTTATAAACTGATCTCTTAAAAGCTGCAGAAGCATTGTCTGTCTTCTCAAGCACGCATATGCAGGTCGACTTTGTAAACCTCTATGACACCACAAGAACACCAGGAGCATGAATATTGCGAAATCTATTCCTTAGGTGACTTCGATCAACCTGTTGCAGGCCAGAATTTACTGGGAGCGGCGCGAACAGACCAGTCCCGATCCCGATTCAGAACTGTTTAATCGGCCCTTTTCATCCCGTGACGTATCTCCATAAAGTATCCCGAATTCGCCTGAAATTTCTTATCGAGTACGTACAACTGAACCTGCACTCAGAAGATATGACATGGAATACAGTGAATCCTGCCTTAGCAGCCACCTGCGAATAGCAACCACCTGTCTTAAACAGCCAGTTTGAATATGACCTAAACTGACATTTTGTTCTAATTTTTTTACTGTCTTTAACAGCCACCTGTCTTCAGCAACCACTTTTTGTCACTCCCTTGGGTGGCTGCTAAAAACAGGTTGGACAATACTTCCAGTTATACCCTTTACATGTTGATAAAATATGGTCTCTAACTATCTCTATTGTCTTAAGAACAGGTGAATTAGTCTTAATTATCCGTTCTGTCTGGAACCGGTGTTAACCGGTATTTATGCTGAAGAGCTCAAGTTTGGTCGGTTATAATATGACCGAAAATCATGACCGACAAACATGACCGACAATAACCGACAAACATGACCGACAATCATGACCGACAATGACCGACAATCAAGACCGACAATGACTGACAATAATGACCGACAATCATGACCGACAATGAATTTTACTCCTGCAAAGCATTTGTCGACTTTACGTATCGTCTGTTTGGCGACATGCCTGGATGTACTTCGGTCTGTATCTGTGGATTAAAATTTCTTTATCTTTAGTGGAACTGACCAAACTTCACAGCTTTTTAAAAGTTGAGAAATAAAATAAAACCCTATTAGAAGCTAACTTGACCTTTACTTTAAATAGATCGTTAAACTAAAAGCGAAACCGGGTAATTCATGTGGGATTCCAATATTTTAATGTGTTTGTGGATTCCAATAATTTAAATGAAGTTAAAATGGATTTAGAAGACCGTATTTTAGAATTAAGTACACATATATGTCGCGCAATATTTGCCCCTTCAGTTCTGCGATTGATGCCAGGGTTTTTAAGCGATGGTAGGAACATACTTGCATATTATGATATTTTCATGATGAAAGAACACGATCAATTGTTATTAATTATTAATTAACTATTAATTATTTCATTGTTTTTCAGGTGATGAGAAGTTTATAATTGAAATTGATAGTAAATCGCGCCAGAAGGCGGCCTTTATTATGTTAGATAAACTGAAAAAATGTGAAGGACAAGGAAAATGGACCGCTTTTATTGAAGCTCTGGAAAAAGCAAGTATGTATTTGCATGTAAAGTACCCATTGTAAATAAGTTGATATTATCGATTTAATCAAATATTGTTTAATTTTAACAATTAACATAAGATAAAATGATATTTGAACTTTTTTAAAAGCCTATTTAGTTATTTTTAACGATAAATAACAGAAGTATTTGTTTAAAATACACTTTCGCTTTTATACTCATTTACACGCTATAAATAGAAATAGTTTTTCATTTATGTAAACATAGTAATATCTATGGAACGCCATTGCTGCCCTCTTAAGAGTATTGTGATTGTGCGCAGTACATTCAACATTAGGTTCTGTTCAACGGCCTTTACGTTCGCTTGATTTGTCATCAAGTGAAGTACTTACGGCATCACGTGCAGTCGTTTAATCTTTATATGTGCAGCATCTTTAAATGCAATAGTAACATCATTTCGTGCAGTAGTAATATTTTTAAATGCAATAGTAACATCATTTCGTGCAGTAGTAATATCTTTAAGTGCAGTAGTCACATCTTTTTGTGCAGTAGAAATATCTTTATATGCAGAAGTTACATCTTTTTGTGCAGTAGTAACATCATTCTTTGCAGTAGTTCAGTAGTTTCTTCTTATTGTGCAGTAGTTACACTTATGCGTGCAGGAAAACACCATTATGTGCCGTAGTTACATCTTTATGTGCAGCAGTTACAATATATCATGCTAAGAAACATCAATCACCATGTACAGTAGTAACATCTTTATTTGCGGTAGTTACACTTATACGTGCAGTAGAAATATTATTACATGATGAAGTAACATCGTTAAGTAGAGTAGCTACACAACTCTGTGCAGTAGAAAGATAATTACGTGCAGTAGTATTATCCTTATATGTATTGGTTACATTATTACGTGCGGTAGAAACATAATAACATGCTGTATTATTATCGTTATGTGTAGGAGTAATAGCTTTCTGTGCCCCATTTACACTATTACATGCATTAGAAACGTCATTCTGTGCAGTGGTAACAACTGTACATAAAGGAGTTAAAATTGCATGCAATAATGTAAATTCCTCACAAAATAGTGTAACAGCTGCATATAAAGATGTTACTACTGCTCATAAAGATGTTACTACTGCAGGTAATGTGGGAAGTACTGCAAACAATGACCAATGTACAAAACGTATAGAACGTTGGACAGAACGTAGTGATGAATGTTCTGCGCACATTCATTATCATGCGGTAATGGCGTTCCATAAATCCAACACATTCATAATCAGGCGGTAATGGCGTTCCATAAATCCAACTGATGCTCCCCGAAGTAAAGATGGGCTATAAAAACGCTGCTTTAATAAACGTTACACTGTGAACAGTTTAAGGGCCGTAACACGCTGATACGTGTTCCATCTTCGACATCTTGTTAATAAAGCCCCTTATTAAGTTCCATTGTTGCTGAGAAATGTATTCAGTTACAACTTGCACTGAAATGTTAATTATGTTTTTATTTAAGAAACTCTGAGGTTTAAAAAAACAATAATCCAAACACATCTTTTACGTATAACAAAAACATTATTTTCAAAAAAGCAAACTCCCTACACATGTGGAAAAAAACAACACTTCAAGACGTGAAACAAACAAATTTATTAATGAATAAGATAATTAACATATAGAGAGTTGAAGATATAAGTGCATTAAAAAAAAGAAAAGTTAAGCTTGAATATTACAAATATAAATCATTTTACTACAGTATGTTTCGCATTATAGTACAGAACGGAACTTTCATTTCGCATGTTTTGAATATTACACAGTTCATCATTATTATCTCTCATTTCCCTGAAAACGAATAAATCCAAAGCGTTTTCCTAGTTTTTCCTGAACTATTTTCGAAATGAAACTGCTTGATTAGAAAACCTATAGTCCTTGCTTAAACTTAAAGCTTAATTTGTAAATTTTAGATTATCCTTACATAGCCGATTTGTTGAAATCCAAAGACCGACGACCGGAAGACCACCGTCATCAAAAGAAAATTCTAGAAATATTTGCTCCTTACTTGGATCTGATATTGAAACCTACTGATCTAATGCATTACCTACACGAAGATGACCTCATTGATTCAGGGGATGTTGAGGAAATAGCGGTATGATATTAGCTATGTTTAATTTTTGCATACAGGAACAACCATCGAAGTATAGTCCATATATTTAAATAAGATCTACCAATAAAGGGAAATAACAAGTACAGTTTTGATATCAACATACATATACTCATTTTTTTAAAAGAATAGTCGTGTGTTTCGTTTCAACTAGACCATCGAGTATATTTTAAGATAGACGGCTTGAATCGGGTGTTCCTAATTATTTTAAGAATACTAAATCAACTATTGTCTGTTATAAATACAAAAAGCCAACTAGAGCCACGTTTTATGACAATAAAATCGCTCTGATTTACAGATTATCGAAACTTAGCATCAAAATGTTTAAGGTTGGTAAAACAGAGAACCTATTTAAAACCCAAAGTGGCAACATGTATTGTCACTGACCGTGATTAGGTTCTCTTTTGCATATACTGAGTCTGCCAGTAGACATGCATCTTGTACTGCATATACTGAGTCTGCCAGTAGACATGCATCTTGTACTGCATATACTGAGTCTGACAGTAGACATGCATCTTGTACTGCATATACTGAGTCTGCCAGTAGACATGCATCTTGTACTGCATATACTGAGTCTGCCAGTAGACATGCATCTTGTACTGCATATACTGAGTCTGCCAGTAGACATGCATCTTGTACTGCATATACTGAGTCTGCCAGTAGAGATGCATCTTGTACTGCATATGCTGAGTAAGCAAGTAGACATGCATCTTGTACTGCATATACTAAGTCTGCATGTAGACATGTTTCTTGTACTGCATATACTGAGTCTGCCATTAGATTTCTTTCTTGTACTGCATATAATGAGTCTGCAAGTAGACTTGTTTCTTGTACTTCATATACCTAGTCTGCCAGTAAACATGTTTCTTGTACTTCATATAATGAGTCTGCAAGTTGACTTGTTTCTTATACTGCATATACTGAGTCTGCAAGTAGACTTGTTTCTTGTGCTGCATATAATGAGTCTGCCAGTAGACTTTGACTGTCTACATAAAACATGAACCTTTTCGAAGTAATACATCCAACGAATTTGTTTAGTTGTAGGGCTGTTTCAAAAAAAATGGCTGGAAAAGTGAAAAAATAGTGAAAAATTAAAGTTCGTTCAAATTCAAAACTTGTTATTCTGAATTTTTTGTTTATTGAAACTGAGTACAATACTGAAAGATTTTTGAAATCGGTCAACTGGTTGCTGAGATATTGTCATTTGAAAAATGGCAAGTAAAGTGAAAAAAATGTAAAGAATTTAAGTTCTTAAAAAGTCCAAACTGGTTGGTCCATATGTTTGTACAGTCTTTTCAGTGATCAAAATCAATCAAGTTATACCCATATGTGGCAGAATAAAAATTTTATGGAGCTTTATTGACCTATATTAAAAAAATCAAAGAATTTTAATTTATGTGCTTAAAATACAAGTATTACTGTTTCTTATTATTTCAATGTGTATTTCTGTTCAAATACATGTTGAAGCATCAAATATAAGTGCTTTAGAACGTGTGCTAACGCATAAAGATAAAAAATTCATATTGTTAAAAAAGTGTGTCACACTCCTGACAACCATATAAGTGCAGTGTACTCAAAAATGTTTCACTAAGGCCATTCCTGTTTGTCACGATTTAACAAAACATGACATAGACTTCTAGGAAAAAACATGGTCTTGTTTTCATGTAAAGGATATGTTGACAGAATATTGCAATATGTGCATAATGTCACACTCCTGACAAATTTAGCTGACATTCCCTGAAGGGAGCTGCAGACAAATATAATTTCAATAGAGGTGATAATATTATAATTATTGCATCTAGAAACATGACACTTCATGATACACAAAACATTTCTTATGTACTATTAATCTTAAAAGTCCTATTAATTTATAAAGCAAAGAGGTATTGATTTTCTTGAGGTATTTTCTAATCTACCACGCTTGACTTCATAGCATATATTTTGATTACTTTAAGTATAATATGCTTAGTATTATCATTATTTGATGCCTAATACATGCACCTTTAACGAAAACAACACTAAAACTTGTCTTTACTCAAGCTTTCTGTAAAATAATTGTCTGAACAAATGTGATTTTGAAAAGTGTCACACTTTTTTGTCACACTCCTGACATTTTTTGCCCTTTATTTTAGAATATTTTTTTAAGGGATGGTGCTATTTTGATGAAACTTTACAAATTTTTAAAGGGCATGATGAGACACCTCTGCAAAGTAGGAAAATGGAAGTAACTGTTTGATGTACATTTTTATACCAGGAAAACCAAAACCAGCCATTTTTTTTGAAACAGCCCTGTATTAACATTTAATAAATATATAGATAGCCCCAAAGCCAGACAAATATGACGACAGCGCCTAGCTAACCTTCCAAGAGACAGACACGGTACACACCATCCGTGTCCAACACAACGGATAGTTCAAGTATGACTCATATATATACTGCCACCCACAATAATTAGTTCAAGTATGACTCATATATATACTGCCACCCACAATAATTAGTTCAAGTATGACTCATATATATACTGCCACCCACAATAATTAGTTCAAGTATGACTCATATATATACTGCCACCCACAATAATTAGTTCAAGTATGACTCATATATATACTGCCACCCACAATAATTAGTTCAAGTATGACTCATATATATACTGCCACCCACAATAATTAGTTCAAGTATGACTCATATATATACTGCCACCCACAATAATTAGTTCAAGTATGCCTATATACTGCCGTCTACAATAATTGGCATTCTGCATGGGTTGAAATTAGCATAATATCACCAAAATAGATGAAAAGGGAACTTTGAAAGCCATCGAACACGAGAAATATGAAATATTGCATGCTGGGTTTGATTGAGCCTGTTCATGGACAGTAATGGAAATGCATATTACTGCCCATGCCGCCTAGCCCCGGGTTGAGCGCAACTCAATATTTACACCAATTAACAGTACAATTTCGACTATCCCAATCGATGGTGTGCATGTGGCGGTGGACATGGAACCTTCGATGCGGTATTTTCAGATTAAAACCATTCCATGTTTAGCGACGTATGGTCCCCAGATAAAAGAATGGGTTTGCCCAAAACGAGAAAAAAATGGGCGGAACTTAACAGAAGGGATGTGATGTAATTGAAACTGATACCTACTCCGAACCTATTTCACAATAAAAAAAATAAAGTCTGACTAATATTATGTTTCATATTTGGCAAAGTTTTAAATTACCTTTTTATATTGCGATTAGCATATTATCATCAAGGGATGTAATTGAATCTGAACCTTTTCCACAGTAAAAAAAGTTTAATAATATGTTCGTATATGGCAGATTGTGGCAAATTTTGAAGTTAAATTTATATATTACTATTCTTTCTAAAGCAATCATTTGATCAACATTATTTCTTTAGTCATGTCACATATCGAAAGGATCGACTGCTGCAACAATTTTGATGTTGGACCGAATGCAACGGCGTCAGTGCCCTACAACATGGTATTCCCGATTCCTGAAGATATTATTTCAGAATGGACATTGCGATTTGGTTAAGGAGATGGAACCTGATTTTAATTTAGACTGTGAAATAATGAAAACACCGAACTGTGATGAAATGTTATCAGGTAGTTTCGAATATACAATTAAACAACTTGAAAAGGGATTAAAATATATTAGGCCTAAATGTGTTCGATTTCAATTTTTTTACAAATTTTGGTTGCCAACATTATAAAAGGCAGATTATAAACGATCGAAAAAGACGTTTAAAGCACATCAGTATCGTTTTCCTTTTATAAATAGACATGTTTGTGATATTCAGCAGTAAAGTATTTGTTACATAGAACTGGAAACACATTTAGCAATGACGGTTATGCACAGCACATGTACAAACTATAATACATGTATTAAGTACGTTATCGATTACTAGACGGTCGATTGGCAGAGAAATAAAATTAAAATATAGTTTATAAGCAAAATGATTTACACATCTGATATTGACATGTTTCTTTTATGAGTATTACTTCCTCCAACGTTTTTAACTCGCCCGTATATACAAGAAGTTCATAATTGTCAATATAAACATTACGTTGTTACGGGACTATGTTACTATCCATAGTTAATGATTCTGCAAATAGTCGCAAGCATTTTATCAACTCTTCGTATGTCAATTTTTACGAAAACTCGATGAGAGCTTACATTTACATTTTTAATCTTCGCTGCCGAAGACAACATATGAAGCACCAAAAAATGTAAAAAGAAGGCATCAGATGCCTTTTTAGAAAAGGTTTTAAACAGACTTTCTAAACTGAAGCCAGTAATTATATTTTATTGCAATGTTCATTTCGTTTAGAAGACGCGTGCAGAAGATCTTCCCATACAAGCACAAATCACAATACAATCATCGAGGACTTCATTGAAAGGAAAGTGATGATGTTTAAATCTGAAATAATTTATCTTGTTCGAATTGAAACGCTGGCTACAGCATTGTGTACATTTATTGGTAGCGGTAAGTTATACCATTTAATGTCACCCTTTAGCTGTTACTTCATGATATCTAGTTTGGTGTGAGACCTATAAATAATCTTCCATATATAAACTAGAATAAACATATTTGTAAATGCTGGAAATCATATTTGGGACCATTTGATAAGGGGTTAACTTTATGATTTTAAAGATAAATAATTTTCCTGTACAATTCAAGCAAGAAACGTATCGGTATCAATGTGTCAGTAATTTTAGCATGTCATTTACTTATCGTGTGCCGTTCATGCCATACTAGCCGTCGAATGTTCCGAATACGGCAAAACTTTGGGACTTCTGTTTAGTGTAAAGGACCACAATGGAAATAAGAGTTTATATTAACTCTTTTTTGTGTAATCCTTGATATGTAATGTTGGGTGACATGGCTTATTGTTTAGCATGATACATACATATTTGTTATATGTTTATATGTATGATTATTGTTGCAATTCAATGCCATGTTTCTTTGTGCATTATATATTGAAATAAATCTATCTATCTATCTGTCAGCCATTGTCTGAATAGGCTGAGTAGGAAAATCCAGTTATAGAATTATGAGTCCTTCGTCTAGCCATTGATCATATTAAAGCTTGTGTTATCTATTTCTCTTTGAGTGAGTTTTTAGGATTGTGGCAATTGCTGATATGCCTTTTTCACTTGTCAACGTATTTTCCGGAATATAATGAATTTAGAAAACAGTTGGTGTCGTCAGATATTGGGATAAGAATAAGAAAATATGAAAGCAACAATATAGAGTTGTCTGTGACAGTGTTCTTGATTCGACCGTTTACTTTTCGTTTAACTAAATTCGAAAGTGCTGAGTGACAGCTGGCGTATGTTTGCTGATTGGGTGCAAATTAAGCAATCGGATAACTAATAAAACAATCAAACGTAAAGTAAGTTCTTGATTTATTCTTCACATTTGGACGAATCAACGAAACAATATACTAATGTATCTTATTTTTTGCTTTTCAGACAAAGTTGGCGATTTAATCAAACTGGATAATCACTCACACAAAGAAGGCATTGAACATCTCATTGAGCACATTCGCAGTTTGGGTGATTCCAACAAATGGAGGACCTTTGTAGAATGTCTTCGAAACTCAGGTTATTTAAAATTAAACTTTTCCTTTCTAGAAAAATCAGTAAAACGCGACTACCTTAACCAAAGACCGATTTACAGTTTTATGATACACTTTTTACAGTGTCCAGTCATAGCCTCTGAGAAGCACATTGTATTCAATTTTTTATATCGCTTGGCAATGCGATTGTTTTATATGTTTTATATGTTTGTGCTCTTTATGCATGCAACATTGGTTGATGAGTGGGTTGGAGTTATTTCACCAAGTCAACTTGTACATTAGAAAACCGGTTGGGGCAAGTGCGAGATAGGTAACCGCAGAACCTGGTTTAAATCCCCATTGAAATATTGTTTTGCCACTAACCATTCCAAGGCGGTAACCCTCATTTTCGTTAATTGTTTGTGGGGTCTATTTTGATCATTTTATCACCCATTCTCTTTTTTACCTCTCTACATAGCGGCTGAATGGGGAGGCTTTGTCTCCAGGATGTGGCCATTTCTGATATGCAGATTTCACTTTTAATACGACAGTCAGTAAACGGATTACGAACCCCACAGTCAAAATCATTCTGACATTAATACAATTGACTTATGGACTTGCTTAATTAAAATAAATACAAAAGACACAGCCTGCCCACACAGCTAACAACCAAAGAAGAAAATAGAGCACGAGTTATAAAATGGGGCGCGCCACGGGAAAAGGTACCTTCGGTCATATTTTGTGACATTTTAGTTGTTACTATATTTAGAAAGAACTTACAACTACTTATAAATTTCTCATAACTATCAAGTGCTTTTCTTTCACATTTTGACAATAAAATAATATTTTTAACGCGAAATGCATAATAATTAATGTCGTTTGCTCAACTTTATGACGTCATTTCAAGGATTGACGTCAACGGTCCGAAGGTACCTTTTCCCGTGACGCGCCCCAAATGATTAAGTTCGAAATAGACACCACAAACAATTAACGCGAAAGAGAAACCGGGGGAGTTAACGACTCTTTATATGTTAACAATGAACAATGACAAATAAATGATACGATAATAAAACTATTTATAGAATACCAATATGTAGCAGATATACTGTCAAAACCGTGTGACCGATCAGTCACAAACCCTGAAAGGTCGTTGTTGAAACTGTTTCTGGAAACTGTCGGACAGCAACTAAATCCCGAGGATTTGATACCGCACCTTCAGCAAGATGGTGCTATCAATCATTGTGATACGGAGGAAATATTTTCCACGTTACGGTATTCAGGGCGTATTGCTGCATCGCTGACCTTGTTAGATCGCATGCAACGAAGACTTTCACCTCAGAGTTGGTTCAGATCATTCATTAACGCTCTGGTGGCGTGCGATAGACACGATCTTGTGGATATTATTGACCCATATGAAGCTCAAAACACGTGCATTAAAGGTATTTTTATAAAATTGCATAGAATTTATGAATATGCAGGCCCAAAATTTAAAGCGTTTCAAATGTTCATACTTATCACAATAATAATTCTTTATTGTCGTAAAAACGTAAAATGTTTGACATACAAAAAGAATGCATATTTGTTTAAGCCCAACATTTGTTACTGACAAATCAGGCCATGCGTACGTTACGTCCGAATCCAAGTTCGTGAATATATACTCAACAAAAAAAGAAACCTGACACTGTAACTTTGAATAAGTATGAGGTGCATATTCAAAATCTATATATTTTTGCACCATCCAAAAGAAAATAACCACTGAATCACTTGTTTCATGCACCAAAAATATCAAAATGCATAATTAAGTTCAAAACATGCACAATTTTTATTACATACCACAATTCAATTAGCTTTAAATCTGATTCCAGGAAAATACACCAAATATAAAGTGTCGGGTTTCTATTTTTGTTGAGTATATAATTGAACACTTCACAAAACTAATATTAACTTTAACACCATTAACACTTTTAACATCTCTAATCTTTCACATAATTTGCAATCTTTTTTTTAATTAAGTATCCCTTACTCGATTTACTCATGTACCTACGTAGTATGTTTTTCTTTTAGTGACTGTGTGACAATAAACACGTTTCGCAATTTGAAAGTGCGGCGTCGCAAATCGATAGACCTTCACCTTTTGATAGGGTATATATCATTATCATATGACTGTTGGATGTTTTGTTGGCTGCTTTGTTGATGTGTGTTTGTATTTTTAAAAATTTACTTTTTTCAGATTTTTCATTTCTTTCTGTATTTCAGTTGCAAATTCTATTAATATTATAAGTTTCGCCTTTGTTTTTTTTAATGGTATACTACTAATATTTCTTTGCATAACAGAGTCGAAGATTCAAGGAAATCCATTGTGATCTAGGAATGCTACTATATGTAGCATGATATTCTAGAGCGCACTGCATGCTTGGTTTTTAACCCATCTGCATTTTGGTAACCTCTTTGTTTGAAGGCGTGGCCGAGTTTCGCGAGTTTATGAAGGATTTTGGGGAAATCAGTTTTTTACATCTTGCCGTCGTGTTCATTTTTCTTCCAGGGTTGAAGCTTATAAAACTGAGTGAGATTTAAAACCAGTCTAAAATCTCAAGCATGTGATTGGCTAAATGGAGCCAGGTCTCCATTTCAGCCAATAAGATCCTTAAGATTTGAGACTGGTTTTTATTCTCAGTTTTATAATCTTGTGGACAGGTACCTACTCATTTTGCTTGGCAAATCTTTTAGCTTTTATATTTAAACTCAAAATAGCTTTTATTTTAGACACTCACCCAAAGCTCTAATTGGTCACTTGTTGTCTCTAACTTTTCACAAGAAGACACTGACTTAACTCTTTATCTGTGATCAGTTTGCATTGATTTAAGCTTTAAACTTGAAAGTTATTGACTTTGGATAAGTATGGCACGAAATATTCTTAATTTTTCTAAAAGAGCAACCAGAAAACCACTATGAATTTTAGTTCTTGTTTAAATTAGTTTAAATAAGACCCCTAGTTAGTAAGAAAAACATAAAATCTTATTTATCAGCAGCATTTTGATTTCAATAAATACATTTTAAACTATTCAATTTCTAATTACCTCCCTTTCATTTCTAGACTTATTATTTTGCGCTTGCGGTGTAATTTTACGGTACTGGAATCATTAAAAAAAACAATCGATAAAGATTAAAAGGATATTGAACAACTAATTCTAAGTCAACAAGGTCCTATTCAAACCCTCTTTTGACACAGGAAAAAAAATTAACTTGCACACAATTTAAATAAAAATACAGCTACTATTGATGATCAATTAAAACTTTGGGTAAGTGTAAGTTTGTGTGCTTTTGCATGCAACATTGTAGATAGTGTGCGTGTTTGTTCAGTTGTTAACATGTAAGACAAGTGTGAAGTAAGAGCACAATAGAACCTGTTTTAAATCACCAGTGGCCAAATGTTTTCCTACTGACCGTTCCAATTTTTTAACTACTCGGATTCTAGTTTTTGTTAATTGTTTGTGGTGTCTTTTTGATATTTTGATATAACAAGCACGTGTTGTGTTGGAATGCCGAGGGTGTTTCTTCTAAATGTTGTAATTCCTTATTCACTTTTCTTTACGATATATTTTTCTTATTGTCTCTCGGACACATGGACTATGGTTGTTTGGTCTTTGTAATAAATTTTCTACTTTGTTTCTTCATTTCAATGGGTGCCATAATTACCTTATCCACGTACAATCAGTGTTAGTACTCAATTATTGTATGTTTTCGCTCCATCTTAATACAGGGCAAGCTCACAATCAAGCTGATGAAAACATTGAACTATTAACTGAAAAACTGGAGTACGCTCATCTTCAAATTTACAAATACGAAAGCGATGCTAAGCAGAAATTAGCAGCAGTGCGGGCACACTTTGAGTCACTGGCAGAAAGGATTAAAGAAGAGATTGAATGGCAGTCTGAGGAGTTGGAAGCGTCTCTTGCACATGCCGACGGAATTGTTGAAAAGTAAAACCAATGTATTTTAAGTTTAAATCACAAAACCATATATAAACAAAACTTTTCCCATTTCATTCTTCATCTGATCATATTATCCGGCATTTCTAGAACTTTACAAAGCTTCAAACTGACCCATAAAGTTGAATTTTGATTAGAAGTTCGTGTTATGTAACTTCTTTTCATGTGGATGTTAGTCATGTTGACATGTTGTATACCTGGCGATTTAGTAAGAAAAGGTAAAAATGAAATGGTTAAAAGTAGTCACATACCGACCTATTTTCTTGATAAGCGAGCGAAAAAAAAATGAAAACCGCAAACAGTAATAACCAACAATAAATGGAAGACCTAATATCTCAGAATATCGACAAAAAATAAAGTACAGCTTTGGAATGACCAGTGTAATAGAAAGGAGCCATTAGCGAATGGGGGATGAGGGAGGATTGTAGTATAAACGGATCTACTTAAACAACTGGGTTGTAATTCTCTACCCTTAACAAAGATTTGATTCGAGCGTGCGTGCAAAAACATTTCAGTCACGATGTTCTATATCACATTCTTACTGAGATTCTTCTCACTGATTTAAATATTTTAGGTCTAACAAAGAAGAACTTGGCGAAGACGATATGAGGACATTTGATGATGCAGTTGAAAAAGTACTACAATCGAAATATGTATTCAATCCATTAAAGTCATTTCTGGATTTAACCAGTCTTGGTGATATCGTGAAATCTACTAACAGGGCGCCAGACATGCTTCCAGCAACTCAGACTGACTTGTCTAATCAACATACCAGACGTCAGACGTCTCGGGAAAGACGACTATCTGTCGATTCCTCTACTTCTGGTCATTCGTCTGGATTTTTGTCTGTCGGCCCTAGATCAAGAACAATGTCTGGAAACGCATTGCCATTCGTTAACTCGGAAGACAAGCCTAAAATGATCTGTGATGTTTGCAACAGTCGCTTTGACTTGCAAGCAAATGTAACACTCAAATTAACTCCGGCTTTGTATGAAAGACAAAAATCTGTTACTCCTGAAGTACCAACAGCATTGAGTTCAGATAATTTAAATATTCTGTCAGAAAATGTTTTACTGAATGACGTAGTGCATGACTCATGTATTCATTATAGGCCGTTTATCCTTTCTTCAGAGAACAGCTTCTTGAAATTATACGATGAAAGATGTGTGCTTTTAAAAACATGTGCGTTTTCTATAAATTATTTCAGAAATAGGCAGATGTGTGAATACGTATGATTGATTATTTTATTTAATAAATATGACCGATATAATTATTATTAATTTTTCAAATCAATTATTTAATCCAGATGAGTTTCACAATTCCTTCAACATTTTGGTTGTAGTGACTACGTTTTAGCATATCAATACCAAACTGCTCATCAGTTTTGTTTCAGAGGGTTTAGTCGTACAATACGGGTGAAGATTATTCATGCTTGAATATTGACTATCATTTCAATCTGATAAAAATCAATAATTGTTTCATATCACATCTAATATTTTGTTATAAATTTTGTGATTTTTAACAATAATGTTGTGTTTTGTTTCTGTTAGATTTTGTACTTTTTGGTTAAGTGACTTTAGAAAAACTTACAGACAATAATTATGTACAGTATTTTAGTTCCAAGGCGGTAACCCCTCGGGTTCTCATTTTTGTTAATTGTTAGTGGTGTCTTTTTTGAAACTGATCATTTTATTAACCATGCTCTCTCCCTCTCTTCTCATTGACTCTGTGGGGAGGCTGTTTTTTTCTGAATGTGGCGATTCCTGATATGCATATTTCACCTTCTACATACATATTGAATATTTCAACGATAATGATTCCCTTATAACCCGATTTCTCTCTTCCCACACCAGCAATACATCAATTACAATAAGTTTCGTTAGGCTGCAGAGCAATCATGCCAATGCCATTATATATTTAATTGTTCAGGATATTGCAGGTTTACGTTACTTTCTTTTGATTATCAGCACCTACCCTCAACGATTTCAAAGCTATGGGCAAAGTACATATTTTTGTAAACACAAAATTTAAGTGAAAAAGGGGCATAACTAGAAAAAAAATTGGTAACTATTATGGGTCAAGTTGATATCTCAAGTAGTTTTAAAGTTATGGATCAAAGTGCATATTTTGGTTAATGCAAAATTTAAGTGAAAAAGGGGCATAATTAAAAAAAAATATTGATAGAAGTTATAGGTGATGTTGATAATGATGTAGATTTTGATGGTTAACGTATTTTCCAAGTTTCAAGGTGATATACCAAGTAGATTCAAAGCATATTTTGGTTAACGGACGCCACGGAAATGCCGACGCCCATGCCGGGGCGAGTAGGATAGCTCCCCCATTTTTCTAAGAGTCGAGCTAAACATGAATAAATTTTATTTAATAACATATATTATCATCCTATACATTGTGACATTTAAATTTCAGCTTTAATTTATAAAGATTTTATCAATATTGTTTATATTAATTACTCAGGGACATTGGTGATATGTTGTTCGCAATTTTAACCTCTACTTTTTTCTCATGTTGTTATAATTTATGTTTATTGCAAAATAAAGAGTTTACAGACGAGACGTTTTCAAGATTTTTTATCTTTTTAAATTAACCAATTTAATTGGCAGATGGTTAGAGTGATTGTTTTAAATAGTGTTTACACCCTGTCGAGAAAATATAGCATGGTTCACATGTCTTACAAAAACATAAATGTTTATTTTTATTTCAAGAACATGTGTTTTAATGTTGCACCATGCCATGTACAGGCCACTTCTTTTTTATTTTCTGGTTTACGAAAATTTTTCAAAAAAATGTTCACCGGCAGGTCGAAATAAAAATAAAAATAAATTTTAATATCAGACCACATATACATGCAGAGCACTAGACAACTTTTGGTGACAGGTACCCATACCCTCATAAAGGGGAATTTTGCGTCTTTTTAAGACAAAAAGGGGAATTTGAAGTCATATACGTATGTTTGACTTTGAAGTGTCACACTTACTCATAACATTCTGTTCTACCTCTGTTTTTAATAGCTAGTATATTTTTGTGACTAGACTTACAAATAAAACAATTTTAGTTACATGCATTTTCGGGAGTCCCATTCAATTCTTTGTTTTAGATTTTCAAGGGGAATATTTTCCTGAGATAGGGGAAAAAACATACTATTTTGAGAGGGGAATGGGGACCATATTCGGCCCCAAAAATGGCCAAACAAGTGCCCTGACATGTTAACAAACATTTGATTTCCAGCTGCTTAAACACCGTTTATACATTACAATTTATCAGACTATATCGGTGGGTCTCAGAATCAACAATTTCATGTCGCGAATTTACATGATGTTAACAAGATGTCAACAACCTATTACAATAGACTCCAGCAAATCGAATACACAAATTGTCAGCTAAAAATATTCTATTGCCCGGAGTACCCGATTTGCCGGTAATCGTATTCATCATGAAATCTGCATATATTTGTTGACAAGGGAGGTCAGATAGATCGTGTTCTGGATAAATATGCATTATTTTATATGTTTATTTATTGATTAACAGACCCTTCTGTCATGTTCTGCTACAAAATCGAAGTTTCAAATTATATTATGTTACCGCAACATTTACAACGTGAATGTGAAATAAGTATTAAAACACTAACCAATGCGAACATATTCATAATAAATTGCATCCCCATTTTATCTCAAGTATCATATTTCATTATTATTGCATCATCAACCAATTTAACCCAGCTAAAAATGTGAAATGTCACGTACACAGTTTTGTAGATCAAACGATTTCAAAGCAGAGCCGACAAAAATAACACAGTCTTGATACGAGCCGACAATTTCCTTTGAAGTTGCATTTTATTGATGGTTGGTATCAATGTTTACCTCCATACTGACTGTCAAATCAAATTCAGTCTCCATATGAAATTAACATGGAAGGCGGATCAAAGAAATGTACAAAATTCTATGAGTGTTTTTAAACATAATTGAGAAATTACTTTTTGTTTGTTTCTGAATTGTGCGGATTAATTTATGCGATAATTAAAGAGACAATGGAATTTAAACGTGGATTATTGTAAGTACATGTACCAATAACGTCTCGATAAAGGATAGTCCTAGGCTGCTGTGTATTTGTAACAGATTTTTAATGCCTGATTGAATATGCTGTTTAAAAGAGGTGACAGGTTACAGTTTGTTTACCCGGAGGCTTCACTGTCCCTGTTCATCGCTGTCAAAATATTTAATTGGATTTATCAGCTGACAATAGACAAATAATAAGGGTGTCATAGGCTTTGATACGGACGATTAACGGTACATCCGGTGTCATTTCCTGTAAACAGGCGATGAAAATATTCGATTTCAATCAGTTTTGGCCAAAAAAATGCAAATTTTCTATTCGATTTGGCGATATATTTTCTTATCCGATACTCGTATGGCCGATAAAATTTACATTGCTTATATAGGAAATGGTTTTGTGTTCGAAAATCGTACCCCATTTGCCGATATATTCTTATAGCCGATACCCGATTTCGTGGAGTCTACTGTACCAACCATAACATTTTCGAAAGTGATGTTCCTCGAGAGTAGACCTCCAACGTCTTCTCCTTCGACACTTCTGACGAATTTTTTGTACACGTTCAACCAGGCTCCGATTTTGTCAGACAACTGAAAATAATTTCCACTCCCTGTCGCAGCCATGCTGGATTCTCGCTCCGATTCGTCAACATACGAACCAGCCAATGAGATTCGTTAGATTCACATTCGCTGATGTCTGTGACGACGGAAATTGCCGATGTCGTTTATGGCGCGAATTTCGGTCTCAAGTTTATTTTTCGTACTCGCACTTTCTCGACCATCGGCAAAAATAAAAACGGCAAAATCGATTTTTATTTTTTTTTCAATTTTAATAAAAATACGGTCGCCAGTCTCGTAAACCAGAAAATTAAAAAGAAGTGGCCACACTGCCTGTTTGCGTGCATGCCTAATCTCACAGGCGCCCGTAATTCCGTACCTCACACTATTAGCTTACTTACTTTGGAACTTCTCAACTTGGTCATACTTAGCTCAAGTTTAATAACATACATGTAGTTAAATTTTACAAGTCAAACTAGAGTCAGGGAGAAAACATTACCACTAAGCAGCTTGTTTGTTTTAGTGAGGCTATTCATATATGCATATTTCACATTTTTGTCATGCAAACAGATATTTTGACATACCTAAACAAGACATCTTAACAAGCCGACTAGACTACTGGAATAGCACATGGACAGCTTTAATGTCACTGTTCCTATACGTAAACCTACTATTGATGTCGAATTAAAAACAGGCCGGGGGGTTTAATCATGTGAACTCAGTTCCCAACAATACAAATTCTGTCACCGCACTCACATCATCAATTGGTTATTCTTTTCTCCTCTTCTTCTTCCTTCATACACTCACTGAAGCATTTATTTGATAAATTAATGTGGGGCACACCATTGCAATTTTAAAAGCATGAGCATCACAAAGGAGATCAAAATACCCATTCTGTCTGGATTGTGGATGATTGGAAAAAATCAAATGGGAATAACATCTAAAAAATATACAGAAATTTACATGAGAGTATTTGTGTAGAAGGGGTTACTTTAAAATAAGAGGAGCACAGTGACGGTTATTGTGCAGTGCACTTGGTTTTAATAACGTCTATCCACCCATGAAGTTTAAGTCAATAGCTTTCAAATTGTAGGTATATTAAACAGACAAACATCAAGT
The DNA here is from genome assembly GCA_038501625.1 of Corbicula japonica. Classification (NCBI taxonomy): domain Eukaryota; kingdom Metazoa; phylum Mollusca; class Bivalvia; order Venerida; family Cyrenidae; genus Corbicula; species Corbicula japonica. The sequence goes on along the minus strand of JAZAYU010000017.1, from coordinate 2,796,360 downwards.
ACGAAAATTGAAATAAGGGGAAAAGGTTCAAAATCATAAAGAGTATAATGACTTGTGCACTGCACTCTGTCTCAGTGAGATCTATCCAAATGTGAAGTTTCAAGTCAAATTTGATAACCTAGGAGTTATGCTCCAGGCAAGAAAATTAAATAAAGGGGCATAACTCCAAACTCATGAGTTACAGAGTTAAGGCACCTGGCATTGCAATTCGTCTCAATAAGACCTATATATGTATCAAGTTTGAAGTCAATAGCTCTAATAATATAGGAGTTATGCTCCAGAAAAGAAAATTAGTTCCTAATATAATCGGGAGGGGGGGGGGGGGAAACATCTCTCAATGTGTTTTTGACATCATACTTGACAGCTATGTAGTGGTTTCGACGGACCAAATAAATTTTCACATGTTTTTTGTCTGAGGGTTCCAAATAATTTTGAAAACTTTCTGACCAAGAAGTGACCGATGTAGATCAAGATCAGATGGCAAAAATATTTGTTCTGGATCTACACTGGTCACTCATGCAATAAAACCCATCTTCTCATTTATTATTTTAGGATCTAATTCTGCATGACACAATTACCAACTGTACATATAAATGATCTTGACGTCTAAATCACATTGTTGTAAATGTATTACGAATTACCTCAATGCCAGAAATATTTTCATTCTGTTTGAAGATGACCATGATGGTACCAAATAACTTCCAATAGCTTAAACACACAATAAAACTGAAGACTATTTTGATATTTGTATTTTTTAATGATGACAGTGCAATGACCCTCGAAGACAGCCGTTAATTTTTCCAAAGTTAACATTCATTAAAAAATACAAATATCAAAATTTCTTTAAAGGGAAAATGCAGTTCAAACAAAACTTTGCACAAATAATCTTTATTAATGTATCTTCATTTTACATACGTTAAGAAAAGTTATAACAGTAAGGAAAAATAGCTAGACCTGAAAATTCCGTAAAATTCTATTTTCATAAATTCACAAAAACTAAACAACACAAAATATTTTTAAATGCCCACATGAGTATAATGATCCTGACAACAATATCTTGTGTCCTTTTGAAAGAACTTCCATTTATGAAGAGAGAAATCAATGTTAATCGACCATATACAAAACCAGGAAGCAACCAGGAAATTCAAGGTCAACCACATGTTTACAAATATCAACATACTGTTGTAAGTATCATATTTCTTACCTGGGCATTTAAAATGATGTTGTGTGTTGCTTAGTTTTTGTGAATTTATGTAAATAGAATTTACGGAATTTTAAGATCTTGTTATATTTCTTTACTGTTGTAACATATCTTAACCCTTGTTTCCAGAGATACACCTTTACAAGTGTAGATCTAGATCATCCAATATATCGGTGCCATCTGATCAGGATCTACACTGTTCGCTTTCAACAAAACTTTTGATACTTTATATTACCTCAACATTTGCATGACATATCACATGAAACAACTTAAAAAATACAGATTTATTTAATCCTTTCCTGTATAGATACACCTTTATTTCTAGAACAAACAGTTAAGATCCAGATCAGCCAGCACATTCGTGCCGTCTGATCAGGATCTAAATTGTTCGCTATTTGATTAATTAGGTTATGACCGAATTCCACCAGTGCAGATCCTGATCAGATGGCACGGATGTGCCAGCTGATCTGGATCTACACTGGTCGCACACGCGTAAAAATGCGTATATATCAAGGAAAGGGTTATTCTATATACAGATTTATTATCTTCCATGTCGGCCGACATCATTCAATTGATCAGTTAGTTCCAGGTATTTATTCAGAGGGTCGCCCTTAGTGTCAAGTTTCTCCGGAATCTCCTCTTCCGACATTTTGAATTCTTCCATCAATTCCTTACGTTTCTTTTCGTGCATACGTCTCTTGTAATTCTGCTGACGGCGTTGTTTCTCCTCATACAATGCTAAATATCGTGACATCCACGTCTTGTACGTTGAATGCATTAATTTATAATGTTTGTTCAGATGTTTTGGCACATAGTGTTCTTCCGGGGTCCTCTCGTAAGGAATTCCTATGGCATTACGTGCTATGTACGGCTTTGGTTCATCTGTTTCTCCGTACTCTAACAACTGATAAGCCCGGTTTCTTTCTTTGACAACATCTAGAATATTTTCCATACTCTCTTCTACCTAAAATGCAATCAAATACTTAAGTTTTAATTGTTTGGCAAGGTTCTAAATATATTTATCAGCATTGTATCAAATTGTGACATTTAACCTTGAAAGTTTCATATAATTTTAACCTATTTCTACAATAAACATATACCATGACAAGAAGGCTCAGCCATAAAGTTCTTTGAATTTTTTACATGCTCCTTAAGTGGATTTCTCATTATTCAGCTGGTCTTGCACCGGAGTCCTAATTATACTGTTTATAAATGTAACCCAGCAATCTGATTGGTTTAAAGTAAGCACAGCTTCTCAGAACTGGCTGAAATCTGAGATCCAGTGTTATAAATTTGGGGCAATATTTATTCATTTTAAAACTGCAACTGCTACTGTTTAAGCTATGCATTTAAACTGTTAACAAGGATGTGAACCTGTTGTCTGTTGGGGTAGTTCATGAATTAAGTTTTTTTAACTTGACTCGAATGTATCTAATTTAAATCTTAAAATCACCTGAACTGATAAGCCCTGCCTTTTATCCAAAGTCGCTTTGATACCATATTGTTAAATTTTTTTAGAGAGAATAGATATTAATATTAACAGAACACAGTTGTTGTAGTTCTATTCCTGACTTTAATTCTGAGCAGAGCTGATAAGCTCAACCTTCCACCAAGTGATAAATATTGTTAGAGAAATTAGATTGAGTAATGAGACATTATGGTTACTGTTCTATTTCTAGTCAATATGGAACCCTTGTACTGACCTTATCCAGTCTCTCTGGGTTGGGCAGGGGCTCCATGGCCTCATCATACATGTGCTTCATTGTCATCACCATGTTACGTTCCTTCAACAGAACATACCTGAAAGTAACAACATTCCTTCAACAGAACATACCTGAAAGTAACACTCATACAGCATGTCTCTTGTTGTTAGAAATGATAAACGACAGTTTATCTTGTTTTTTAGAGTTTGTCCTTTTTAACCCTTAAACCTTTACTCCTTATATACGCATTTTAATGCTCTTGTGACCAGTGTAGATCCAGATCACTGGCACATTTGTGCCATCTGATTAGGACTGTCCCTTTTTTTGATTTATTAAGTTATTTCTGAACAAAAGCGAACAGTGCAGATACTGATCAGTTGGCACAGATGTCTACACTGTTTGCCCATGCCATAAAGGATTACAGGATTATGCCCCTTGTGTGACAAATATAATGAACATAATTATCTGTGCAGTCTAATCATAGCTTCACACTACAAACTTTGTAACATAGAATTCTAGATAGGTTTAAACTGTCTGCATTTAAAACATTTCATTTTATTATTGTATATATCAATTCTGTTACCTTATGAAATGTATTTACCTACATACCTTATGTTGTTGCACTTGAAATGACTAATTATCCGCAGACTGCTCATTATACCTTTAAATTAAGGAAAACAAGCACAAAACAGAATGCCTACCAGAGCTTGTGGAGATCTCTGTTGCTTTTTATTCTCAGCTCTTCTTTCCTCCATGGTCTACCTGATATAGAAAATTTAAACCTAACATTCAATGGGTTCAGCTCCAATGCCACATGTATCAAATGTAGATCAACATCAGCAGGCACAAATATAAGATAGAATTGGTAAGACCCTCAGAAAATTGCACAGAGCATCATTTTAATTATTAAATTTCAGGTGTTAGTGAAACCCCTAAAAGATGTTTCAAATTCATATCACTCAATTTCAGCAGCTTACAAGTTATTATCAAAAACATCTGTGCCATCTGATCAGGATCTTCACTTTTTGTTGTTAGATTCATTAGATTATTTCTGACCAATAATATGCAACCAGTGCAGATCCAGATCAGACATCATGGATGTGCCAGCTGATCTGGATTTACACTGTTTGCACTTTTTATAAAATGGGTATACATGGAGTCAAGGGTCAAAATAATTTATAATACTGACCAACTATGGCTTTATCCGAGTCATACTGGTCCTCATCAAAGAATTCATTCAGCCCACATCTCACAGAACTTGTGTGAATGGATCTTGTTGGTAATCCACTGAAATTTAAGAAAAGAGTTGATAGATTTGTACAAATACATTGCAATAATAATAACCAACATTATGGCACTTTCAATCTCTGCAACTATTGCAACTATAGGTGATTCCTTTGTAAGTTTATCATGTAGATGATTGATATCATGCTTTTCACTTTTCAAAGATTTTGAACTTTCAGGATATATGCAGAATTTTTTATGTTTTCTGTACCACTGTGGACCATGTTTAAAAGAAACTGATTGCCCATTCTCACCCCCATACTGTCTAAAAATGTGTTGTTCTAAGTAGGGCTTTTTCAGTGTTTTTGGTGAAATAGGCCCCTGTCCAAATTGGGAAATTTATATGCTGTAAATAGTCAAATTTGGGGAAGAAAGTGTGGACAAATCAAACCAATCATGAAATTTATTATCTGTCTTGCTTTTCTGTGAATGTATTACAGCTTTACTGCTTAATTTGTCTTGCTTTGCTGTGATATTATTACAAAACTCTTTGAGAGTTTGTAGTTTTCATAAAACATCTGTCAAAGTAAACAAACTATTCACGTAAATTGAATTTAAGTCTCCTATACAGTTGCTTGTTTATTTGTTTCTATTTTTTCTTGAGATTTGAAATATTTCTCTTGAAACTGGGAAAAATGGTCAATATTTGGTATCGGGAATGGGGCCCATATTCGGCCCCATGACGGCATGAGCAGGGAAACATATTCAACATTGAATTTTTGACTTTCAGTGTGTTATCAATAGAAAAAGGCCGGCCTGTACATAGTTACAAAGCAAACTATTCAAAGTAAAATTTTAAACATGAATAAGATTGGTTCACATTCTGATTATATGGCAAGTCCATACTGGTATTTATATGCCACTTAATTGCTCTTGCAGTTTCTTGCCCTAATCAGCTGCAGGGAGATGCAAGTGCTCTGAATCATGACAGTATAGTTCACTTGAGTTTTCTTTCGTAGCCCTGACAGGAGTTATGTGATAGCCTGCGTGATAATTGGGCAATGGATTTGTCAAGTTCTGTTTACCAATCATGATGTCATATGATTTTTTATTAATACAGTACGGAAAAATAAACAGGCAGAGAAGTGCAATTCAGTCAGTCAAATCAAAGACCTATATATTACACAGATTCGAATCTCTCTATTACTGATATAGGAAATCTCGTTTTGATGCGTGGACTGGACGAGAATCTCGTCACGTGACAACGCGTTATTTTTACTTTATATAATCCGCCATCTTGTAGCCGATTTGATGAGCGATAACTACCTGTTGAGTGGATTTTAATCATGTTAACATAACTTTTAATCGGTCTTCGTGTTATTACGTTATTTTAATATACTTCTTGAACACATTGATTAAATAATCCCATCTTTTTGAGGCCCTTGTAAGGTATTGATATGATCGGCATTTCACATGGTATGTTTGCTTTCTGCTGGCCAATGCACTTTGAAGAGTATGGTGCAATTTTGGTGATTTTGATAGTTATATCAATAAATATCTAGTAAATCTTAGTTTCAAGTTGAAGAATATGCATCTTTCTTCAAATTAATGCAAGTCAAAATTGTTTTTACCATTCGTTAAACAAGTTTTAATGATAGACAAAATTGACGAAGGCTTTCAGTATAAAAAATAGCGATCATGTGAATCGAGATAACGCAGGCCGCGTGCACATGCAAGAAAATGCGATAACGCATTTCTATTTATATATGCCTCTTTCTCATATTTTCGGGGTTTCCCATATTTTCGTGACGTCATCAAATGTCATATGCGCGCGCGCACAATCTGTCCAGTCATCCGAAATACTATTCAATATTTTATAATCACTTTATCTTCGTGTTTATCAGACATGTTGAAATATATTTGCTAATATAAAGAACAGATACTTACTTTACTCCAAAACATCTCTATTTTTCTTAAAATCCAAGTTATATAAAAAAAACAACCGAAAATATTTACTTGAATTATTTTCCCTCCCCTTATGGTTGGAGGAGAGTTTTTTCCCTTGCGTAATTTGCAAAAATCTGTGTCGTCTCAGAGCTTGAAGTGTATGCAATGCTATTAATACCATAGCTGTCGAAGGTCACAATTCAATTGAAAATCAATTATGAACGTCTCGTGTACACAAAAGGGTTGTCAAATAGCACCAATCCAAATGTTACCAGGCAATAAGTAGAGTTTTAGAGACCAACTTCCAAGCTCAAGTTAAGTTTCTAACTTTTTATAGACTGTTGCACTCCAGTATCATTAAAAAGGCATAAAACTTTGCTTAATTATAAGTCAAAAATATTTTATTAAGTAAAAAACAATTTCTCTGTTCGACTGCTTTCCTGTTTCAGTCCCAAAACTAAATAAACAAAACGTGTTAAAATTTTAGACATTTTCTCACACTATGCCAGGATCAAATTGTTCTCGATTTTTCTAGTGAACAAAATTGAATCATGTGGGTTTCTCATGGTTAATATTAACATCCAATCGAAAGTCCCGAAAATATGTGAAAGCGTCTGTGAGATTCAGAGGGTCGATATCTGTTGCAAATGGCAGCAGTATATGTGGTAAATAGTGACGACTTCAATTTTTTTTGCTTTTAATTCGGTCAAACACAAGTGACTGCAGTTGGTGAATAAAACATAAACATTTGAAATACAATTATTAAGTGTGCCAGTGTAAAATTCGTCTGCTAAAACCCCGAAATTATGGACGAACGGCATACATGTCTTTGGTCAAATGTTGACTGCATCTTGAATGCTAATTCGTCTATTTTTATTGTATTTTATTGAATTTCTAATTGCTCTACATTGATCTTCACCCAGTTAAGTGGATGAATGCAATTTTCGTGGCTTGTGACTAAACGCTCCCTCAAAGTTTTAAGGGATTATAGTTTATACAAGTATCCGAATACTCTTCTTATCCGAAAACTGGGATATACCTGTTATTTCCATTAAATGCCCGCAACGCGCTAGGTAAAAATGCTGTCTGTGCACGTGAAACAAAGGGATAAAGGCTAGATAGCCCTTTAGAGAACATATTCATATTAAACAGAAAAACTTTCGGTATTTAGTAAGATTTCATTCCTTCACGGTCGCCGATCTCTGTCAATTAGACGCTATAAGTTATAAATACCGAAGCGGATGTTTTATTATGAAACGAAAAATAAGATCCGCTCATGTGTTTACCTAGTAATGCATAGTTCTTGTCTGCTTGTTGTATTTTTAACAATGAGTATTTCAGTATAGCCGATTCAACCGTTTTAAATAACAAAAAAAACCTTTAAAACAAGAGTATCGGTATCTTAAATTAAGAAAAACTTCATTCAACATGCAGCCAGTGTTTAAGGTATCGCAAACATTGCAAATGGCGAAAACAGGCTAAAATTTCAAAAAATGAATTTTGTGGGAAATACTTATTGCCACCTAGATTTTAGTATATAAATGTATTTAGCTATGGATGTAGTAAATGTTTGCAAGCTCAGTTTAGTCTAATTCATGTTCTAATTACCAAGCACATACTAAAACAAAAGAAAAACCGTTTGCATGAGAACTCTGAAATTCATGGACAATACACCAAAGCAACTCATACCTGAAATAAGTATTTGCTGGTCTACAATGTTTAGTGCCAATTCGTCAAAATAATGTAGGGTTTTCAAGAAATTCAAGGAAATCTTACTTCCTGGTACAAAGTGAAAGTAGATCTACTTGCAAACGGTTTTTCTTTTGTTTTAGTATGTGCTTGGTAATTAGAAAATGAAATAGACTAAATTGAGCTTGCAAACATTTACTACATTCATAGCTAAATACATTTCTTTACTAAAATCTAGGTGGCAATAAGTATTTCCCCCAAAATTCATTTTTGAAATTTTAGCTAGTTTTCGCCATTTGCAATGTTTGCGACCTCTTAAAGAAGATTAGATTTATAAATTATAGACAATAAAAGGCACTGTTAATTTCTCCACGTTATCGTAATAACCATCTGTAAATTAAAAAAAGAAAGGCTAATTGCATTGAAGAACGCTCTCCATGGTTGGTGATAGGAATGTAAAGAAATCAAAGAACAATATGTATTATATCAGTCTTTGGAAAAAATGCATATTAGGAATTGCCACACTCAGAAAACACACAAGAAGCAAAAAATCAGAGAGCAAATGAGAGCGTGGATTTATAAGAATATCAATTTAAACAAGACACCACAAACAATTACCGCCTTGGAACGATGAGTGGCAAAATAATTATGCCAACGGGGGTTCAAACCAGGTTCTAGGGTGCGCCAACCTCACACTTTCCCCAACATAAAAACATAAAAGTACAACTTGTCTTGTATATAACTATAAACCATCATCTCTGTTGTGTAACTGCTTTAATGCATGTAACAAGGGACGCAACACTGTATACCATAAGTTGAGTATGCTCTATGAGTTATTGTTTCAATACTTTATATGATGAATGTTCTGTTGTTAATGATCAGTATTAGTTTTGTCAATGCGCTTCTAAGATGTACAATAAAGCATAAAACCATACCACAATGTTATTCATAAATTGATAACATAATAATCACGACAATGTTGTATGAAAAAGAACACAAACATATAGAGCATAAGAAGCTAATAGTATGATCAACCAAAATGGTGGGAACTCGGTGACCTTACCAAGACCAGAGCCCCTGGAGTGAAATCAGTAAGAACACGATGACATGGATAATAAACAGATCGAGCTTCAAGATTTTTAAACAAAATATTCCTGTAAATCTTCATAAACCCTTAACCACTCTCACCGCCATGCAAACAAAGAGGCAAGCATAACGATTTACTATAGATTGGTTAATCACCAGGCATGCAGAGCATTGAATAAACAAACTATATTTGATCACGTTGCTAAACTCTTATGGAGGCAGGGATTTATGAGTTTATGAAGCTAGGAAAACCTTTAAAAGAATGAAGGAAGTTAGTCCGATTCCTTTTGTTCCCCCAAAGTACTCTTGATGATTTTGAGGCCAGATGCTATGATCTCATGAGTTCATTGTGTACCCTCTTAGTTTGCTTGACAATTTCATTTGCTTTAAATATTTTATACTTTTGTGTGCTTTTGCGTGCAATTTTGTCGGCACTTGACTTTTTAAAAGTTGGGCAGTGTTATTAATAAACAATGAAAAAGTAAAATATGCATATCAGGAATCGCGACACTCACAAAAAAGAACCTCCCCAAGCAGCGAAAAAGAAGAGAGGAAGAGAGATCATGATGTTTTAAGTATGTCAATTCAAATAAGACGCCACAAACAATTAACGACATAGAGAACCCTTGGGGTTACCGCCTTGGAACGGTCAGTGAAAAGCATATTGTCACTGGGGGTTTAAACCAGGTTTTATGGTGCACGAACCTCACACTTGTCCCAACAGGTTCTCATATCAACATAGTCTCAATAATTCGACTGCAAGAACAGACCCATTATCATACGGACGTTTTCGTTGTCTGTTCTTTACGTCTCAAGCAGTTACGATCAAAACTGTGGTGGAAATCGACCCGATTTAAATTCTGTTATTTTTCACTCCCACATGAAAATTTTAACACTGGTATGTTCAAGTGTGGTTATAACAAAAAATTATGATGAAAGTAACAATAAAATGACGAATATTCCACAAAATAACTTGTTAAACCTACCACGTTATATGCAGTTTACATGTTGAGTCGAAATCCAGATAACCAATGAAAACGTTTCTTTTTATTCAAACATATTTTTACAATGCGGGAGGCTGTACGCTTCGAAAAACTCATAACGTACTCTTATTTTCTTATTTGTCATGTTCGATGGTTGTCAGTTATTTTTTCATCTATTTAGATACCCGCCCCGCTATATTAAGTTTCAACGCACCTTTAATAATGTATTGTATATTACCTTGTTAATTATTTGCAGATAGTTATACTTTCTTTTATTCATCAAACCTTTATTTTATAAGTTGCTTTGTATTTACCGTCGCAAGAATTTCCGCAGTACATATTTCAAGCTGGTAAGGTGAAGTTTATCGATAAACGTGAGTCAGGTAAACTTTAAGCGATGTAATCGAAATCTGTTGACATGGGTGTAGGTTTAAATGAGTTTTGCATAAAAAACGAAACCGTTATTTATAAAGGATTACATATAATGATTCTACTTGAATGTAGCTTTTCAGGTATGTAAATTTTTTAACGATAATATGGTTTAAGATGCTTTATGGAGCCGTCAAAGTCGCCAAAGTTGCGATTCAAATTCTGATCGCTAGCATATAAACATAGAAGGAAAATTTTCCGCATTGATTTGAATAGTAACTGGGTTGTGCGCGAAGAGCGACAATCATATATATAGAAAAGCTCTTCTATTGCGCACAATTAGTTGGGCTAATATCAACAAACAACTACAAATTGTCTTGGTGAAATAACTTATACTCAACCATCAGCAAATGCACGCAATCATAAAAAACATAAGAAGCTAATAGTATTGCAAAGTCAAATGGGTAAGTACTCAATGATCTTACCTTTGTACGTCGAAAAATGCACAAGCAATTACAAATCTGCTTATAATTTCTGAAAAGGCTAACAAGTGAATCAATTAAATTGAAGTTTAGAATTACCAATCGGATATATTCTCTCAAGAAAGATTATAAGATGTATCTCCCCTTGCAGTTTTAATACCTACAGCCCTTTTTCTTATAAAACGTTTATTTAAGTATTTTCATAACTGTGTATTAAAATGAATCAAAGGAAATATTTCCCAATTAACCTTCATTAACTCTCAAACCCCTGCCACCGTCGTGCAACCAAAGAGGTAAGCATAGTGATCAATTGTAGATGGGCTAATCACATGGCCTGCAGAGCGCTGTAGAATATCATGTTGGTTACCTTTCTTTTTGAATTGTCAGATGGTTTTTTCGAATAACCGGTGGAATTCATATTGCCTTTTATTTTCTGAAAGCTTAGGGAAGCTCGCTATGGATTCTCTGGCGGCTATAACCGCGAGACAAAATAAGTTTACTACTGTCGCTTGTCTGTTGAACTAGGGACATGCACATTGTAACAGTCAATGGGTTTGTCCGTTTCAACCGTTTCATTGTAAGCGTCTTTTTACATTGATCCACACGTGCGTCGCCATCTTTGACGAAACCGGCATCAACATTTCATCAATTACATAAAATGGACCCAAATAAGCTTAAAGATATGGCTGGACGGATGAAGTCTGGTGGCAAAGGTTTGGGAGTCGGTGGAAGTGTCGTTGCAGTAGTTGCCGCTGCAGCTTATGGGCTGTCAAAGTCTCTATATACAGGTATTTTTTGCTTTCAGTATCAACTGTCAAAATTTAGGTGAAGGTCATGGATATATTTTTTGCGATTTTAAGGTCCTACGTAAGCTTTTAATAGAATGCGATAGTTATTCTTTGTCAGTCTAATATAAGGGTCACAGTTGTCACGTACTGGAATGTAATGGATCTGAATGAAATTGCAATGACTGAAAATGAATTGGATTCAATTGCATCAGGCTATGCACATAGAGTCTGAGTGACAAGGCATTCTTCAGGTCTATGAAACAGCTGTTTTTATGGACTGTCTGTAAATTTACAGACTGTCAGTTTATTTATAGATAAATACATCTGTAAATTTATGGACAAGGGTGGTTCCAAAAGGTGTCAAAAATTAGAATCTTTGTTATACACCACTAACAAAGCTAACATACTAAATAAACAATTCCAGTCTGCTTTCACAACCCCTCAGCCCCTAAAACTAAGTCGTATTACTGAAATGCTAATTCCTTCTAACCCATTTAAACCAAAAATGCCTAATATATCAATTTCAGTGAATGGGGTAATGAAACAACTGAAACAGCTCAACCCTACCAAGGCATGTGGCCCGGACAGCATTTCCCCGAGAGTTCTTAAAGAGCTTCACCAGCCCATAGCCCCCATCCTTGCAGACATATTTGCCACATCACTTGCTGAAGGCAACATTCCTACTGATTGGAAAAACGCTTCTGTGAGTCCTGTCTTCAAGAAAGGGTCAAGGACTAACCCTTCTAACTATAGGCCCATCTCTCTTACATGTATTTGCTGTAAAATCATGGAACACATTCTAGTGTCAAATATTATGTCATTCTTAGATAGCAATAATCTCCTATATAAAAATCAACATGGCTTCAGATCTAAATTAAGTTGTGAAACTCAACTCATCATTCGTACAAGATCTACACGACACAATAAACTCAAGTAAACAAACTGATGTTATCATCATGGACTTTAGTAAGGCCTTTGATAAAGTCGATCACCAAAGACTTCTTCTGAAACTAAACAGAATCAGTGTTGATCCAACTGTAATTTCTTGGATCAAATCATTCTTATCTGATCGCACCCAGAAGGTTGTCCTTGACGGCGAAATGTCCTCAAGCTGTGGGGTCCTATCAGGAGTCCCTCAGGGGTCAGTCCTGGGCCCCTGTCTTTTTCTTATTTACATCAATGACATGCCATTTGACATTGTCAGTAACAACCGACTTTTTGCCGATGACACCATAGCCTATCTGACCATTACATCCATAGATGATTGCCACACATTACAAACAGACCTAGACAAGCTTCAATCATGGGAGGAAGAATGGTTGATGTCCTTCAATCCTGAAAAATGTGAAGTGTTACGGGTCACAAACAGAAAAAAGCCCATCATCTTTCCTTACAAACTTCATGGCGTAACACTTCAATCTTCCTCACTTGCAAAGTATCTTGGAGTAACAATCTCTTCAACCATCTCTTGGGCTTAACACATTAACAATCTCACAACTAAAGCTAACAACACTCTCAAATTCATCAAAAGAAATATCCAAACTGATATCCCAAAACTCAAAGAAATAGCCTATAAGACATATGTTTGCCCTTGTTTGGAGTATTGTGCCTCTGTCTGGGATCCCTGGCAAAATAAGTACATAAATCAGATAGAAATGGTTCAGCATCGTGCAGTAAGATTTATTTTTAATGACTACAGTTATACAAGCAGCATTACCAAATTACTAAATAAGATCAATTTACCTACACTAGAAAAATGCTGTATAGTAGCACCATTATGTATGTTTTATAAAATCCAACAAAACCTAGTTAGGATCCAGTTTCCTCAATACATACATAAAACACAGAGACACAGATACAGTATCCCCTTCTCCAGGGTTGACGGGCATAGGCATTCATTCTTCCCATGTACGGCGAAGATCTGGAATAGTCTACCACCGGACATCACTCACGCAGACAGCCTGGCCTTATTCAAGGCAAGGCTGTATAGCCATTGTTCCTAACCCAGAGTGCTGCAAATAATCATCAACCTTCATCCTCATCCATCATCCCCATCAGACCATTTGTTTCTCATCCACATCATTCAATCATCATCTATTATTCATCTTTCTTCTTATTGTAGTACCCTGGGTAAACCAAATTAAAGACAAACACTTCCAGCTTCCTGTAAGCTTCTTCTTGCTTTTCAGCTTGTAAGGAGTCTTCAGGTAAATTACGGGAACCAACCAAAACTACCACTTAAATTTACACCTTTTAATTTAAATCTAATGCTACTCCCAAAACATTCAGTCTGCGCACTCCACGTAATACTCTGTTAAGAGGGTCTGGAGTATATGGCAGATTCAGAGATTCACCACACTGGAATAGAAAAGAATGAAAATCTACAAATAAATTAGTATTTTTTATTATAAATGAACATAACTTTTTTAAAGAGATCATTATTATGTTCAAATGATTATGTGAAATGTTGTTAGGTCATTGATGACTATGTTGGAGAGGAAATAACAGTGTGAACAAACTTCAACCATTTCTGTTTATGTCCCATGCTATGCTCTTTTCTATCAGAATTAACAAAAATGCTTTATAGATTTGTGAATTTCTAAGTGTGTTAACTTTTGTATCAACCCTTGTCCATAAATTTACAGATGCATTTTACATTTATCTATAAATAAACTGACATTCTGTAAATTTACAGACAGTCCATAAAAACAGCTGTTTCCTAGACCTGTTCTTGCATACAGTACCATTTTGATTCACCCCCCCCCCTCCTCCCTGTGTTCATGAATACCTGGTTATACAGTGTTTTTTCCCCAATTGGAAAAGGGTCCTGTTCCCAGACACAGGGGTTCCATTTGACCTGGGAGATGACCCTTTAAGCTTGACTTGAAATTTTCAAAAACCCACATCGTGACCCCCACGATTTTAGCTGAAGCATCCTTTTTTCCTTAAATTAGGGGGATTTGACCATTATTTTCTAGAATCCACTATCGAGATACCAAAATGATTCTTGAGATTGAGCAGCTAGTGGAACCTCTGAGACTATTGAAAAAATTTTCTCATGGTAAACTCCTTCAATTGGGAGAAAATAGAAATTTGCATTTTTACCCAAATTCATGTAAATCACCTTTTTTTTCCTTATATAACAGACACCTAAATATGGCGTTATCCCCCGGCAAAACAGGTAACTTTATTCCACTTTTCCCAGACGAAAATTTACCCACCAAAATAGATTTCCCCCCCCCCCCCCCCCATCAAACAGGCTGGTAATTATGGTTGATCAAACTTATAAGCTAGATCTTGCTTAACAGTAAGCCCAATGTAGCTTATATATTTCAATAGAAAGTGACAAACCAAGGTGCATGTAATGTCAGTTCTGACAGAGTGAATTGCGCTAGCTAAAAAACTACATTTACTGATTTAGGCCAGTCATGTTGTAAATTTTCGTATATATTTGTCGTGTCTGTAAATTGGTCGGAACATGTGACAGGAAAATTGTGTTCGACAATATGATGTTGTAATTGCCATAAAATATAAAGACGTAAAATATTATTAAAAATGAATGAAAAATGTTGAATAAGCATTTACCACGTATAGAACTACCTACCCACCCAACCCCAGAATTCTAAGATGGGCAACTGTAAACAAATAATTTATTATCATTAGCCTAGTTTAGAGCAGTTCTTAATTACTTTTAATACTCTTTAATCCATATTGTTCACAGGTTTTACCGTTTTCTTTTAATCTTGTTATTTCAGTTGATGGTGGTCACAGAGCAATTATTTTCAGTAGATTAGGAGGAGTGCAGCCTGATATATACAAGGAAGGTCTCCACTTTAGGTAGGAAATGACATCTTGTATCTCATCAACTTTCTTCCTGTAGGGATACTTAGAGTTTAACTATTGATTTAAAAGATATAATCTACATTCCATGTATGGGTAATGTAGATCTAGATCGGCATGCACAGGATATCCTGCACATGGTCCTAAACCAGAGTTATTGGTGATAACTAGGGTGTCCAGCCAATGTTGGGAACTAGGTTTTTCAACAATAACTAAAGTTATCAGAATTATATAATGCATTTGGCAAGGAACTTTAGATATTAATCAGTATCCTAAGATGTTTCACCATAGTAACAATATGGCAAGTGCTTTGCACAATAAATGCAATATCTATAGTTGTTTCTTATATATAGGGTACTATGGCTCTATATTGGCAGAATTCCCCAAATAATTATAAAAATGACCCCTGAGATTTGGCAGCTGGTGGAATCCCTGGTTACTGACTGATAACCATAGTTAGTGTCCATATGTCTATGACTCTAAAATGTGAGGAAAAGGTTTGTAATACTCCCCTTAGACATTTAATTTCTAAATACAGTCCAATTGTGATAACTCGAAGACCCAATGGACCGACGATTTACTTCAAGTTATCGCGAACTTCGAGTTGACAAGTTGGCAATACACAAAAGACTCCGAACATTCCACAGGAGGTGTGAAAAACCGTTCCAGTACATGAACTTCGAGTTATGGCGATTAAATCGTGCTTAATTCTTATTCAAGGGACTTATTATGTTCGAGATATTGAAAATTAAGAATTATCGTGTGTCAAGTTATCGCAACTTTTTTTAGTTAAATATATAAGGAAAATTGACGGGACCGTTGGCTGACTTTTAGTTAAACAGTCATTTCGAGTTATCACGTTGCGAGTTATCGCAATTCCACTGTTCAGTTTTTCATTAGAACTGAAGATGTCTCATTTGTTCTGTTTCAGAATACCATGGTTTCAGTGGCCAATTATATACGACATCAGATCAAAGCCAAGAAAATTAACATCCTTAACAGGGAGCAAAGGTATTAATATTTTAGTTTTTTCAGATGTTCGAATAACATAGGCGGATCCAGGGGGGGGGGGCGGACCCACCTGTATTGCATGGGCGAACAGTTTAGATCCAGATCAGTTGGCACATCTGTGCCATCTAATCAGGATCTAAACTGTTCGCTTTTTGATTCTTTAGGTTATTTCTTAACAAAATGCGACCAGTGCAGATCCTGATCAGACGGCAAGGATTTGCCAGCTGATCTGGTTCTACAATGGCCATACATGCGTAAAAATGCGTGTATATGGAGGAAAGGGTTAAAAAGGAAAACTGATCACAATATGGTCTACAATGAATCATATGGGTATTACCTGAAGATTCTTTTCTTTGCTTAGACAGATACTATTTCATGATGTTTATAGATTTTGGTGTATTGTATGTGTTTGTATGGTTTAATAAGTGATAACATTTCATTGTAACTAAGGCAGTATCAAATGTCCCTCTCAATACACAAAAGAGAGGTAAATGAGCATATACAAAGTCCAGTTGATAATATTGGGTTACTTCCCCTTAATAACCATGACTGAATAGTTAGACTAATTTCCCATAATAGCTTGGAATTGTTTATACCCAATACTGAACAGGAAAGATACTCAGAATTGATACCAGGAGTGAGGACCGTTCATGATGCCTGAGTGTTAAATATTTGCTGACCTGACACAGCATTCTCAGATTCCTGCTTTTCTATAAGAAAAAAATATGGTTATGCCAATTGTTGATCATTTTCATTGTTTTCCAAACGAAACAGTGTTGTGTTTTTGCTTTATCCTGGAAGTGGAGATTGATCATTCTTCTATGTTCTCTTTTTGGTTGTGGAGAGGTTTACCTGAGACACAAAGTGTAGTGAAATGAGAATTTAATGCTAGAGTATAAGTTGCTATGGGTTCTTACAGATTTACAGATGGTTTGTTTATCTTACAGATTTACAGATGGTAAATTGATCTTACAGATTTACAGATGGTGTATTTATCTGTATCTTACAGATTTACAGATGGTGAATTGATCTTACAGATTTACAGATGGTGAATTGATCTTACAGATTTACAGATGGTGAATTTATCTTACAGATTTACAGATGGTGAATTTATCTTACAGATTTACAGATGGTGAATTTATTTTACAGATTTACAGATGGTGAATTATCTTACAGATTTACAGATGGTGAATTTATCTTACAGATTTACAGATGGTGAATTTATCTTACAGATTTACAGATGGTAACTTGATCTTACAGATTTACAGGTGGTGAATTTATCTTACAGATTTACAGATGGTTTGTATATCTTACAGATTTACAGATGGTGAATTGATCTTACAGATTAACAGATGGTGTATTTATCTTACAGATTTACAGATGGTGAATTGATCTTACAGATTTACAGATGGTGAATTGATCTTACAGATTTACAGATGGTGAATTTATCTTACAGATTTACAGATGGTGAATTTATTTTACAGATTTACAGATGGTGAATTATCTTACAGATTTACAGATGGTGAATTTATCGTTGAGAGTGTTGGCGAGACCTGATGAGAGACTTTTACCACAGATGTACCAAGAGCTTGGCACAGACTACGATGAAAGAGTTCTGCCCTCCATTTGTAATGAGGTTTGTATTGTTGTCAAGTTCATCTGCATTTAAATTGCAGAATGCTTCCAAAATAATGTATAATGTTTAATTAAAAATTCACAAACAGAAAGTCTGTAGAAAACCCTGTTTATTGTTTTCAAAAGGTGTAAATGGAAGAGAAATAATATAGGTAACATTGAATGTGATAATCATAAGCAATAACATCTCAATAACATTTGCCCCTATAATGCTGTAGTATCCAGGTTTTTTGTTGTTGATGATGAACCATTGTCCTGGAGGATTTACTTTTGTTTTCCTGTTTCTATGGTTTCTTTTGAATGGGGCAACAACTCCTGGACAGAAACTGGAGAGAGACCTTTGGTTTATGTGGTAATGATTTGCTTGTAAGGAAGTGTTGGAAAAATAATTTTACTTGCACTTCACATTTTTTTAGTCAATTTTATAGCTGATATTCCATCATGTTCCCAGTGAGAAAACATTTACTTATTTTCCCAATAAGAGAAGAAAAATTCCTCAAATCATACAAACATTTCTGGAAAAAACACTGTTAACTTGTTTCATTTAATAAGGCCTAAAAAAAAAATAGCTGTGTTTCTGGTGGCCCGACCGACCCTACTTTTTTACCGCCGACCGTAACTTTTTTTTTGACTCGGAAAAAAATATCGAAGCATCGTTGTGGTCTCCAGTCGTCATGGATCGATTGGCCGAAGACGACAACGATATTTTGTAACGACGACATTTTGTTTAATTCGACAACGACATTTTGTTTTATTCGTCTGCGAAAATCACAACCGCCGTAGAAAACAATCATGGCGGTCAGCGTTAGACAAACCGATAAAAAATATTTATAATTATTGATCTGCCGACGATTTCATCGAAGAATTACGGAAGCAAATAGATGAAGATTTCGGTTCAAGATGCATACGTGATAGGATGAAAATGCAAAATCATTGAACTTTGGCTCAAGTAGTTTACGATCTTGGACTTTTGTATGGTGACAAAAAGCACTTATCAAATAATTTATTAACTCAGCTTTGGTGTTAGTGATAAATCTTTTACCATCATTGAAGGGTTATGAATTAATTTGATTATGTGTTAATTGCAACAATATCATGAAAGTAAATCTGTAGATGACTTTGGTACACTTGCAAATGTGGTGTGCTTTATGGCTATAAGAAGTGGTAGACCTAGGTAAGAAAATTACCATACATATAAAACATATTTTTTCAGACATGGGCAGATCTTCAATATCTATGCGTTAAAAAACCTTACGGTATTATGCATGGTACATGGATACAATTCTTATTATTTAGAAAATTTAAAATTTATGAAAATAATATGTTAAAATATCTATTATTTGATACACAGGGAAGGGATGTTTGTTACTGATTTCCCTATATAAATCCATTTGGACACGGGTTCGCAACACCGATCACCACGAGTAAATTGCCTTTCCCACATGCTTTGTGCCAAAAAATATAGGTTTAGATTGAAAGAGTGAACAAAAATGATTCTCTCACCACCAATGGTCTTTTCCAGAATGTTGTGTAGTTTGCAGTTTAAGCATTTTTTTTTATTTAACATAAAATAGCTGAAAGTCAGCCATTATTGTTGTGCATCAGTGGTGATGTCTGATTGGCTCAAAATGTTAAAGATTTTTTCATTAGCCAATCAGATTAATTGATCCTTTACACACCTCCAACTTGCAAAATGGCTACCAGTGAAAGTTAGTTGATCAAAAAAGAAAAACGTTGTTTATGCTGTGAGCTACAGAACATTCTGGGAAAGACCATTGGTGGTGAGAGAATCATTTTTGTTCACTCTTTCAAACTGAACCAAGGATTTTAGCACAAAGCATGTGGGAAAGGTGATTTACTCGTGGTGATCGGTGTTGCGAACCCGTGTCCAAATGGATTTATATAGGGAAATCAGTAACATAAATCCCTTGCCTATTATTATAACATAGATTCGAAGGATAAGAAAAAAAAGTTATGTGCCGATTCCCTGTGATTTGATATAGTAAATAGATCTATAATTTTAATAAAACTGCAATTAAATAAATATTATAAGTTGATGTCACAAAATATAGTCTTAGCAGTCTGATTTTAGATCTACACTGTTTGCCCATATGATTTTTGTGTGTATCTTTTTCGTATCTGTGGAGTAAAAGGTTAATACAAATAAAGGTTAGTAAAGTTTAATTTAGAGTTATTCACATACAATTTTGATTTCAGAATCTTGTTCCATCTCACATTATTAAATTACCATTATTAATGTTGTATGTTGGTATGAACCACATTTGGAGATCAGGCCTCTCACTAGACTTGCAAATCAGGGAGAAGTTTTTGCCATAATTTTAATAAATTATGGAGAAGTTTGCAGTCAACAGCATTGTTTCCCCATAAATGCCATATAAAATGTCTTCTCCCATAGCTCAAAGAAGGGAGAAGTCTGGTCACTTTTAGGAGACTACTTCTCCCAAGTCTCCCTCTAGTGAGAGCCCTGGAGATAGTGGATTTTTTATTATGTCTGACACTTGAAAAATCTCACAAATGTATTATTTAAAAGCAATAGTCAGCTGAAGTTGGTAATTTGTCAGGAACTATTCAAGCTTACCAGTTTTCTAGTTATGTAAAGACTAAAACAGGTTGACTGAAATAGTTTGGTGTAAATTTTGATATTCCCTCAATAGCGAGAATATACATGCTGTTACATACATGAATAACAATGGAAACAATTTTCAAGTTTAATTTTTATTTTCAAGTAATTGTGTTCATTACAAACAGTAGAAGAACATAAAAACATGTACTTACCAGTTATTATTTTATGCTATTGACATAAAAACAACATGTTAGGAATAACAAGCTTAACACTTTTATCCATTAATAATTAATAATAAAAAAAAAAAAAAAAAAAAAAAAGCCTACCTACCGACCCTGTTTTTTTTGGCTACGCCACCAGAAACACAAGTATTTTTTTTTTAGGCCTAAAAAACCAACATTAAAGCTTGTTAGTTAATCAGGCATCATTTGTCTCTTTAATGCAGAAATTAATGATAATATTATAAATGTGTAAGACATTTTACTCCCCCAATGATGAATAAAATATTTCAATTTCTGGCAACTTGACACAAATTTTCCCAATTTCAGGGATATGGGTCATATTCCCAAAATGGTGTATGTATGTATGTAGTTTTATTTATCGTCGCTACCGGAAGCCCATATGAGCAACGCCTCCAGAAGAGTGTTAGTCATTTTAGATTTTTGGAGGATAGTGCAAGATACAGAGGACTCTCCAATTCCAGAAACATCCCTGGTTCTTTTAGGTGCTCGGTGTATAGCACCACTACACTGGACCTCGGTTTAACATCTTTTCCTAAAGACTGTTAGTAATTTTAGTTGGTGTAGCGGGGGATCGCACCAGGACTCAGAGGCAGACGCGCTAACCACTGAGCTAATGATCCGCTGCAAATTGGTGTTAAAAGCCCTTCACTATTATAGTCTACATAATGAAACATGTATGTAACACTTCACCAACTTTCAGGTGCTTAAAAGTGTTGTTGCCAAATTTAACGCCTCACAGTTGATCACAATGCGTCAGCAGGTGAGCTTGATGATCCGGAACGACCTTGTCGACCGTGCACGAGATTTCCACATTATCCTCGATGATGTTTCCATAACAGACCTCACGTTCAGTAAAGAATACGCTGCTGCTGTAGAATCAAAACAGGTTGGTGTGTTTGATTGTTTGTTTGGTTGTTTATTTGTTTAACCTTCTACTCTTATCACATGTGACCAGTGTAGATTTAGATCAGCCTGCAGATCTGTGCAGTCTAATCAGGAATCATACTGTTTGCTTCTTGGTTTGAAGTAACTTAAAATGAATTTAAAAGGAGAAAGTGTAGATCCTGTGCAGGATGAACAGAATTTTCAATAGTTGCACTTGGGATCATAAAGTTGTATCTGATGGAGTAAAATGTTATAGTACTACTTTTAAAAACTTATTTAAAAACAATATAGTAGTCTAGGTTTGTGTAAACTTGTACATGTAATTGGATGTTTAAAGGAGATGACAAACAAACTGAAAGTTGCATAGATCCAGTCATGTTTTAGACCAGTGAAGCAAAATTTGAATACTACTTAATCTAGATACCTTAATATTTCATTCACTGTTCATTAAGATTTTATAATAATAAATTATAGATTATTCAAGCCTGATATCAAACTTTGTGCAGCAATTAAGACATTGGTGATGGTTGGTTTAGAACAAATATAGTATGTGGTCTGGTTTATTTATAGGTTGCACAACAAGATGCCCAGAGAGCCTCATTCTACGTGGACAGAGCAAGGCAAGAGAAACAACAGATGATTGTGCAGGCCGAGGGAGAGGCCCAGGCGGCTACTCTCATATCCTTTACTCTAAAATCTTGTCTGTACATTGGCATTACTGTGGCATTACTTGACAAGTGGTAACAAAAAAAAAATAATTGGAAAGGCCTATAAGAAGCATTTATCATTCTTTGTCCATGTTTGAAGTCTTGAAAAAAATTATGTTCCACAAAAAGGAATAAATTGAAAGTAAGAAAGTAAGCTAAATTGCAACTGCCTTACATAGTCAACACTACTTAAGCATTGGTAAGTGCAAGATGTTAGTTGGAATTGAATTGTTTAAAAATGATGAGGTTCATTATTGTTCATTGTTCATTATTTTATAAAATTTATCAACTTTTAAACTTATAATGATTTCTCTCTCAAAAGCTTTTCCTTAACCTGTTGCACATTGGACGAGCATTGAGTTTAAATCCTGGTTATCTTAAACTAAGAAAAATCAGAGCAGCACAAAATATATCTAGAACAGTAAGTATCGAGAGCTAGTAGCATTTTATGTTTTATAAGCCTTTTTAGGCTTTTTGTACAGCATGTCACAGGTAGCTATATAATACATTGTCTGTAAAACAACACTTTGAACTATAAAACAACCGGCTCACATTGAAAGAAATAGATGAAAAGGGAACTTTGATAGCCATCGAAAACAACAGATATGAAAATATTGCAGGCTCGGTTTGATTGAGCCTGTTCATGGACAGTAATTGAAATGCATATTACTGTCCATGCCGCCTAGCCCCGGGTTGAGCACAACTCAATATTTACACCAATAAACAGTACCATTTTGACCATATAGGGTGAGTCAAAAAGGGCGAGTCAGTTGCATTAAAATATAATAGTCATATATGATCATCAACTGAATAGATCATACAAAATTATGCTTCAGATCAGAAGGCTCAGCCATGTCGTCAGATCAGGATCTGCAGAGTTTGCTTTTTAGTCAGAAATAATATTTCAAATTAAAATGCTAACAGTGCAAATCTTGATCGGATAGCAAAGATGTACTGATATCTGTGGAGTAAAAGATTGAAGAAAAAAGAAAAATGGAAACAGTGGCTGTGTTTTTCCAAAAACGCTGTATTTATACTGCTTAGGATCTACAATATTGAAAACAATCCTGTGTTTGTAGTAGGTTCAAGTTGACAAGTGAGTGCTAGGACTTTGATAAGGATATCGGTGGCTTGGTAGCTCTATGACTGGAGACATCATGTCCCAAGTCCTTCACTGCCATGCCTGTTGGGGCTATGTTGAACCCTTACAAGCTTCGTCCACTGCCATTTTCTGTGTCCTTACTGTGCAGCATTTATTGTCCATACTATAGATCAGTTTCAGTTTCTTACTGGGCTTCACTGTCAATGTATATGGGTTGGTGTGGGTTCCCTACGTGACTTTATTCACTGCCCATGTCTGTGTGCCGAGTGTTTTGGAGCTGTTGCAGAAAAAAAAACAATTTCCGAAGACACATTTTGTGTTAATTATTTTTTCTTGCATTAAATATTTTATTAATCATGTACAATAGCATGTGCAGAAACTGCTACTTCAAGATTTTGTCTTCTCATTAAGAATGAAAAATAAAACAACAAGAAATTCATATTAACACTTTATGCCATATATACATTTTTAATGCATGAGCAAGCAGTCTATATCCAGATCTTCCTGGACATATGTGCCAACTGATTAGGATCTGCACTGTCCACCTTTTGGTCAGAAAATAACCTTATAAATCAAGAAGCGACCAGTTCAGATCCTGATCTGATGGCACAGATGTGCTGGCTGATCAGGATCTACACTGTTCACCCATGCAGTAAAGGTGTAGCAGTGGTTAACTTGAAGGTTTAACTTGTTAAGGGTTAACTTGTGCTTCATGGATGAAACTGATGGCCATTTTGTTGTATTTCAGGTTGCTGCGTCCCAGAATCGTGTATATCTGAATGCTGGATCGTTGATGTTAAATATCCAAGAGGAGGAATTTGACAGATCTAGTGAAAAACTTGCTAAAAAGAGATAGGCTATTAGATAGATTAAACATGTACTGTGACATAGTGACATAATTATGTGAACTGAATCTGTGAAGACGGCAGTATGAACAAAGTACTTTGTTGACAGCAGGCCTTTCATTAACATACGATCTGTGTAAACTTGTCTATCTCTGCTACAAAGATGCGGGGCATGCCATGGGGAAAGATGTCTTCAGTTACATATTTTGGCATTCTAATTGTTATTATATTTGGAAAGAACTTATCTATTATCTGCCCTTAACTATTTTGTGATTTTATGACACATTTTTATTATCTGAAGTTAATTTTAGAACAAAATGCAAAGTAAGCAATGTTGTCTGCTCAACTTTGTGACATCATTTCAACTATAGACAACCGGCTGTATGAAGACATTTTTCCCATCATGCCCCCACTATACCCTAGGTAGTATAGCATTAAGCTTTCATTACACCGTGCTTCTTTTTATGTTTAACTTTGAGGGACATTCTTTAATAAGAAAAATTGACTATTACAAAAGTTAAATTACAGAGTGCTTAAGTGCACAGAACTATATTAAGTTTTTGCCCAGAACTGTATTAAGTTTTGAACTTAACAGTTGCATGGCAATAATTAATCAAACTAAACTTTATTTGAGTGCCATCTTCTCTGTTTTGTTGTGTTTGCATATGGCAGGAAGATAGTGAAGAAAGGCCTGGTGGAGAAGTGCTTAATGACTCGAATCACATCACAAGGGATCCTCCGATAATTGTACTTTCTTACCTTCTACACTTAAGTTTAGATTTCACATTCTATTGTATAGAATGATTGAAGAAATAAAGCAAATAAATATGTTTTCAAACAGGTTGTTAATTAATTCAGAATTTAACTATTAACATCGATAAAACCTCATTGAATGTGCATAGTATAAATGTGATACTTGATTGCAAAAAAACACAAACATTAAATGATAAGAATATATTGTTCTAGTGTTGTTGTTTAGACTGATTGTTTTAAGAATATGTTTAGCTATTCTACTCACTTTTCCTAAGAGCTGTTGTTCTTGGTGCTATTTCATCAAACACTTGCGACCCTGTCTTACCGAAACTTTTGTCGTACAACAGTTTTATGACAATTTAGATGTGAGTAATGCAAGATATCTTTCTGTTTTTTATTAAGACATCTTCATGACGGGGCAACCTGGACAAGAAATTACTAATATTGGACAATAACAATATGTACAATTATCACTTACAATCAGTTAAAGTGAGACATATTTCTGTCTTATCTTAAGACATCTTCATGACACGGCATCCTGCTTATTGCCTGCCACTTCATATCTCACATAGTACTAAAGCTATCAGGTGTTGTCAAGAACCTTATCTTTCATTTTGATCAAATTATTGCCCTTCTTAAACTTCAAAATTAAGATTTTAAGTTTGGTGCAAGCTAGTGTACAAGCTCTTAACTTTCATATTACTTACACATACACTACTTTCAAATGTCGTGTAGTTCTTCCCCCATCCTATTCTTGGTTGATATATCAATTACCATAACTATACATTGCTTTTGATATAATTGAGGCACTACCACGAACCTAATTTAATGGGGATATGCACTGGTTGCATTTTGGTCAGAAATAACCTAACAAATCATAAAGCGAACAGTGCAGACCCTGATCAGACGGCATGGATGTGCCGGCTGATCTGGATCTACACTGTTCGCCCATGCAATAAAGCTGTGTCTATGGAGGAAAGGGTTAAAAAACGACAGAACAGCCTTCATTAATTTGATAAAAATTTTCATTAAAATATTTCAAAATTATAAAATGATGTTGGCTGTACGGTTATTTGATTTATAATAAACTTCAATTCGTAAAATTTACAAGTCAACTGGCATATTTAAATGCAGGAATTTCACTGAAATGTGTTTGTCTTCTTGTGACATTGATATATTGGTCATTTTATCTCGTGATTAACCACCTCAAGCACCAATTAAATCGCATTTCAAATATTGATAAAATGATACTTAATAGTTATAAATAAAGCGTTTTAAGTCTTACTTTACATTGTAATATATTGTGTCAATACAAATTCAACTGTATACTTCACATTCCAGTAAATCTTTTTAAATAGGCAAGTTAATGTAAGACCTGTAAATCTGGAACTTTACTTACATTGTTGACCCTTATTTAAGAAAGGTTACAAATAGTAAACATAGACCTAGAGCCTTGTTTAATAAACAGGTCACTAATAGTTAACCTTATTAAGAAAGGTCAATAATAGCTTACCAGGTCCTGGACCCTTACTTAAGAAAGGTCACTAATAGTTTTCGACCTTGTCCTTTTTCAATGTTCAGTAATAGTGGACCTGGACCTATTTTTAAACGAAGCGGAGAACCCCAAACCTAGCTTACTGTATGAGCAATAAATAGTTCACCAAGGAACTAGTACATGTATACAGTTCTTTGTTCTTGAGGGACAGATGTTTGCGCACCAAAGAACCTGGCTTTAACCCCACGGCTGCAAACATACAGTTCCTCCGACTTTTCCTAGCAAACTCGTCAAAGTGGTTACATCCGACTAACTCGGTCGGTGCATGTAGCATTGTCGGCTGTGCCTTGCTATGCGCTGTCGCCGTGACGGTACGGGTTGGATCCCCAGTAGAGGCAATACAATTTTTATAGTAATAGTTACTATACGGCGAGGAGGCTGTAACTGCACAATATGATATATATTTTCTTTCTTGTTTAAAAATCGGTCAAGTAACCAATATATTTAATAATAACAACAACACAATTTTTATTTAGAGAAGGTAACCGGGTTATTGTCGTCATGTGTACGACTGTAATTTCAAAAGGTTAAACCTTTTGAAATTACAGTCGTACACATGACGACAATAATCTTATATTCAATGAGGCCAGCTCTCCAAACGTTGATAGCCAGATAAATTTAAGTACACTTTTTAAAATAAAAAATCTCAAAAACTTCGTTTTGTATCTTTCTGAATAGAAAATTAACATTATATCTCTGTGTGCCTTGGATTTCCTTGCACGTCTCTAATTACTCAAATAATTGAGAAGAGGACTTATGTTTATCATTTGCAAACGATAATCTTTAAGTTAGATTTCAAGACCGTTCACGTTTTATACGTTCATAGTCATGTTGCCGAAGAGATTAACAAAATGACTGAAGAACATTTTATAATAACATAAACATGTAAATAGTTCAGGCAAACAGATGTACATTAAATCTATTTATTTATGGAAAAGGTAATTCCAGCTTTAAGATTCAACAAAGAAGTGACGCCTGTTCCGAATGTTGGGTTCGTATTTGTTTGTAGTATTTAGCCTGTTCTTAAAGTTTAAAAAATCAAGTTAAGCCTTGATTTCTTTTCAGTACGGCTTTTATCCCATGGGCGAACAGTTGAGATCCTGATCATCAGGCACATCCGGCCGTCTGATCAGGACCTCCACTGTTTTCTGTTAGCTTCATAAGAAGCGACCAGCGCAGATCCAGTTCAGACGGCACTGATTTACCAGCTGATGGGATCTACACTGTTTGCTCATGGGGGAAAAGCCGTTCCCAAGGAATCAAGGGTTAACTTAAATTTATATTTTATGGAGTAAAGGGTTGATTTCCGAGTTGATTTCCTCTTTGATACGATTTTGGTCAAATATTTCTGTTTGTTTATTCAACAAATTACTATAAAACATTAATCCCATTCCCCGTAGCTCTTCAGTGGCATTGTTACCGCTATCTGCTTGAAATTAGTGACGAGCACTTCAAATTATACAAATAGAGATTAAACTAATTGTTAACCCTTTGAAATGAAAATGTTTTGTCATTGCTTTTATTGCAATAAAATATATTCGATCACTTCATTCAATACATCCGATCTATTATGTTTGGAAATGATCTGTTACGCTAAACGGCATGGTGTTAAGTTTTTACGTGTATTGATAATGTTTACTTCCCCTAAAACTATCAAACTTTTGTGTTCCCAAATGTTAAACGGGCTATAGTCTCTGACAAAATGACCGTTACGCCAAATTACAATGTAAAATGCATTGTCTTTCATCCCCGTAACAGTCCGGCCCTAATTTCCTTAAGCAAGAAATTAAGTCTTCATTGCTTCTCTCCACACAGGTATTTAAGTGGGTACCTGTGAGGAATATATAACAAGCCAATGTACCGTGGCTGCCTAAGGCGCCGATTGTTAACGGACGACTTATATCCAGTGTTCGGAGGGGGGTGGGGGGGGGGGGGGCGGTAAATGTGAAAGTTGGTTGAATACGTTCGGTAATTACAGACTTTAAATCTATACCTTTACCTTTATTTGTATGTTGAGAAAGGAACTTGCTAGATCCTCATTAAGATAAACATTTACTTTAATAATCAGAAAATGGTGGCGTTCAAATTAAAATAACAAGCATTTGTGAAAAATTAGGACTGTATGGACTAAGCAACCCAAAAACTTTAAGAATGCAGTAAAGGTCGTGTTGCCAGAGACTGGTTCATTAATAATTTTTAGAAGACAAAAACAAACAAAAACAACAAGCTTTGTAATATTTTGTCGTTTCTAAGATTCGCTTGTGTTCGCAGTTCAGTAATGTGCCGTTGGAGAATCATAAAAATCTCATGTTTATTAAATATTTCGATTATTAAAATCCGTACAGCCTTGCATAGTTCGATGATATGAAAATAATCGCGATTATTAAAGTCGCGACGGTCCTAAAGAGATATTCATGTTGATATTAATGTGTAAGGCTTGATCGCAAACCAGGCCCAATTACCAGGAATAACACTGTGAAATGGATTTTAAACTTAACTCATCGTTTTATTTTATGCTGACCGTTTAACTGTACGTGATACTATATTTAGCTGCTGTATCACTCTGAAGCCTTTTCATTGGTCAAGTCATAGTTTAGAAACATAGTTTGCAAATGTGATTTCTAGGCATTCTATTGGATGTGGAAATACAGTTTTATATGCTTGGTTCACTGTGAATCAAATTTCATCTGTGAACCAAGATCTATGTTTACTTAATACATTTACGTTTTATTAATAAGTTACGTATTATTATTTGTTTAGAATGCAGTTTTATAAAATTAATTGTCCATATATTCCGATTCAGATTTCATTTCTGTGTGTCTGTGCTTTTTCATTTCGCGGTTTCGAATTTTCGCGAAGAAGCCATACATGATATTTTCGCGCAGGCATAAATTCGCACATTTAACCGAAAATTAAACCCTCGCAAAATAAAGCGATTTCGTGAAAGCAGCGTAAAGCCAAATTTATCTAAACTATGCGGTATATAAAGTCTTTTTAACGATCGGTACTGTAGTACGAAGGAATTTGACTCTTTAATTTTAAGACGTTATTGGACTGTAGATAATAGGTACTATGAATAAATTTCTGTTAATAATTACTGTCGAGGTTGTTGAAATTATCGGCTTTCCATTATAATGCAAATTCAGTTTTCTGTGAACATTTTAGCGCTATATGGATGGAATAGGCGTTCCAAAATTATTATTCTTTTACATCTTAATGCACTTTAGTAAATGGTTCACTGGAAACTAAGTTCTTTTAATTGTGGAAGACATTGTTTAAGAAGAACCAAATGATGTTATGGCTGTTGCAGTTAAATGGATTATTAGGTATGTACCGTATTTTAATAGAGTTTTAATGATGTTTTTGTAAGACTTGGCATTCGAGAATTAAAATGAATCTTTAAATATAAAATTGAGACCGGTCTTCAAACCTAAGCAGATGATTGGTTGAAACTAAGCTCGTGTTCCAAAATGACCAATCAAGTTCTAGAGTTTTGAGTTTTGAGACTAGCTAGCTTCCGATGTCAGTTTTATGACTCAGTTATGATGGAAAAACAATTTTAAAAAAGAATTTTACATTTATAGAATGTGGTTAATATTTTCAAAATAGATAACAAAATTACTGTGCATTTACTTTTCGAATAAAGAGTATAAAAATTTAACATAGCTTAAAAGCTGGGTTACGCCCTCTGAATGTACTGTACCTTCCTTCCAATATTTAACTAAAAAGCAAACATCAACAAATAACAAAGAAAATCATCCCTAATACTTGATGATTTTACATAGGAAACAATGTCCTACATCATGTATAAAATGCAATTAACTGACATGATATCCCAATTAATAAAATATCCGATGACAATAAACTGTCGTGTAGCGAATATAGTATGATTTGATCCAAACAATTAAGATATCCTATTGTTTTAAACAGGTGGTCTGAGTAACCTGACGCTGTACGATTTTTGAGAAGAGTTGTTTTGGCGAAATGTGCAAATATTATTGGCAACCGGATTTAGCGAATTTTTGATTGGATTCAATAGAGATTCAGTGGAATTTTCCTAAAATTGAAACGGTCAGAAGAACTCCGCGAAATTCATATCAATCTTTAACCAGCGTAGACTTCGATTAGCATGTGCATCTGCACAACTATTCGCTATTAAGTTTATATGTTTAATTGTAGAAGTTTAGGAAAACCACGTCATGAACAAATACTGAACTATCTGAAACTGAGAAAAAATAATTCAGTGGATAAAGACTAAATGTTTGTCAAAGTAATTTGTTAGTCGTTTTATTACATGAAGAATTTTTGGATTTTGCAGTATCCCCCCACCCCAAATGTCGGTTAGATAACCCATTACTCCATGGGATATGGCTGTTATCACAAGGGCGAACAGGGTAGATCCAGATCAGCCTGCACATCATTTAGATTCATATGATAATTTCTGATCAAGTAGCAAACAGGGTGGATCTACACTGTTCACACATGCGATAAAACCGTATATATTGAGTAAATGGTTAATAGATTTTAGCAATTGTTGTCGCATAGTGTTGCTATTTTACGGCATCGAATTAACTTGTGATCGACATTTCATGCAAATGACTAATAATTCAACAAACCTGTCTAAGATTAATCAACCAAGTTTTAGGAAACGATACAATTTCCTATTTGTAACTGACTCTAAACACAGAAATTAAAAAATTATGTATTGTACATTTTTTATTTTAATAATAAACATAAAAAATGTATGCATTTATGTTAATCAAAAGGATTAACACACGAACAAGATATAAGTAAAGAAATAGTATAAACAATGTAGAACCTGACATCTTGTCCCCTAGTTTGAGGTAAAATTACAGGCTTTGGTTGCATTTCAAAGTATATTATGACTTTTGATTGATTTTCGTGCAAAACCTAGGTGCCTCTTAGCTAGACATGGGCATTCTTGATTGAAAAGTACTCGAGGGGTAAATTGGTCAGAATATCGAGTTACCTGCGGAACAAATAAATAAATAACGGACCAATTTAAATAATTGATCCAGTAAACGTAAGCATGTAATATCACTATGTCAAATTTCAAGACCGCCAACTTTGGATGTGACCCCCGACTTTCTGTGCAAGAAAATGACATTTATGGCCACCACGGATCGCAGAAGGCGAAATGAGCATACAGCTGATATGAAAGAATTGTAAAATATATTGCTACATTTTATTAGATTTAATAATGGATTACTTTCATTGTTTTAGAATTCCCTATGTAACATGGCGTAGCGTATGTAATTGTTATAGAAGATATATATGAGTGGGGGTGGGATTTTGGGGGTAGGAGCGGACTCTTTCAATGCACAGAAACCTTCCCTCAGTAAACCCAGCCAAAATACTAAAGTATTAAAATGATGAAAATGTCTTTAAGTGTCATTTACAAGTATAACGATCAACAATTGCTTTTCAATTTGACACCATTCACTTGCAGTATATTTGTTTAGGAACAGTTTGTTTATGAGAAGAGCATTTTGTATAAAATGTGCATTCAATGGATAATATATTAAGTAAATAATGCATGGTAGTAAATCTTAGAGCTTGTTATATTTACACTCTTGAATTAATATTACGGTCTGATAAATGAAAACATACACGTCAATAATCTTCAATTTGACACTCATCTGAGCTGAAGGTTATAAAACTGAGATGGGAAACCAGTCTCAAATCTCAAGCATCTGATTGGCCTAAATGGCGACTGGTCGCCATTTCAGCCAATCAGAAGCTTGAGATTTGAGACTGGTTTCCATGCTCAGTTTTATAACCTTGGGCACAGGTGGGCCGGGGACAGCGGAGATTGGTCAATATTGGTCAAGCATAGACCTGCACAAAACAAACCCGACAGTACCAATGTTAATCTGTTTAGGCTATTTTGAAACATAATTTAATAATTTTCCTTTTGAGACGGAATGTATGAATTGTTGTTAATTGAAACAGTATTCTGGACAAAGGTTTCACCGACACCACAATGATTAACTTAATTGGGCGGTCCAATTACAGGAGCGGCAAGATCAAGAGATAGTAATTAAAATGGCAATTTGTTCTTATATTTTAGAGATCAAAATTGAAATAAGAGTATGTTAAGTGACGGTATATTATTGTGATTACCATCAGGCCAGATCAAATATAGTCATGGGTTATACACGGTGTTGACGGATGGGACGAAAGTGCGACAGGCTTTGTGGTCCATTCAAACTATAATATAAATGTTAGCAAACAACACTTCTTTGAAATCTCCTTTTATCTTATTCCTCTAGTGATGAGTGATGTTTCGGGTATTTTAGATGTTTCGAAAATTTAGATTTTATTGCATTTCGGGCTTTGTGCAAAACTTGTTATAACTCATGTACAATGAACATTATGTTGAACATATTACAGCTTTTGAAGAAAACATAACAGAAAGTTCACATACAATTTGTGGAACTTATTTATCATAGGTTTAACAACAACAAAATAAAAACAATAACTAAAAGGAATCTACGATTAAGTGTTAAAGCACTTATTTTGTATGTAAAAGTTGACACACAATTTAATGCAATTCTATGCACATCATACATAAACTGCACCTCCCTCCCCGCCCCACCCCCCGCCCACCCCACTCCACTCGAGGGATCAGTCAGCAGAGGGCACTTGCGACATCAGGCCATTTCTAAGGGCTCGTTACATGCAGAAGCCATTTGAGTCTTGAAGATGAAACATCCAAACAAAGGAAGCGCACTGTTTCATAGGTTGTTGTTGTTGTAACATATTTACAAAGAAATGATGTAGATTTTGTTTTTTTTCTGGCCTGAACGGGAAAGTCTTCTATATTCTTGTTCCTACACGATAGACTGACATTTAAGCCAAAATTAATCGATACCAAATTCAACTTAGACATAATAATAAAATGTATGATATTAACCCATTTAGCTTAGGTATTTGATATAAAAGAAATATTTTTAAATAATGTTATCGGTTGTTTTGAACATGGTCACAGCTATGAGTCTGGTTATATATTTTATTCCTATTTGTATTTGACTTCAGTATTTTATTGGGATTTGGAACGGAATTTTGTGCGTTTCTTTCTTTTTTCGCTCTGTTTATACGGCTGAGCCATATTTTGAAACAGGGCTAAACCCTAACCCTTTTATACATGTAGCTCAATAATAGAACAAGGCAAGCAGGCGCTTTCAATCGCTTAAATTATTATACGATGTATTTTTGTGACTTGAAAGTTATTGTAAAAATAAAGAAACACGTAAAAATATAAGCATATCACTAAATCTGCGAGATCTTTCCTTTCTCTTGCAGACATTCTTTGTTATTTAAAGTAGAGGCGCGTTGGCCCGGTTTAGAATGATTATTACATATATGTTTAGTTGTTTGGATCTGGATTTTAATACAATAACTGGCGACTGAAGTAACAGCATTCGAATCGTAAATTAATGTAAAACAACATATTTTAAAAAGGATATACATAATTTAATGGCATAGAAACTATGAAAAAATGACCAATTACCAACCTTTATAAATTATTCTAATTAAAGGAAAGACAACATTTTGAAAAACTAGGGGGATAACAGAAAAAAAGAGTCCCGCGAACCGGATTCGAACCAGTGACCTAAGGATGACAGATTTTCCCCTACAGTCCTCCGCTCTACCAACTGAGCTATCGCGGGAGTTACTATCTTGTCTGCAAATTTTATCTATAAACTAGGACCTATTTTTATCTGTACGTGATACTATATTTAGCTGCTGTATCACTAAGAAGTTTTTCATTGGTCAATTCATAGTTTAGAACATATTTTGCATCAGTCTCATATGTATGGTTCACGATGGACGATGGGAACAACTATGATCTATATTTAACTGAACGTTTTGCTATATTTAGCTGTTGTGTCACTAAGGGAAGTAAAAGCTCCATTCTAGAAACATATTCTTTAGCGTTGCTCTCCCTTGTAAGAGCCACAGAAAAGCATTCAGTACAATAATGTGCCTAACTGCGTATTTGCTACTCGCTCTTATACATGTAGCAAGACTGAGCATAACAGTGGTATCTGATTAAAATTATCTCACGTTCTAAAGGTTATGGACACCAGGGTCTATTACAATTACCCGGTAATAGACCCTGTGGACACCGCCCTCAATCAATATACTGGCACAAAAAAGCACGTCATTCACAGAGTGGAAAAAGTGGCCAGCCGTAGCGGGACTCGAATACTGGACGCCTAGCTTATAGGGCGAGTGCTCTCCCGGTTATTCACCCGGGCCATGTACGCATCTCCTGTCCCAATGGTACAGAAACTAACCTACACTACTGAATGTAACGTGCAATCATCGTAACTAAAACAAAACCAACACTAATATTTAAAGTTTAATTAATTTGTAAATAAAGTCATAATGTATTCATGCAGTAATGGATGTAATTTGATCTTATATGTATTTGAAAAGTCACTCATATTAACTAACAGTATTTTTATGTTGCCTGTTTTTAAATACTTGATAATAATGAATCTTACTGAATCTTACACTTCAGTCAGAGGGGCGGATCCAGACGGGGTTCACATGGGTTGCTCGAACCCCCTGTTGGCACAGCACTATTTAATTTTCATGAGGATTTTGGCCAGAAAGTTGGAGATTATTATGAAACGACCCAAAGACTGTCCCAAACAAACCATTTTTTGGAAGTATGGCATCCGACCCTGTAGTTTTTTTTAATTTAATAATATTTTAATGTAGTTTTTCTTAACTGAATGTCTATTCTTTCTTCGTTTCCCTAGCTGTGAGTCGTATTCCGTGACTTCGCCCCGAGATGCATCCTATAAATTATGCCAGTATGTCATATAATTATGCTTCTTTATTTCTTTTCTAGTGTTACAGTAAATCAAAAATAATCCTAAGCGAAAGTGTCAACCAAATACAGTTAGTTCACTCGTTTATTATGACGTTTCGGCCGATGGCCTTAATCAAGTTTTCTAGTGTTTAGTAATGAACTTTGACATAACCCGCTAAAAGTTCTCTAGGTTAAGCTAACAACACTTTAACAGGAAAAATTGTAGCTTTTTTGCATTTAAATAAATGCAGTAATGCAAATTCTACTCATCTTCCGATAAAATTATAACTTAAATGGAAACTGATCAGTCTTATGTGCTGCTATATTCTATTCTGTGGCGCCTGCTAGTAAAAAAACACCCCCTCAAGCCCCTAAAATAAACAGGGGACCTCTTAGAAAATCCAATTAAGGTTAATAATACATCGATTTACACATACATTAATCTATAGTATGTTACGGATAACTAGACAGTCACGTGACAGAAAAGTACAATTTGAATGTAGTTCATCGTCAAATTTATTTTTATAAAAATTTGATGTTATCATATTCCTTTTGCGAGAATTACTCGATGGAAAAGCTGCTCGCCAATATATACATACAGATCTTACTTGTTTATATAGGCTATCATGTGTCTGTCAATTTATCCATAACCAGTTATATATCTTATTATCAGAATTCTATGATACTTTCTAATTAAACAGGATTTGAATGGTAAGTCAGAAGCAGACCATGGCTACCCAGGAGTGTGGAGAGCAAGAGATGGACGGTCACAGACCACCGCAGCACGTGCAAACACTGCCCAATCAGATTCTGAGATCGTTTGCAGCCTGGAGTCACGTGATTTATATTCCTCCACCCCCAGGCTTCGGAGATGCTTCTAGCCCGAGTTTCTTTAATTCCAATGTAAAGAAATCAAGTGCCGATAATAAACCAAATCTTTGCCATCAAACGATTAAATACTCATCCGAACCCGATAACGAGAACAAGGACAGGGTAGTTGTCATTCTTCAAAAGATTTTGCGTAATCTTGAGATTGATATTGAAAAAGATCGATTGCGTCTTAAGGTAAATTTAAAAAAGTGTATTTATTTATGAAATAACTGTTTTTATAACAAGTTGATACATTTGTACGTCGACCTTTTTTTCTTAAATTAATTGATCCTTTCAAAATGAATAATTTGGGTGGCTTTTCAATAGGGCACAATAATTAGAGATATTAAGCCTTTATTGACATTTAATATCATAAGTCAACATATTTCTGTAAGAAAAACAGTGAGCTCATGCCCAACTTGATGAAAAATGCATTCATTCAGAAAATCCTATATTACCTACTCTATGATATCAAACGCCAAAAACCTTGAAGAATTTATAAAAGCTCCTCTATAAAGTTTGTCACTTGATAACGGCAATACTCCAGATCAAACTTCATTAAATATTTCAAATTGTATACGGTAAGTATGTAAAGGAGTTTATTAATAAAGGTTGGACTTTTCTAGCTCATCCTAAATGTTTGATTTTGTAGGGATGCCATCAGTATTGTCATAATATCAATACATGGTCAAGTGTTTAACAAGATAAAATGATTTCATTGTAAAGGAATGAAAAATATATTTAAGTGTTTTATTTGAGAATTATGAACGGAAAATTCAGTTTTATTATAAATATGTTTAAATTAATGTGAATGAAAGTGAAATAAATCTTATTAAATCAGATTGGAAGAATTTTTTTATAATAGGAGGAGAGACGGAGACGTAGGAGGGAGCATCGGAGCCGCCGGGAAGCAAGGCGCGAGACCAAGATGGCGGCATCACGTTCACTGCCACCTCGGCACGAGTTTAATATAGCATCGCACAAACCATTCGGATTAAAGGATAATTTAAGCAGGATAGAATCCAAGGAAACACCGGTTAATGTGATACGACGGCACGAGAGTTTTAACATTGCAGACATGGTGCTAAAGACAAGAGGAAAAGACAGGCATGGGGCTCTTTCGGATATTGGTAGAAACGTAGCAAGACGGACGCAAAGTTTTGGAGTTTCCGATTGGTCAAGACATTCACGTGATCGTGAAGATACTGACGTCATCAGTGAACCTCGTGCTAAATGTGATGAAGAGAAATTGCCAACTGAAACAAGGAATAACATCGACTCTGTCATCATAACCGATTCCAATACTTCTGTAATCTCTCACTCCGATTTTTCTGAAACTAATGAGTATATTAAGGCATTAAAAGTGAAACATCAGATAACCGAATCCTCTACCAAACATGAAACATTCGGTACTCCAACCAATATACGGAAAAAATTAAGGTCATTCGAAATTTTACCAAATTACAAAAGATCAAACAAAACAATAAATGAGGTGGAAGAATTTGACGGAGAGAAAACAAAAGATCACTATGTGTCTGAAACTGATTTGTTCAAACTTGATGCCTACGCCGACATAGAGGACTTTGAGGCAAAGCAAAGCGACGATGACGATACAGATATCATTTCGCCAGCAATTAACAACTACATATGTCAGGATCGAACTTCAGAAAAAGCTCATGTAAGGTATGGTAGAAATCAACCTAAATTCTATGTCGGCAATGAAACAGAAATTGGAAACGTTTCACCCGAAATTCGAGGGACAAGGGTTCGAGATAAAGCAGTGATAATATGCAGTGATGGCGAAGCTTTCCGAAAGAAACATGGACACCAACCAGCTGGACCCGGAAGTCCTTTGAACCTAGGTGCAGAACGACCGACATCTGCGGGAACCAGCGGATACTCAACGGACGAATACAGCTGCAAGGTAACTTGTTATATAACATGCTAGATAGAAGGATGAAAACGTTATACCAATGTCATGGCCGCCACATGGGAACTGTGATTTAAGGGCCTGACTTTTGAGGCAAATTTT
This sequence comes from Corbicula japonica, assembly GCA_038501625.1. Lineage (NCBI taxonomy): Eukaryota > Metazoa > Mollusca > Bivalvia > Venerida > Cyrenidae > Corbicula > Corbicula japonica. The sequence goes on along the minus strand of JAZAYU010000017.1, from coordinate 2,757,979 downwards.
AAGTATGCTAATAGACAAAACTCTTGTCCGGTCTACAAATTTACAATATCTTTATTGTTTTTATGGCTCACTCATAAATTTGGCATCGATGGATAGAGGACATTTATATGCATTCAGACGACATTCAGATCAAAATTCAGAAACCGGTTAAAATACAGGCAATTTCAAGAAGGCAAAATTTCAAGATCTTAACATCACGCGTTTAAAGAATTTTGCCCATAAGTGTAAATGTATATTTATGGCAATACGATTTGCTGTTTTTAATTGTAGTACTTGTGCATTTTAGTACCTTCACTTGTACAACTGGTCGACTTCAACTTACCAAATGGAAAGGTTCCTGGTATTGTTAACAGAACAACCCATCGTTATTATTTGAAGAAAGAAATACCCTAACAAAATTATAAGGGTAAACAATATTTTGAAACATGCAGCTCGTCCTGATTAAAAAAACAAACTCTGTTTAAATCTTTTTAAATACTTCATCATTTCAATAGGACTCTCTTTTCAAGTGTATACAGAAGACGTTAGTACGACTGATCTTTATCAGATCTTTTAGAAATGCAAGAGAAATGGGGACTTTAATGATCTGCATGCTATACATTAAGTGAGATGCTTATGTAAAGCCAGTTATGCTAATTCAAACGTTTGACGATCTTCCCATAGTCCCATTCTTTTCGCGTACATACTTTACATATCATTGCACTTAATGGCAAACACTCGAGTCGTTATAAACCTCTTAAGTTAAAAAAACAGGAACGTGTGATGCATTTTGTTCGATTTAAATCAAACTAAGTTTCACCTGTTGGTTTAATAAACCGCACACGGCCCTCGAGTGTATGCGAACACTGTTTACAAAACACTTGAAACCAGCGGCATTTAAAGTTTTACCTTTATAAGTAAACACTATAAATAGGAAATCGGTCGAAGCAAAAAGTTGGGCAAAGCCGTCACTGCCGCATTGCTGTATGCTGACAACGTCACACAAATATAACTGCTAGCTCAGTGTTGATTTAGCATAAGAATTTACCGATCGGTTCTTCAGTTTGTCAAATGAATCCGATTGTCTTTCTTTGAGCCAGCAATATACATGTATGTACAGTCTTTGTTTAAATGGAAACTTTATGTTACAGTCAAACAATGATCGTAAAACCCTTGCTCTTCGTTGAATCGGTCTTATCGGTAATTGTAGAAATGTTTATACATTAAACTATTAAAATAGCGTTACTTAATTTAAGTAATCTGAAATCGTTTGTATTATTTTTGTTACATGTTCCTGCAAAACTGAGATTTTTTAAAGCGAAGTTCGATGATTCTTAAAATAATTTCCGTCATAGCACACACATGTTCTATGGGTAGATTAAGTGTGTTTTCTACATTTAACGTGGACTAGACCTAAACAAGGGAAGTAAATACAGTCGTGAAAAAACATTCCAATTGTGCATTTCATTCCCTTGTTTTGTTATTGGTGTCTTACTTCTAACATTAATCATGCTCTATCCCTCCCTCCCTTCTCTCTCTCTCTCACTAAGGCGACCCATATTTCCTATATTACTAAGGCGGCCCATATCTCCGTGCATACTAAGGCGGCCCATATCTCCGTGTATACTAAGGCGGCCCATATCTCCGTGCTTACTAAGGCGGCCCATATCTCCGTACTAACCAAGGCGGCCCAAATCTCCGTGCTTACTAAGGCGACCCATATCTCCGTCCTTACTAAGGCGGTCCATATCTTCGTGTAATCTCCGTGCTTACTTACGCGGAAAATATCTCCGTGCTTACAAAGCCGGCCCATATCGTCGTGTTTTCTCCGTGTTTACTAAGGCGGAAAATATCTCCGTGCTTACATAGGCGGCCCATATCTCCGTACTTACCAAGGCGGCCCAAATCTCCGTGCTTACTAAGGCGACCCATATCTCCGTCCTTACTAAGGCGGTCCATATCTTCGTGTAATCTCCGTGCTTACTTACGCGGAAAATATCTCCGTGCTTACAAAGCCGGCCCATATCGTCGTGTTTTATCCGTGTTAACTAAGGCGGAAAATATCTCCGTGCTTACTAAGGCGATCCATATCTCCGTGCTTACCAAGGCGGCCCATTTCTACGTGCTTACCAAGGCGGCCCATTTCTACGTGCTTGCTAAGGCTGCTCATGTGCTTACTAAGGCGATCCTTATCACTGTGATTACTAAGGCGGCCAATATTTCCTATTTTATTAAGGCGGAGCATATCTCCGTGCTTACTAAGGCGGCCCATATTTCCGTGCTTACTAAGGCATCCCAAGTGCTTACTAAGGCGATCCTCATCACTGTGATTACTAAGGCGGTCCATATTTCCCATTTTACCAAAGCGGAGTATATCTCCGTGCTTACTAAGGCGACCTATATCTCCATGTTTAATAAGACGGCCCATATCTCCGTGCTTACTAAGGCGGCTCATAACGCGTGCCTACTAAGGCGGCCCATTTCTACGTGATTAGTAAGACGACCCAAATCTCTGTCCTTACTAAGGCGGTCCATTTCACCGTGCTTAATAAAGTGGCCCATATCCAATCGTTATCTCCGTGCTTCCTGAGACAGAAAATATCTCCGTGCGTTCTAAGGCGACCCACATCACTTTGATTACTAAGGCGGTCCATATTTCCATGCTTACTTAGGCGGCCCATATCTCCGTGCTTACTAAGGCGACCCATATCTCCATGGTTACTAAGGCGGCCCATATCTCCGTGCTTACTAAAGCGACCCACATCGCCTTGCTTACTTAGGCGGCACAAATCTCGGTGCTTACTAATGCGGCCCATAACTACTTGCTTACTAAGGCGGCCCATATCGCCGTGCTTACTTGGGCGGCACAAATCACTGTGCTTACTAATGCGGCCCATATCTACTTGCTTACTAAGGCGGCCCATATCGCCGTGCTTACTAAGGCGGCACAAATCACTGTGCTAATGGGGCCAATATCTACTTGCTTACTAAGGCGGTCCATATCGCCGTGCTTACTAAGGCGGCACAAATCACTGTGCTTACTAATGCGGTCCATATCTTCTTGCTTACTAAGGCGGCCCATATCTACTTGCTTACTAAGTCGGTCCATATCTACGTTCTTTCTTAGGCGGCCTACATCGCCGTTCTTACTATTGCGGCTTACATTTTCGTGTTAACTTAGGCGGCCCACATCACCGTGGCTTACTCAGGAGGCCCACATCTCCGTGCTTACTAAGGCGGTCCACATCGCCTTGCTTACTAAGGCGGGCTTACCGTGCTTACCGCACAATCCTGTAAACGCTCATTGAATTAATCAGAGGCTTCTTCCGATTGTGTTTGGAAATGGGGGTGTATTACAATGAAATTAATTAGAGGAATTTGTCCTCAATGTGTAAAATGTTTGTCTGTTCGAAAACAAGAATAACTATTTGTAAGCGGGTTCTTTTGTCCAAAAGATTTATCGGAAAGAAAATCAGTAAGCTAAACAAAGATAAAACACAATCTTGATTCAAAACACTTCATAGATGGTTTGATAAAATCTCATTTTAGATGTAAATTAGACAATAAATAAAGCCATTTGCTTAAGTTTCCTATTCAAACTTCAATGATTTATACGAAACACAATTTGACAAAAAATAATTTACTAGAGGTGTAGTAAAGTGATGAGAAATGATGTGTTTTAAATTTTAACTACCCATATTTAGTTGGACTAGGGGCGTTCATATATTAAATAACTTCTAATTTCTTTTATCAAAAGGAGAATCACGGATTGTGTTTTCTCAGTAATTACTATACCACCAGCTTCACTGGCTATAATTCTGAAGTAAGTTGTTTTGTGAATATATTTGGATAAAATTCATAATGATTTGTAGCAGCATTTAGCAATGCTGTGTTGTTAAATGTTTTTCGCTTTAGTTAATGAATGTGTATATATCTAATACTATGGAATCTTACATATTGACGAAAGAGTAAACACTAAGTGATATAAGTATTTCCTACCCATGCTGTGTACATGTATTATAGACATGGAAGCTACCAAACGTGCAGAGTTATATTAAGTTAAAAATGAAAGTCATAGCCTCCGTAAAATCTTAAATATTTACATTTACTGGATGAAACAAAAATAAAAATATCTCACATTTTTATATTAATATTATTCTGCAAAGCAGTATATCAGTGCGAAATTATTTTATTAAGAAAATATTTCATAATTTATTGTATCTTGTTATAAATTATATAACTATGTATAATTAAATGTAACTTCGAATACAAATATTGGTATTATACTTTCATAAAAATCATGCATATATTCGTCATTAAATATCCTCTCCTCGAGTAGACTTTATGGCCCAAAGATCATAAAACTAAGACAGTAGACCAGTTTCAAATCTTGTCGCCATTTCACCCAATTAGATTCATGAGATTTGAGACTGGTCTCCAATCTAAGTTTTATTACCATGGACCCTGAATTGTTAATGTTCAGAATCAGTAGCTCTTTATCAGCTTCAACGATCTGTTACAGCTTAAACCTTGAATTACAAATCCGATTATTTGAAACAAAAAGGGAGGAATTTCATCCTAAGGCATATTATACGTAATGAAGATAACTTAAGAAATGACTTGCCGACATTTTACTAATGGTTTCGTTTTGTCAATCTCTATCTGCTCTGTAATCAAGTACTTTCTTTTTTTCTTTAATCAAAATAGTCAGTTTGCCCCAGGTACCTTATAAAATCGTTTTTACACTTGAGCTCGGTCTCTGGTTCGGTAACTTCGTGATTTTACAACATTCATTTGCTTTAATTCATACCCAAGACCTTTAATTAAATGTAATTTGAGGTACTTGTAACATAATTTAGCACGTAATGTGCTATATAAGCCGTAACACATCCTTGAACATACTGGCTGTGCGTTTAAGTCAGGGAAAATTACCTTTCCTTTTGGCGCACGAAAAGACGTTACCGGTCCACCTGTATTTCGTGCGTCGGCCTATCATTTTATACGTCCGACAAATAAGTTTGAAGGTTCACCGATAATTTACAAGTCAACAGGTGCTGTGCTATTTTATGCGATGGACGTATAAAATTTACTCATTGGACGCATAAAAAATTGAAGGTATAACGGTATTTTAAATGGTGGTGAACCGGTTTTGTAGCTGCAACTTAATAGTTTTACGTTGGTTCAGTTACTATTACGTATGAACCGGTAATTTTGTGTATGTGCCCCTCCAATAACTTTTGAGCCTTATGGTGCGCCATATTTCCCCATATTTAACTAGAGTCGATTTCAGCATATTCCTATACTTGCCCAACAATGTAACAGTGTAATATAATTCATTGGTGCATCGGAACAAAAAAGTTTTAATTACTAGAAAACCACAGTTAAGTAAATATATTGTTTTCAGCCATACTCTTGATGTCGTGGATGTAATGTGAAATAAATAAGGATATTGTGTACTCAAATGTTGCATCGCTATTATACATGTATGTAATTAATATGAATGAACAATACGTAATTGACAGCTGATGATGTTTACATACACATTCCACTGTTGCCGTATGTATAAAAGTGAATTCCAACATAATTAGATTGCGAAAACTGTACTTCCTTCAAAAACATGTCTAATCTTACTTTCCCATAATAGCATAGAACATATTATGCCATAACTGGAAATAGAACTTTGAATGATACTAAACAGGGAAAAAAAGAAACATTTGATGGAATAGATATGCAAAAAAAAAAAGAAAACCTGTCAGCGCCGCCTTTGGAATTTATTCCACGTAAGACGGCGGACGGACGGACGTAGGTAAAACAGACATACATGTGCATACACAATCTATGTTGAAGGCCATTAAGGTTGTCTACACATATATACTTTTTATCTATCAAGGGGTCTGATATATATTCTTATAAAATGATTCTGGATAGTATGGGAGCTTAAGGGAGATAAATAAAGCCAGGAGACATATGGCGAATATTTTACAGTATTCAATCTGACTATGTCTATAAAGAAAGCAATTTTTGACGCTTAGAATGGTTAAGCGGCACCCTGTTTGTGGATAACTAGTCCTTTTGATTAATTAAGATGTTGTCTGTAACCTTAAAGTTTAATAAAGTGAAACGGACAGCCGGGCGGACAGCGAGGCAGTGGTTAGGTTAGTCTTCAGTTATGTTCATTCCGTGATTAAGGGGTTCTATTTGTCCTATTTTTGTAATTGCGTCTTTTTATATTGTAGGATTATGATTTGGGGGTAAAATATCCATTTCATATTATTCTCTAAACGCCAATTTTATTGTTATTTATACTGATCATGGGCCTTTCATTATCGCCGTCATACAACGTAGTTTGAGATGATTTAAAATTGACTAGTGAGAGTAGTTGCGCCGCGCTTAACCCGGGCTAGCCCGGGTGTGCGAAGTAATTTGTTCTCATGCTTGCCTACCAACAAGTCCAATTAACCGATGCTGCAGTGTTTTCAAATCTGTTTGTTCTAAGGCTTTAAAACTAACTTCTTTTATATCTAACTATACCTTGACGTGACAAAACCTTGGACGAAACCTTATTAGCGTTTTACAGATGACCCTCAAGTAATCGGATATGTAGGTTTTATCTATTTAACGCTTTCCGTTGTCAATGAATCTATTAAACCGTGTCAAAAGTCTTTCACGTGCCACAGTCGCAGAACAAGGTAATGAAAAATTAGTTTTAATTTCTGAAATTCTATATATCAGTTTTGAACCATAAAACCGAGTTAAAATCGACCTAGGTAGATCGTTCACCCGATAGGTTCGTGTAACGTAAAATCCTAAGTTTAAAATTCATTACTAAACGGTTAATTTAGTCAATTACGAGTTTTGATAATATCAAAGATTAACCCTATTTCCTAAAATGATTGACGGCGTGGAAGTGACAGATTCAAGATAAACGTTTGATGGGTAATCACTCTCTGAGGGATTATGTTTTGTTTTTAAAACGTAGAATTGAATTATGACCTTTTCATGTAATCGACCAATACAATTTGTAAAAAAGTAATAACTCACTGACTGTCAGAAATGATAAGTGGGTTTTAGTGAAATGGAATAATGTGTTAAGTGTTTCGTTTTCATAAAAGATGGGAAACTTTATAATTTAATCAGCAAAGTTTGGAATATACACATAGAGAGAAAAATACACATATTGGGGATTTACAAAAACTGAATACATGAAAGAATGAGTCCTTAATACGTACGTATATTTTTTATCATCATTTAAAATAATTATTTTCTTAGATATTGGTGATGAGAGATATATCAACCCACGAAACATGCATCATTTTGGGGGTCAGTTGTAACAATCATAAAAGAAACTTTACAAACATAACCTGCATGTTTTCAAATTAATATCTATCTTGGTTGATATAAAACTTGTCAAACTTCTCTTACAATTTTGATGCTTGCCTTCCACATCTGAGCTATGTTTGTAAAATGATGTACAGTAACACCACTCATAAAGACCTCCTTGAAATAAAGACGACCGCAGTAATAAGACCACTTCAATGTCCCTTCTTTTACAGGTTTTCACTATTTTCTACCCCAGAATTAACACTATCCCACTCAATTACATTTTTGTAAAATCATTTTTGTCCAATCCCATGGGTGGCTGAAAATAGAGAGATTTCACGGTACCTGAGTGTAACAGGGTGTATCATATTGTTTTCTGGGCAACAACGTCTCGGTTAATTACATCTGCTCGTGAAATAGAGCATCTTACATCAGTCAATTAGCATATTAGCATATTAGCATTGACCCACAAATACGGTGACATTGCATTTCTCATATTATGCTTTTTTGTCACCTTTCCTATTGGCAAATCTTTTCATATTTGTTTGTTATCTGCACAATCAAATAGCTGGAAATTCATAACCGGTTAGTGTTCAGATGATTTAATTCAATATTCAATATTGTGTCAACAAATATGAAGTGCTTTGAGAGTATATGTTACAATGTTCAGGTTTTGATAAGTTGTGAATGGGTGTAGCTTTTTATATGTTCATTCTTACAATGTCTTCTTTTATGACAATATAATAAACACAATACCACAAAATTTTCATATAACGAACTCATTGAAATATGAAGTGAGGCTCTGAGCATACAATCACTCTGATAACTCACAAATCATGACTGTGCCAGCATATTTACAATTTTGATATTCGCGATCTCCGACTATTTTCAAGACCCTTTGGTTTTAATTATCGTGGTAAAAATAGCAATAAAGTAAATAATTATAAGAAAGCAAGGTATATATACCCCATGTTATGTTTAGTTAGTAATTATCTATTGTATTATGTTTGTAAAAATCGTCATTGTTAAGGGCAAAAAAACTATATTGTTTATGCCTAATAAAATTTGAACTTGGACTTGGCAGCATGATGATATGGCTTTCTACGGAGCCCCTAAGGTGACATTTAGCATACTTTTTTTCATTTTCTATACTTTTTATAAGGATATTATTTCGTTTAAACAAATTATTATTTCGAAATACTATTCGTTTAAACGAATTAATATCCTTAAAAATTATGGAAAATGAAAAAAAGTATGCTAAATGTCACCTTAGGGGCTACGTAGCTTTCTCTGTCGACGCCACTACTTTGCATCAAGTATTCACTTTCACAATTTTCGATCAAGACAAAACAAGTCAGCACAATATCTTATTTTATTTTTTGTAACAACATTATAACCTGATTGAATGATGATATTCTGACAATGTCATTTCTAGCGTGGAAACGGCTTAAAAAGAACATGCAGGACATTTCTTTTATTTGAAATCAGGTTCACAAAGAACAACATGATAATAATATAAGATCCAATAATGGGTTAATGGCAGACAGTAGCAACTTAGCAAGTTATCAAAGGGGAAAGTGTTCAAATAATATAAGGGATAATAGCAGCTGTTTAACAAAAATCAAAATAGGTAAGTAGCGTACCTATCATGTTAAAAGTTATATTAAAGGCATTTCATATACAGCAGGTGGTGATTTTATAATTCATTAAGACTAATAAACTATAAGTGTAAACATATAGACCAAATAAGTATTCAGTACGACAGAAATATGACACACGTCGAAGAAAAAACAACAACCCCCCCCCCCCCCCGCAAAAAAACAAAACAACACAACAACAACAAAAAAAACAACAACACAACAAAACAACAACAACAACACATAAATGTTATACAGTGTATATCATTGTAAGGCATGTGAACCATGCGTCTAAATGTGAACATGCTGAGAATGTGTTAAAAACATCGGCGGATATACATACCTGTAAAATGTTGCGATTGATAGTTCGGCTCCCTTTAGGAGAAAATACTTTCGTATGAAGTTAGCAATAAGGACTCTTCGAAGAAGATGGCTTATGATGGCTTATGAGGAAATATTTTCTTTAAAGAACCTAGAAGCTCGATTTGTTTCTTTTATGCCTGTCATCGTGTTCTTGCTAATTTGACTCCAGGGACTCTGGTCTCGGTAAGATCATTGAGTACCCGCCCTTTGGCTTTGCAATGCAATTAGCTTCTTATGTTTTTTTTATATTTGTTTGCTTTTGCATGCAACATTGTTTACCTGATGGGTGAGTTTGAGTCACCAAGACAACTTGTACTTGTTTGTTGATATGAGAACCTGTTGGGGCAAGTGTGAGTTTGGTGCACCCTAGAACCTTGTTTAAATCCCCAGTGGCAATTGTTTTGCCACTGACCAAGGCGGCAACCCCTCGGGTTCTCACTTTCGTTAATTGTTTGTTGCTCTCTTTTTCACTCTACTTTTGGGCTGTGTGGGAAGGCTGTGTCTGCTGGATGTGGCCATTCCTGATATGCATATTTCACTTGTTTTTCGCAGCTTTCATTTAATTCTTTTAAAATCTTCAACATTTTTAATGAATAGTTCGTGTATACATGGCAGTTAACTAGCAAGAAGATGAGAAATTGCCAGATATTGATGCAAACGTTGGTGAAATGAATACACCAATATAACAGGACGAGGTTCCTTTATTGAACCTACTCACATTGTGAAACTTATCTCTTTGGACCGTAAAATTAGAAGTGGATCATGAGTCTCTGATGGGTTGATTACAAATGCATGGCACAATGCCCGACAGGTTCTTAAATTACAATATAACGGACAATCTAACCAAATCAATGCATTCCTGATATAATTTCTGATAATTTGCGTTTTATTGAATAAGCTATGCGGTAAATTGAAGTTAACATACTTTGAGACTTTAAATAGACGCATGATTACTATAATTATTTAAACTATTGTAATTTTGAAGTTCGTGTATACATAACAATTAAAATAAGATTTTTTTCTCTTGTCAATATCTCTTTGTCAAAGAGAGGGGAAAAGACAACAATATGAATAAGGAATGTGATGGAACATGCGTCCTCTGTCTGGAGGTATGTAGTGTAGTGAACTTTATGTTGCAGTGCACGTTGGCGGTATCGTAATTTCCTCTTTCCAAAAGCTTATTTATGCTGTTGAATTGGTTGTCCCAAAACGGATATACATGTATATATGTATTTGCTGTAATAGATTTGTCTCAATGAATTACCTTCTTAAAATCAAGAGATTATTATTAATATTATTATTATTATTATTATTATTATTATTATTATTATTATTATTACGTTTATAATGATATACTGTTTTATCTTTATGTCGCTTTATAGTCTAATATAGTTTTCTTGACTGTAGTGGCGTTTCGAACGCAGAAGAAACGATTCATACTCCCGAAGTCAACCTTATTCATGCGCCATTAAAGTAATGATTATTGTTTGATAGGGATTGTTCTGTTTGGATGTTCCAGTAACAGGCACGTAAACAAGGCTAAATGCTCTCTTTTAATTCCCAAAATGAAAATATTGAGTTGCGCTCAACCCGGGGCTAGGCGGCGTGGGCAGTAATTTGCATTCCCAATACTGCCCGTGAACAGCCTCGATCAAACCGAGCAAGTAATAGTTTCATATTTGTCGTGTTCCGTGGCATTTAATGTTCTTTTTTCATCTATTTTGACAATAATCGGATGATTCAATGATAAGGACAACACTTAAAATTTTATAAAATTATTTCAGATTGTAAATATATAAATGAAATCTTTATCATTTTTATTGCAAATCTTTTGAATATTCTGATTTCGATTGAAGTATCAGCGAGATTAAGTGTGTGATTACATGCTAAATAATTCGAAGTTCACCATTGACTCTTTCAAAATATGGTGCATTGTGTTCTGTGCGTCGCATTGTATAAATTATACACTTTTATGATGTACAAAAACACGGTTTCGCCAAATATTTTGTCTATAATCGCGAATTAATTTATTCAGGCATACATTTATTACAATGAATATTTTCATTAGCGATCAATATATATTCATCATTAGTTGGCATTATATCATATTAAACATACCATGTTTCGCTCATGGACTTGTATTACAGAAAACTATAATCGTTATTAACCGTAATTAATATCAATATTTATTGGTAAGGAAAATAGTTTGATTTATGGTGAATTATTGTACATTTTAAAAGGTTATTTTCAAGTCAGTGAAGTGAAAAAAGATCAAAGATATATTTGCCCCCAGTTTCACTTAATAATATGTGATTTTTTTAACAAAAATAAATATTCATGCGATTTTGGAGTTTGGAAAAAACGCGAAGTTGAGGAGATACACTCTGGTATGTGAATTATTTTCTTGTATATATTGATGTTCAATTGAATATGTTCTGACTTTGTTTATAACAAATTTTAATTTAATTCGCTTTTTGCGTAAACAATAAGTTTTATTTTCTCATCATTTTTTTCTCCCATGTTTAATTAATTAACCCTTTCCTCGATATATACGCCTTGTACGCATGAGCAACCAGTGTAGATCCAGATCAGCCGGCACATCATTGCCATCTAATCAGGATCTGTACTGGTCGCTCTTTGGTAAGTAATCACCTAACGAACCATAAAGCGAACAGTGCATATTCTGATCAGACGGAACGAATGTACTGGTCGATCTGGATCTAAACTGTTCGCCCACGAAATAAAGGTGTATCTATGAAGGAAAGGGTTAAAATCATGCTGTCTAATTGTATGACATTTGACCAAGCATTGACGTCATTGTATTACATGTATACTGCATTATATTTCGCGAGTGTTTAATTTTCGCGTATTTCGTGCTAGATACAAAGCGCGAAATTTCATAGCAGCATGAAATAGGTTATCTTTTAAGAAAATCAACATGTGCGAATTTATGTCCGCGCAAAAATTATCATTTATAGCAACTGCGGGAAAATTCGGCAGCGTGAAACTAAATAACAAAGTAGACCCGTAATATCAACATGAGTCATTATGCCCGTTTATGCATTATCACAAATATTAACATATGTTAATTAATTTTTGCAAGTCCTCTTCACTTCAATAAAATTTCGTCATCAATATAACCTATTATGACTTTGTTTTCATGGAAATAGAAGATTGACTCAAATACATGTAAGTCTTTTGAAAATGTATTGCCGGTTTGATGAATACTTAAACTTGAGCCTTTTTTTTAAATTTTAAATCTCGATTTTGATTATTAGAAGAATCCTTCAAGGTAAATTAGAGGTACCAAAGTTTGATATTGCACGTATACGTACGTACGCGAAATAGAACTTTAAGGGCTTGCCACACTCCTCCCAATTCTATTCATGGATAAAATAAAAATCATCAAATCTCAGTAATGGCAAAATGCCGTTCAATGAAACTTTGCACAAATGAATGTTACTAATGTAACTTTATTTTGCATACAGAACGACACGTTAGAAAAGTAAAGAAACAAAGCTAGACCTAAAAATTCCTTGAATTCTATTTTCATAAATTCACAAAAACTAAGGGATGCAGAACATAATTTTAAATTCCCTCGTGAGCGCAATGATACTGACAAGAAAATGTTGTGTACTTTGTAAAAAACTTTCAACTATTAAAAGCGAAATCAGTGATTGTCATCAGTTTACGCGACCAGGAAATTAAAGGTCAAATACACTTTTACTAATATCTCGTAAAGTTTACATATGTAAATCACGAGGGCACAATAAATTGTTGTCAGTATCATATTACTCATGTGGGCATTTAAAATGATGTTTTGTGTTCTTTAGTTTTTGTGAATTTATGTAAATAGAAGTGGAGGGAATTTTTTGATCTCGCTATTGTTCTTTACTTTTCTAACGTGTCTTACCATCTGTAAAATAAAGATACATTAATAACATACATTTGTGCAAAGTTTCAATTAACAGCAGTTTGCCGTTATTGAGATTGTGATAATTTTCTTTTTATCGATTAATAGAATTGGGAGGAGTGTGGCAGGCCCTTAAGTTAATTATTAGCTTGAAAATAAATTCGTTAAATCTATTTTTGTGCAACCAATAGTTCGGAGAACTTCGATACATATCAGTAGATAACATACAAAGAAAACAAGGGAAGATAAATATCATTGTTGAACTGATTGTAAAAAGTGAATAATAGACAAATATCGACAATACAATTCGCTATTTTCACCGGTATAATTAAAATTTTACGGCCTTATATATCCATAATATACCATAAAGACAGACCATTTGTCAATAATATGATGTATCTGACCCGATATAACAATGAAACTTGTGGACTATAGCTGATAGATTATGCTTAACATGATGATATCTTTTTATGGTGAATGAAATATAAGATTGTTATCTCATTAGTATTATGTTTAACATTAAGATGTCTCTTGTTTGGTGAAAGAAATATAAGATTGCTATCTGCGCTGTAGTCGGCACTAATTCTTCCATGTAATGAGGTGTAAAGTCGCATTTTCAACACCCATAAATATTTAAAATGTAGTTCGAAGAGTAAAGAAAAAAGATACATCTTAAGCAATCCGGTACATTAACAAAAGTCGATATGTGGGATAATTATATTAAGCGTGGGATTAATTTTCACGTACTTTGCGCTATGGAAAATGCGCGAAATCAAACCCCAGCGAATTAAACAATTGTCAATCTTATAACAGGTATAAAACTTCACGAATTATGTCCGCGTTAAAATGTCATTTGTGACTTCAGCGCGAAGTTTCATACCCACGAAATTAAATGGGGCACGTCACGGGAAAAGGCACCTTCGGACATTTACATGTATTAATCAATTTCTTATAACTAAAATGTGATTTTGTTACACATTTTTTACAATAAAATGGTATTTTTTTCCGCGAAATGCATAATAAGTAATGTCGTAGCTCAAACTTCTGACGTCATATCAAAGATTGACGTCAACTGCCCGAAGGTACCTTTTTCCGTGACGCGCCCCAAATGATACCACAATTAGTGTTGTGTGTGAAGGCTGTAACAGTTACACTGTATTTCGTCAGGTTTCAGCTATAGCAAGATCATAGAAAACTACTAAGCATCTGGTTAAAGTTAATAGAACAAAGCGGTGATAATTTACAACTTTCTGGCAAAAATATTAAATATTGATGTGCGAAAAAGTGGGTTCTAGCAAGCCTACTAGTGATGGCTTATTTAACCTTTAATTTATTTTATGGTATTTGCACATATCTGGACATTTGAAAAAGCGGGATGATCTTGTTGTTGTTTCACAGAGGTTAAGGTTATCTCCGCTTTCCTAAATAATGATGAAATTGGTATTTTTTATTATTTAAGCACATTCAAGCAAATGATTTGACAGTCCAATTTTGAAGTTTATGGTTTGTACAGAAGGAAATACAAAATAGTTAAAGTCTTATGATGCAAAGAAATAAGAAACAGTTAATTAAATATCATTTTTGTAAATAACCTCCCGTTGGATTAAAGAAAGAACAAAATCCAACTCTTAATTTCCGCAACAAAGCAACTTTGTTTTTAAATTTTTCCTTTTTTAAACCGAAAGATACTGAACAGACAGCTTTTTAGATAAACATATTTGTGATCATATTCCTCCAGATATTTGCATTCACTGGCATCATTAATGTAATAGGAATTTCCCATGCTATTTTGTCAAGTTTTCATTTTGGTTCAATATAAATTGAGTACGAATTTTAGAGATTTTTCTTTTGTTTTCTACTAATTTCAGTGTGCAATGATGAATACATTTTTCACTAAAATTCAGTTGGCCAACCGCATTTTTTTCTTAAAAAAGCCAGTTTTCGACATTTGCAATGTTTGAAGAAAGAAACAGTGGCGCAATTAATTATAATGCTCAAAATTTCAAAATGCAACTAAACGTACACACGCAACATTGGGTTTTAATGGGCGCGCGCTATAATTGTAGTAAGTTATTCGTACACTTTTTGCTACCATCACTAACATTTCCCACGTTTATTTTCATACTTGTATCTCGTTAAAAATAAGAGCATTCATTATGTAAGTAGCACGTATAAGTAAGTTATTAAATACCTCATATTTGCAGTGGGTGATCACGGCAAGCAGTTTTGCAAATAGTTGTGTTTGTGAAACGTCTATGTTATGATTCACAACTTTATCCGGTTATAATTGAATTATGAAAACAGACCTTAAACTATAAACTTGCGCAAAAGAAAAATAGTCTTAAATCGGTTTAGTGCTAAAAGTCAAATCGGGTATAAAGCAGGTCCTGCCATGTGACAAAGAAAAAATAATCTCTAAATTATTTGATATGTTAGTACCGTTCAATCATTTTAATCAACATGACCTTAGTGACTTGTTTAAGATATAAAGTGGTTGTTTAAATGACAGGTGGAACAAACTTTATGTCTGTGTGGTTTTTAAAATCCCAAGTGTTGCTCAAATTCAAATATGTATTTCAATGAAATATTTTTCAATTTAACAGAAGGAATGAATTAGGTAAGATATTTGTCACATGGAATTTTGCTCAAGTTATGAAAATAATTGTTTAATTAAAGGTAAGTTGTAATTTATCAACCCGTTTACTGTTGTTACTTTCTTCCAAAGAAGCAAACCCGTTACCTCCTCCTTTCTCGTCTGTATCGCTTTGCAAATCGTTTTGCCACTGACCGTTTGAAGGCGGCGACCCCTTCCGGTTCTTATTTTCGTTAATTGTTTGTGGTGCCAATTTTAAAACGGGCCATTTTGTAAACCATGCTGTCTTTTTCCTCTCTACTTGTTAACTGTGTGGAGAGGCTGTCTTCTGGATGTGACCTTTCCTGATGCATATTTCATTTTTATACTTGTTTAATCAATTCTTTTGTCTTTCCCTTTATTCTTCTTCTAAAACTTCGTAACTTTTCTTTCATTAATGGCAAAGTATTAAACATTTTTTTTAAAGCCTTAACGTCATAGCGATGACCGAAAGTAAATAAATGTGGCCCGTATTTTGTGTGCATTTATCTGCAGCGTGATGTATTTTTTAAGCAGTTGATTCCCTTCTTGACTTAACACCGTTCAGAAAAGTTAACTGTAAACCCAAAGGTAATTCTACGTAATGTATTTGAGACAAGTTTCTAACCTGGATTGTTGTCACATTATGCATAACATAAGTTGAAACATTATGTCACTAATCGGATAATCTTTTCAAGAAGGAAAAGCGTTCTGGAGCCAGGCCAAAACAGCTTAGTTAGTTCCCTATTAAATAACACTTACACAAATCCAACAAACGTAAAGAAGTTTTCTTTAGCAGCAGAAAATGATGTCTAAGAGAACTATGCCCAACATAATAACACTGGCGCTGGTCCCAAGGTTATAAAACTGCGATTGGAAACCAGTCTCAAATCTCAAGCATCTGATTGGCTGAAATGGCGACTGGTCGCCATTTCAGCCAATCAGATGCTTGAGATTTGAGACTGGTTTCCATGCTCAGTTTTATAACCTTAGACACTGGGGGCCATTTACAACTCTGAATCATCTTATTGGTTTAAATGGAAACTGATCTTAAAATTTAAATGGGCCGCGTCACGGGAAAAGGTACCTTCGGTCAAATTGTGTGACATTTTAGTTGTTACTATATTTAGAAAGAGCTTACAACTATCTTTAAATTTCTTATAACTAACAAGTGCGTTTCTTATACATTTTGACAATAAAATGATAGTTTTAACGCGAAATGCACAATAATTAATGTTGTCTGCTCAACTTTATGACGTTTTTTTCAAGGATTGACGTCAACTGTCCGAAGGTACTTTTTCCCGTAACGCGCCCCATTAATATTAAACATCTGACTGGCTTAAATGGAGACTGGTTTTAGTTTCAGTCAATCAGATTCTTAAAGTATAGACTTGTCTCCAAGCTCAGTTTTATGATCTCTGTCGGGAAAAATGCGTATGTGTTATATATACCCTCACGTATTTGCCAATCATCTTTCATTCTATAACACACGCACTAAATCTCTTCAACCTTTTGCTTTTAGCCATAATATTTTTACTTTCGATCATAGCGTGTGCCTGCCGTGAGACTTTGATCAACAAAGGGAATAAATCAGACGAGACAGAATGGTCTCATCATAATAAATATTTAACTTTAGAACGATTCTTTAAAAAAAAATCAACAAGCCAAACATAATCCCTAAAGAGATAAAATAATTAAGAAAGGAAGAAGAAAGACAATAATTAACAACATAGATGAAAAACGGAAATACATTAAAATCAACGGTAAAAAATAATAAATACAGGCTGAAGTAATTTAAGCACTATGAATTTAAAAAATATCTTTATAAGATATGTAACTCCAAAGTTATGCATACCACTATATCTTATAATACCAAAATATTGTGGTAACATTATTTTCAGGCATTATTTGTCACGAAAGATAAGTGTTTATCTGTAGCCAAGATAAAGTAGAGAACAAAAATAGGATAAGTTTTGACATGGAAGTTTTTTTATCACTTGTTATCTTCATTTTTGACTGCGGATTGTTCATAACACGTTTAAAACAAAACTGGGGGAGGGAAGGTTACGCAACTTGCACATTTGACCTCTTTCCTTTACATAATAAAGCAATAATAATATAAAACATTAATGATAAACAGTTCTTAATAATCTCATCTCAACCAGAATAAACAAATAAAAATAAATAAATAAATGAAAAATAAATAAATAAATAAATCAATCAATCAATCAATCAATCAATCAATTAACAAGGGTGGAAGGCCTGAAAGAATGACCGTAATAACAAGTGAACGAAAAAGAAAGCAAGGAAGAAAGTTGACTATTTCCAGTGACTTAACGACCAAACTGATTGATAAGTGGACGACTGGACCGACAGATGCATTGTCGGATCGACAGATGGATAGTTGGGTTAAGGAGGGTGGGACGGATGAAAAAATATCTACCTACCTATTGCCACCAAAAGCAGCTTTGCTTGTACCTAAATTATCATAAGCAAAGCAATCAAAGGTTTTATCTTCACCGGTCTGAATTACTATAACTTAACAAAACCAAAACAAAAAAAAAACAAAAAAACATAGAATCATACGTGAAGAACTATTTGAAAGTTTTGTGATGATTCTTGTAAAAGGAAATGTTATGATAATAAACGAGGCAAATAGCAAAGATTGATGTTGAACCTTCAATTCCAAGAATCGCAAACATATTTGAAATAAAGGGATACAACTCAGGATAAAGATCTCTAATGTGTCTCATAAATCGGTCGGATATTTAGGAGGAGATTCTTCAAGCCAATTATAAATCAGTTAAATCGGACAATTTGTGTCAATAAAAAGTAATATAATGCTATGTTGTATATAAACAACAACAACAACAACAACAACAACCACAACAACATTGTAAATTAACTACTTCCAGCTTTATCAACATATACATTTAGGGCGCGAATTTCAAATTTGTCACAATTTAGAATTAATGTACTACACTACAGCATGTCAAGAGTCTTTTTATTACTTGCTTCTATGGAGAAACATGTATTTCATTAACTTTCATTGGAATTCTTAATCTTCTACAACTATCAGCTTGGTTTCAAATTTTACGACATATTTTTACGACATGTTTGCCGTTTGTCAATACGATTTCATTAAAGTCTTGATGGATTGTTTAGAAAGATGGTTGGGGTATTTCATTACTTAGAGTGCTTAAATAACTTCACCTCTTTATGATAATATTGATTTTGTATATTAAAAGTGGACGATAGTGTCTCATTTTGCGATCATGATTACCAAATTATATACTTCCATGGGGTATTTAAAATTTAGGAATTTAAAACCTTCATTTAACATAGTGAAATTAAAGAAATAATGACAAATGCTGAAATCACTTTTTGTTCATTTATTGAATAGAGAAAATATTATAATAACCTACGTGTGGATGTCTAAAAGCATGAGTGATTGATAACACGACAGCGAATTTTCAGGCAACAATTGATCAGGTTTCGCTACTGTCAGTTTGAGAGATGTCAATAAGCAGTACACTCTTCACCATACAGCATAACTAATATGTTTTGTTTCTCTAGGAAAAAAACAAAACCTAATCTCAAAGCCTTACAATGAGTATTTTAGATATGAAAATATTGAGCCGTGTATTCTATGCCCTGGGCTGAAGGTTATAGAGCTGAGATTGGAAACCAGTCTCAAATCTCAAGCATCTGATTGGCTGAAATGGCGACTGGTCGCCATTTCAGCCAATCAGATTCTTGAGACTGGTTTCTATGCTCAGTTTTATAACCTTGGACACTTGACATTCAAAGTTCGATGTCAGAATTGACATTCTTTGTCAGCTGATGGTGAAAATAAATGTGAACAAAAACAAGTGTAATGCTTTATAGCGAACAACACATAAGAACGATAATAAAAATCTATCGCAGAAGGAATTCAAACAATCAGAATAGAAGTGTACAGTGTTGATCTAGTTGCTTTTGAGGATTAGAACACAATATATTATCATTTCCTGATGCATTTCTATCCATATTTGATGTTATACATCATTGTGATTCAACAATATTACAGACTTCATTACTAGGTGATAGTTTAACTGGTTGTTTGTTTCACTTCAGACTACAGACTCAGAAGATGAGAGTGTTCAGGAACGTCCCGGGAAGGTCTCAGGGAATGGTCCAGGCAGAAAGCTAAACAAGTAAGCTAGCGTTAGGCCGGTATTCCATAGTTCCGCGATGCGTGATCCGTGTCCGTGTCGGCGTCCGTGTCCGCGATTTTTCACTCACCAAAGTTATCGTTGGGTATATTTGATACCTCCGCGTCCGTGTCCATGTCCGTGACGTGATGGGTCACGAACACGGAAGCGGAACGGACACGGATCACGCATCACGGAACTATGGAAAATCGGCCTTACTGTATATCATAAAAACACACGCGACATTGACACATTCCTAAAATTACTCCTTATTTACCATTTCCAGCAACATTCGCTCATCAACTGGCCAAAAATTCCTGCCATCACCGTCGCAAAACTCGGTCATCTCTTTGGCTGAAAATGAGCCATGTCAGATGCTTGAAATTTGAGACCAGGGCTGAAGGTAATAAAACTGAGTTTGGAAACCAGTCTCAAATCTGAAGCCAGTCGCCATTTCAGCCAATCAGATGCCTGAGATTTGAGACTGGTTTCCTTGCTCAGTTTTATAACCTTGGGCAGTCTGTAATCTCAGTTTACGTTAGACGTTCTTTTTAAAATCTTCATATTTCTGCATTTTTCTGCTATGTCATGGTTTCAAAGCCCACTCACTTTGATACATGACTGCATGGCATCGGTAACGGATTATTTTACTGATAACAGTACTGACTATATCTTTAATCCTGAGAAGAGTTTTAAATTTGTCAATAGGTTTATAATGCGTTCACGCGGAAGGTGATGTAAAGTCAGTAGGAGAATGTTCATCTGGATATTGTCCACTTAATGCCATGTTGGCGACATAGTGTCTTATAACGTCATACACATGTAATTATAACTTCATACACATGTAATTTGTTCAAAATATTTGTATGTACATTATCCATTTCGATACCTGATTCTTTTGCCTTTTTTTCACATTTTCACGCTTTTCAGCATGAATGGGAATAAAAATTAATTAACTAGTTTGGGAATAATTTGAACATTTTTAGAACCAGGTTACTTTTATAATATCGTTTCCATTTTTATAAATGTACTTCGAACTCATAAACCCACGCATTGTGTATGAAATAATTCTGCATGTTTGTTTGTTTGTTTACAGATATTTTCTCGTTCTCCAACACGGGTTAAATATGGCACTCAAGGTCGACACCTCCTCAATACCAAATGGAGATTTGGACGAAGAGAGTTGTCGTTTACTGCTTGAAAGCGTGTCAATGTCCGATCTTGCCATTCCTGATCATGTTGGCTGGCTTACAGATCAGCCAGGACAAAATAAAGTTTGGGGCGTGGTCATTGATATGCTGTTTTGTGTGTTCAAAAATCAAGGTACACTTAAACCAGAAGAGGTCATAATATTGCCAGGTTGCAATATCCGACCTCTGGTATACAACACTGCAATAAACGGACTACATACAAATAAACACTCACAGACAATTACTGGGATATCAAAGTTTCAGTTTGTAATAGATGACTCAAGCACAGGTAGAAAACACGTGTTAGGTGTCGAATCACAACACGAGCTTGACATTTGGTATAGGGTTCTGAAGAAAGCTTCAGCCCTCGATCCTGATGTTACAAACGATATTTCCAACTCAACTGATAGTGAAGTATTTGCAGGAACCTGTAGAAAACTGTCTTTTGAGGGTGAACTACCTAAAGTCGGATATATTCCTTCGCAAGATTCAACAAGACGTTCTCAGAAAATGAAAAGCCCGCGAGGACTTAAGGCGTCTGAAGACTTGAATGGAAATTCTGAAAGTTCGTTAGACAGTCCAAGGACTAATGGTCAGTATTCACACACGAACGGAAACCAGCCCAGTCCTCGGTCAGGACAAGACATGATCAGACATGATTCTAGAAGACAATCTATACAGGAATTTAAGAAACGCCTTCGACAGGAAGCAAAACCTGAGACATCTAAAGCACAGCCGGTAAAGGCGACACATTTCAAACATAAGGAGTCTAAAGAAACCACACAAACTTCAAGTCAAGGCAAGAAGTTAAGATCATTCGGTAGTTTTGAAAGTTTGCTGAAATTTAAACGAAAAAAACGTAAAAAGTCGGAGGATTCTACTTCCACCGAGGACGGCAGCAGTGTGATCAGTGGTGGAAGTCTCGTCAGTGAGTCATCGGCCGATCAAGATCTTATGACAAGGTCGGTTGACTTCAGTGCTAGCTCTTCCATGTTAGGGAAGAAAAAGACTAAGAAGTTATCAAGATCGTTGGAGATTGAGGGGAATAAAAACGGTGTGAACACCGGTATAGTAAGACGAGCATCTGATATGAAGGACAAAGTGTTCAACAAAAGACCTGGAAAACCTTGTGCAAAGCTTGCCGACCTACACGATACAAGCATGCATGGGTTCCTTCTTCACAAACATCATCTCAAATGGCAGAAACTTTGGTGTGCCGTTTGTAGAGGATGTTTCTATGGGTTCAAAACGAACTCCCCTGAAGAAACCGCACAATTTACGGTACTGCTGGCAAATTGTGTGGTAGTGTTTGTGTCTGAACAGGAAAAGAGACAAAAGCATTTATACATTTTTAAATTATCTCAGGAAAAGTGTAAAAGCATTTATCTGTGCACCACAGAATATAATGAACTAATAAAGTGGCTCACCGTTTTGCAAATGGAGTCGAATAGTGTTATTTCAAACGTTGACAGGATTAGAAAATCTTCTGAAAGTGAAAATGAAAGCATTTGTTCATCTTTATCTAGTCAAAGTGGTTCTCTGTTTACTAATTGTTCAGTTTCAACTGGACAAGCACAGCCAGCTGAAGCATCAAGGTCTCGGTCAAAAACAAAGAAAAAGGCGCCAGAAAAACCTCCGCGACAGTTTCGGAATGCTTCGTGTCCGCCTTCTGTAGTGCGGGAGTCGGAGAGCTCGACAGGGGAGGATACTCTTACATCCGGAAGTTTCAGTTCAAGTACAGATAACAACGTTTATGGATCTGCCGGTGAGTGAATAAACTGTAACAATACTAGGTGACAGAGGCCATGTTAAATGTTTTCATCTACAATTTTCCATTGAGGTACCATTCTCAAATACTCTTTTAGAGATGCCTCACCTTAATGCTTATAGATATTTTGTTTTTCCCTTGTTTTCTGAGGCGTTTAACATGTGCGACTGCACTGATCTAGTGAGTGAAATGCACTTTTCTTATCTTTTTTTATTTTACAAGCCTTCAGCTATACAGATCCTTATTTATATTTAATTAAAATCTAAGAAAAAAAGAATAACAACTGCGTTTTCTCAGCACACCTGAGAAAATTATTAATACATGTACAAGGTAAATAAACATCAAAGGTTCACTTTTCTTACTCAGAAAAGCCAAGTTCACGAATTAGAAAGCTATTATTGTTTCTGCCTAAGGAAGTCAGAGACAGATCCCGCCAAGCGTTTCAAACATAATCTAAATAGAGTAGTCACCCCTGAAAAAAATATCTAAATTAATCAAATATTACTTTGCAAGGGAGATAACTTATCTTATACTTATTTCATATATTCAGAAGAGTTACCGCGATATGACAAAGCAGTGACCCACGTCTGGCAGAACGATCGTGGCTATCTCTTTAACGCCATACGAGCCAAGTTGTCGGCGTACCGGAAGAAAGAGACCGACGGACAGGTCAGGGATAAAAGACGGTCAAGCGTCGAGCGGATGATGGTTGTTCAAGACGGAGACACCGTAAACGTGAGTATAATCACTTTGTTTAAGCTAGGTGCTCTTGCCTTGCAGATGCTGGTTCGATCCTCGGTCTTAAATGCGTAAGAATTTTTTTTGTCTAAAGTCCAGATCCTTTTTATCATAATTTGTAGAGTGAACCTCTGATCTATTCAATAATTGTTCATGTCGTAGTTAAGCTATAGGGGCAATTTATTATATTAAGACAATGTTTTATTTTGTATTGATATCACAATTAAAACTACTAGTAAATACAATTCTATCCAATAGAAGATGGATTACTTTGCACTGGTTTGTAATGCCATACCTTCTGATTTTCACTTCGGCATATTTCCTTAAATTCAAAATGATAAATATTTCAATTCTTTTTATTTTAGTTGTAGTTAAATGACGGTGATAAACAAATAAATTTTTTTTCGTATTTTGGTCCGCCGCATACAGTATATTCATGAGCTCGACTCAGTCAACCTTGAATTTGAAACAGTTTATGGTATATTGATAGTTTGTAAAAAACTTAACGCAAGTTAAACATCTGACAGAAAGCGCTATTGGCATTAATTTCTAGTATCGAGATTTCTTAAATATTTCTTGAAATGTGTTAGGTTGTAACCAGTGAGTTTATTTGGTTATTTATACTTCATAAAATACAAAAACAGAAAAATACAAAAAATTAGAAACCGTTTCACATTCGGTATACAGTTCAAATAGTTAAGGTCCAGTTGTTTTTAAAACATAAAACACATAAGCTGACAAATCTCATTTTTACCTAACCGCTGACAAATTCGTACAGTACAAGATGCGACTATTACACTGCTGTAGACCAAGTTTTCTTTTGTTTTCATGGGTCTGCTGTCATCTTCTCAGAAATTGGCATACATGTACGTACATAATCTGGTGGTCAAATAAAAAACGACACTTAAAGCTTGATGTCGTATTGCGAACACTCCTTTCACATGTAAATACTGCACGGTACAATACGGGCGTCAGTGTCGATTGAAGTTTGATAGATCACAATGATATATTCGTATATTCGACGATCGATTACTTTGAAACCATTTGAAACCAAGAAACTTCGTAAACACATAAAATACTGAATTACTCATTTTCCGTTCGATAATTGAGTTCGGGCTAGGTTACGAGAAAGTATTATGATCGTAATTTAATGCAATTATTCGTGACATGTATCAAGGGACATTCATAAAAGGGACTAATGCATTAAAGAAATGGATAATTTATGTTAACTTTATTCTCGTAATTGGTGCCCATATTTACTGGTCCAATTATATTAAGGTAGATTGCTGTTACTGTCATTCCAAATACACCACAACTATTGGCTATGCTGCAGTAAAGTAACTGTGTTCAATTCGTTTAAAATACATGTATATGACGTTATAATACTATATTTAAAATGGTATTTCTTTCAGTTAAGTTTTAATTTTTGCATATCATAAAAAGCCACATACACAATGCACAATCTCTTCACATCTCTAGCCAAATAAAAAGGAAAAAGTTAATAATAAGATCATATTCAAAAATATGACACATAACCGCGAAAATTCGAAGAACACTTCTTCTCTATCTGAAATCATAATTGAAGTCATAGACTTCGCAAAAATAGATACATAGAGGAATTTTTCTCGGAGGAAACGGCAATAAGTGGAACGGCGATTTTAATAGGTATAAAACAATGGCTCCATTGTGCGCTATATTGAATCCACTCCCCTTTTACGTTTTATAGGTAGTAATTTTAGTTTAATTTACAAACACCATAATATATATTAAGACTGTTGGCAGAGAAACAAATTAATAGAAAAACATCAAGAGATTTTTTCCCATTAACCAGACATTATTGATATAAGTCAGCCGGTCAGTTTATTCCGTAAGATAGGAAATGTGCGGTGTAAAATGATGTTTAGGGTATGCTGTAAACAGTTATGGGCAGGTGATAGCTGTAAAGATTAAAACACAGTTAACCGCCATATTTAATTTAGACGTCTCATCTTCAATTAAAAGCATTTAAAGATAAAACTTGTATTAATGCGCTGTTCACTGTAGTGGATGCGCTACGATATAAATGTTAATGGGCACAGTTTTCCAAAAAGTGAGTTTTAAAGCCCCGTTTTGCGATTGTTATTTATTAATTTTGTTAAAGTATGTCACATTAATGCAATTTAAATAGTCTGAAAAAATCGTTTTCGTTGTTAAGTCTTATTCAATCATTAAAACATGTTCTATAAATAGAACCGTCGATTTAAAGTAATTGGTTAATGCGAATATAATGATTATTTGAGCTCTCTGCTGATTGGTCCATTGAATACATGTATTTATAAGTGGCGTCATGGAGAATTAAGATTGCATTTCAGAGAAAGAAAAACAAAATCCAATACTTTCTAACTATAACTAAAAGTACAAACGCAAAAACGGGGTTTTGCTTCTAGAATGTAACTTGTGCCGTTTTTGTGGATTATTTAATTGCGGTTAAATCTTACCAATTCTGGATTCGAATCTGTGGCCTCCTACCGCTAATGTCAAGAAAGCTGTTCTTCAATATTTTGTCATGTTAAGCTGACATACCGACTTGGGATTCTTTTGTTAGTGGCTCGAATGTGCAGGCTGATCTGGATCTACACTGTTCGCCACTGAAAAGATCAAGATCATTTGGAGTAAAGGGTTAAATAATTTATAATAATTATTGGTCTTTCAATCTTTGGATCTAGTCCCTGTTGTTTATCCTATAATACTGTTAACATATATATAAGCAAGTCCGTTCTTCAGCATGATTTTAATTTATCATCACAATTATTATTTTCATTTCTGTTTCACATTTCTGTTAATAAACCCACGATCATCCGATCAGCTTTTTAATAAAACCAAAATTTAGACAAAAATATTCAGTGTAGCTAGCATTCAGTTATTCCTGTAGCATATTCCCGACAGTGATTTCTGAAATCTCTCTTACGATAAGGGTACGGGAATGTTAGGTTGAAGTGACTCGTGCATGCATGTCTTGGTAACGATAAGGAATTAAACAGTTCGTGAACATGCATTTAAGATTAAGTTTCGAGATTTGAGTACAAGATATTACCTCCTGTGTTGCCTGGAAAATACGCCGAATTTTGAAATTTCACGGAATTCTTAGTTAAAACACTTATATAAGGATTACATGTACGTCGTATGTAGAGGTAAGACATATATTTAGTTTGCAATTTATATTAACATTTGACTATGGATTCGACTTATACCCAACTAGCGACTAGTGTAGATCCAGATCAGCCCGTACATCTGTGCAACCTGATGAGTTCGCTTCATTGTCCGAGTTAATCTAATGAAACCAAAACTAAAAATGACTAGTTTAGATCTTGATCAACTGCAAGCTGATTTAGATCTACATTGATCGCACAAAGGATATAAACCATGGAGACAAGGGGTAATTGCTGATTATTGTTATTACAATGTTACATCTTAAGAATTAATATCTAACATACTTGTAAAGTTTTTAAACAAAATATGGGAGCAATTGACCCAGAAAACGTAGAAACCATGTCTAGAAAAAAAACTAATGACTGATCAGTTAACTCTAAAACTTTGCTAAATCTGATTTCTCAAAGGGAGTTTTGCATGGATCAAACAGTGCTTTGTTTACTTGTGAAAAATATTATGGTACCTGGCTGTGCGACATAGTACAAAATTGCATTTCCATGACTGTCCTTAACCCAGTCAGAAAAATTGTTTCTAAACTCGGTGTAACAGTTAAACCAACTGTTAATTTTACTTAACATCTCTCGAGAATTTGATTAATTCTATGCGTTGTACACGTTAAATTTTGACTTAAAAAGCAATGTCCTGATGAAGTGAATTGTTGTATGGAGAAATAGATCTTCCTGGGGAGGATTGAGCTTGGCACTTTCAGCGTTTAAGGCGATTATTATATCCACTGCACGACAACCCGTGACTATTAAGTTGAAATTGGCAATAATGATCGCCGTTCAAAAGAACTGAAGAGAACATTATCTGTGTGTCTGATTTATGAACTCTGCACTGTCTTCACTACTATAACCGAATTTAAATCATCGATACATAACGAAATGCCTTAACATAATAGTGGTAAATATTTACGCAGAATATTAAGCGGTCATCATACATTTGTAAACAGCACCCCACTATTTTAATAGATGCCTTTCAGGTAGAAAAAAAAACACTCCGGTCGAAATAATAAATTTGATGTTTCCTCGTACATGTAATATTTAAAAAAACGCGTTTTGTTTGTTGAAAAAAATCTGTGTCAAAACAGGTCAGACAACAAGTTAAAATAGATCAAAGAAAAATATGTTATACTAAAACATCAGCTGGCGATCACAAAGGCTTTTATGATTCATAATACATAATATTATTTACATACATGCGGGGTTCATATGGATTTTAAACGTACATCTTGTATATCTATAC
Source organism: Corbicula japonica (assembly GCA_038501625.1). NCBI lineage: Eukaryota > Metazoa > Mollusca > Bivalvia > Venerida > Cyrenidae > Corbicula > Corbicula japonica. The sequence goes on along the minus strand of JAZAYU010000017.1, from coordinate 2,729,833 downwards.
TGCCCAGTGTTTGCTCTTCCCAATTACCATGTAACCCCCATGGGTCAAAGTCTCTCAGAACAATTTACGACCCTTGTTTTTTAACTTCAATATTTTTCTAAATTTTTACTTTTTTTTCTTTTGGGAAACAGTTAATTGTAAGAACCCACAACACTGAGTTTGTTGATTTCGCTAACCTTGACTTTCCTCACTATTTCTTATGTAGGTATTAAATTTTTAAAATTTCTACAGTTTCATTCTGATTTTCAAATAAGCTTACATTGTATGTACATCAACTTAACGCTCTCGGGTCGCTAGGCAGCCAACTTAACGCAACCATGCTGCTAGGCTGCCAACTATACGCTGCCATGCTGCTAGGCTGCCAACTATACGCTTCCATGCTGCTAGGCTGCCAACTACATTTATACGCTGCCAAGCTGCTGAGTTGCTAACATCACGTTGGCATGCTGCTAGGCTGCCAACATGCTGACAGGCTGCAAGGCTGCCAACCATACGCTGACAATCTGGCAACTTCACTAACATGTAATCCTCAATATGTGCGGTATTCCAACACTTTCGTTTTAAAATCTAATTGTTTCTTATTGTAAGGTTAAAATATGACTATATTTTGGTACATATAGCCTACATCAGTCCAACATTTACCATCACAATTTTAAGGGATATCTACATCTTACCAGTAATCAAATTTTCAAACCTCGAAAGAGCATTAGATTCTCCATTATGAAAATATGTATCATACTGATTTGGACAATAGACTTTAGAAAAGTGTAACACATAAAATATTTAAATTTAAATACCGATCGAATACATAAACCAAAGATACGACAGAGTCATAGTTTACCTACCACCATTTAGCTTGGTAGCAATATTTATAATCACTGATAGTTCCAAACTGGTCATTCGTGTCAAGTAACGAAAGAGACAGCAATACAGTTAGTTATACGAAATGAACAAACACTTGTATGTCATATTACATGTATTACTACATTTCTCATATACAGCGGGAAGATTATTGCTTTCTGTTATATTACATGTATTACTACATTTCTCATATACAGCGGGAAGATTATTGCTTTCTGTTATAAGTCAATCTGTTATTTTTTCGATATGAAAACTTATATCCTGTCATTAGTACATGGTTACCCACGTATTACTGTGTCGTCATTATATTTCGCGATGGTTTATTTTTTCGCGTGATTTGCTCTACATCAAAAGCGAGAAATTTAACCCTCGCGAAATTTAAGCATGTAATTGTTTATAAAATAATAATAACAAACATATGCGAATTTAAATGCGCGCGAAAATGCCATAAATGGCGTCTGTGCGAATATACCCCAGTATTGCAAACCGATCTCATATCTCAACAAACATGTATCTAAGCATGATAATTTGTGTCATTTAATGTACATTTCTTACGCTCTGTTGTGAGTGAATCTCTCATATCTCGAGATGAGATTTAATTTTTCTGTAACAAATAAACTCCTCATATCTCAAGATGATTCTTTAAATGTCTAATCATTGTTAAAATTGTCATATGTGTGTCTCATATCTCGACATGCCTATTTATTTGTAATTTCATAAATCATAGTTCATATTTAAACCGAGTCAGAAATATTTATATTTTAAGTTACAATCAAAGTGTCAAAGGTTGGTATAGTTGAAAATGATTAAAAGAAAAGTGTCCACATACACGATTGCAGACCTTTTCACGTAGATTGTGGGATCGTTGTTACATGTATTCTCAGAATTCTGTATCGTTTAATGTGGTAACCCCGTATTTATCAACCAGTGATTTTCCGCCTCTGTTAGAAACTATGTCAAGTACCTTGTAACATACTCTTGTCGGCAGTCAACACTGTTGTTGATTTTCCCAATCTTGCCTTCTCTCGCAATTTCTTCTGCTCTTATCCAACGTTCATATTCTTTCTGGTTGCCTTTTGATTTCAACTTTATGCATTTGCTGAGTTATCGGTTCAGTGCCCAAGGTTATAAAACTGAGCATGGAAACCAGTCTCAAATCTGAAGCATCTGATTGGCTGAAATGGCGACCAGTCGCCATTTCAGCCAATCAGATGCATGAGATTTGAGACTGGTTTCCAATCTCAGCTTTATAACCTTCAGCACAGATAGAAGGCACTCGTGTGGACATAGTGATGAAACATCTGTGCCCAAGTTCATAAAACTAAAACTAGAGACCAGTCTCAAATTTCAAGCATCTGATTGGCTGAAGTGACGACTGGTCGCCATTCCAGCCAATCAGGTGCTTCAGATTTGGGACTGGTCTCCAATCTCAGTTTTTTTTATCTCGGGTCCTGTATAAACGTACACGTAAAATGCATAACAGGTAAATGCTTAGAAACAGAGAAATATATTATCACACAAAGAAAAATGATTTCACCACTAGACATTGAGAAAAGCATAAAATGACGAAATTTCATTGCTCATCAAAGCAATCATAGTGTTCCATTATATTTTTATCACTGCATGATAGTTTCAAATTGATAAATGAAGTGTTTAATTCATTTGTGATAATGAAAGAGACAAGCAATCGTTTATATTTCAACATTCTAATTCATATACATTGTATCCTTATATAAGTGAATCTCTCTTGTCTCGATGCCTTTAATCTTTGCTTTACTTGTATGTGAGCCGATCATAAATGTTTATGTAAATAAATCTAATTATTAGTGTTTTTTTCTTAATTAACAAATAGCGTGAATTTGTTATCAGAGTACAAAAAAATGAAAGCGCGTGTATAGCAAGACTACTCATGCCATGGTCCTTAGTGGGAAATAATGGAAAATATTTACTGGTGGTGACCCGTACATGTTTTCATGTCTTTATGTCAAAAGTTGTGGACAAATTAATATGATTACCGCAAAAATTTACAATTAATAGCACACATCAATCTGTTGTAGTTTTCGTGCCAAGGTGGTTTATTTTTCAACATTGACCTTGTGACCAAAGAGGTCAAATTTAAGTAGAGACGCTAACTTAAGTATCACAAATTTAATAATAACTTTACAAGCTTGTCTTTGTATATCTTTTCTGAAGATAATAAAAATGAGATTAGAAACCAGTCTCAGATCTCAAGCATCTGATTGGCTGAAATGGAGACCAGTCGCAATTTCAGCCAATCAGATCATTGAGATTTGAGACTTGGTTCCATTCTCAGCTTTATAATCTTGGGGCCAGAAAGTGTTTGATCACATCATACGTATTACAGTTATGGTTTATTTACCATCCAATTTGAGATCATATGTCGCGCTATTTTATTACTCGATATAACAATCCGTGTCCGATTTGGTGGTACTTATGATAGGACAAACATATCGAAAACTGGGAGTTTCACAGGATTCCGGATAAACTGTCTTGAACTTCCTGCATCAAAATCCCGCAACAATCCTTTGATTACTATGAAAATGATTAAATTAAAATTAACAAAAGATGACTGATTCCTGTGAATTTTAACCGGATGCAGGTGCCATTGGCAGTTTGCAGCCTTCAGTTTTTAACCATTTGATTCATATACATGTATGCCTTTATGACATGGGCGAACATTGTAGATCCTGATCAGGCGGTACATATACGCCGTCTGATCAGGATCTGCACTGTTCCCATATTGATGCATTTGGTTATTTCTGACCAAAACGCAAACAGTTCAGATCCTGAACTGGCGGTACGGATGTCACGGCTGATCTGGATATACACTTGTCGCACATGCGATAAAATGCATATATATATGGTTTAAAGAGTTAGCTATAAACATTCAATGAAAAAAATATTCAGTAAATTATGTGAAACATTTATCTATCTCTAAATAAGAAACACTAAGAAAATCTTGTTTGTTTTGTATCATTATAATCTACTGGACAAAACTATGTATATCTGTCCGAGTTGCAATGAATAGCATTAAGCGACAGGTGGTAAGGTCAGATTGTGTAAACCGGAAGATCTGAGGTCACGAGCAAAGTTGAATAAAAACATCAGCTTTATTTACATTGTCATCTCTTAAGACGTAATTGAGGTTGGTCGGAGGAGTGTTAGTTTAGCGAAAACAACAACAACAACAACAACAACAAGTTCTTCTCCATTATCCATACACATTAATAATAACGCGTTGAAAATGACGGCCGGTGTACTGGCTTAATGTCCTCACAGCGGTTTTGTTTTATGTTAAGTGCGTTGGACAATGATAAGTGATGCTTACGTCACATAAAGTCATCATCAGTCCAAATGGAAAGCTAGAAAGTGTTTTGGACATTAGCCACTTCCCAAGCAAACCGGACTGTCGAATGTATACATTGACATAAGCTCTACGTAAACCAAGCAAACAATTGCCAAGCGACATAAATAGTTTTATTAGCCCCATGCTTTATTGAAAATGTTTATATCTTCGAACTTAAATAGGTAAAGAATCCATTTCTTTAAACGTCAGAAAGCAAATCATTTTTTAAATGCTGACCTTAAATATATCAACCAACTTTTCAATCATTTTATTCATTTTATGCGACCGATTTTGATACATTTGCTTTTATGTGGAGCATTCAACCCACACGCGAAGTATCTCTTTTATTTTTATGCATAATATGATAAACAACTTAACTTATAAAAAATATTTCCATATTTTCGTAACTCAAAGGATATGTAAAATCACTGGACCGTGTTATGATATTGAGTATTAGTTTAATAGTTTTACGTATTAAGCATTTTTTCTGTTTTGGTTGTGCGCATCGGTTCATTGGTTAGCAAACGCTGCTAATTAATGCAATACGTACATTAATATATACCACGTTTTGTGTTTTGGTGTCTTGAATTATGAAGCATTTAAACTGCGGTGAAGTGTATTCGGAAGTGATTTTAAAAGGATACTGTTGGTTCGCATGAGCTCTTGTTTTAAACATGATATCGGACTTGAATCTGCAGGAATAATGATGATCAGGACACAAGTCTCAAATCTCAATCATCTGATTGGCTGAAATGGCGATCAGTCGCCATTTCAGCCAATCAGATGCTTGAGATTTTAGACTGGTTTCCATGCTTTTAGGTTGATGCAGCTGGAGGCGATTTTATTTTTCACACCAGTATCATTTTCAGTCGGTAGTTTTTTCTAGTTTTGAAAATGATAACATACTTTTGAAGTCAACTCAATGCTAGTTATGTAAAACACGAAAACTTTTACTTTTATCTGGAATGTGTAACTGTAAACTTTGATTGCAGTTTTATTGAGTCATTTTGGTTTACAAAAATGCTGCAGCGATGTAATAAAGTTATGCAATTTGAGACGGAAAGAAAGGATTTTCATATTTCGCCATAAAACTGATATATATGACATAAAACTAATATATTTTTAAGTTTCTGATAATGATCTTGCATTTTTGATGATGCAAAACATCTGCAACAACACTGAAATCGCGGCCTTTAAAGAAAGATTAAATATCATGTAGGTAACTAAATGCTGTTGACTTAAAGACCATGGACATGCTTTTCTTTAAAATCAATTTGATATGGACTCTAGATGTCTCGTTTAGTTAAACAAAAAGAATATTAATCGACAATTATAGGTAATGGCATACAAATGATGGCATTATCTCAACAGTTAAAGTGATGTGAACTTTCAAAGTTGGATTAAATACAGTTTAATAAGCCAGAAGCATTCCGACCGATTTTTCTAAACAATGTACTTGTTTCATGGTGACACAATTAATTTTCGCGTAGAAAAAAGTATTTATTTCATCTGTTTTGGAAAGTGACAAATATCCATATAACGGTAGTCAGTGACACTAGGGTTATATAGATATAAAAACCTCCGCTCATCAACTATCAAAATACTATTAGGGCCGTCAAGGTGCGCAACTTGACAATTAATTATCTTATTTACCTATATTTCTATTGTTTTCACTACGTTTTACGCACATTTTTGTGGTTATTGCGGCAGTATATTGTATTAGGATGTAGCATTATTCCGAAAATATATGACTCCTTTACTATTTTTCAATTAATTTGGCTCTCCTTGAAGGAAATTCATTTTAATCCCTTGAAGGAAATTAAATCACTTGTCTTAAAAATTAGTTGTTAATTCTGAATCTGAATAGAAAATAGGCTCGAAAACAGGAATACAGTAGAAAATTGGTGCGAAAGCAGGAATACATTAGAAAATTGGTGCGAATCAGGAATACAGTAGAAAACTGGTGCGAAAACAGAAATACAGTAGTAAATTGGTGCGAAACAGGAATACAGTACAAAATTTGTGCGGAAACAGCAATACAATAAAAAAAACGTGTGCGAAAACAGAAAACAGTAGAAAATGGGTGTGAAAATAGGAATTTAGTAGAAAATTGGTGAGAAACAGGAGTTTAGTAGAAAATTGGTGCAAAACAGGAATATTGTGAAAAAAAAAACAACAGAAATAAGTAGGAAATAAGTGCACAAACATGATTACAGCAGAAAATTGGCGCGAAAAAATACATTGAATATATTTGTGGAATTATTAACACATTTTCAACGGTCCAGTTGTAAAATATATTAAAAAAGAATTCAATGCAAGGACAGATGTAATTTTAGATTTTAATGTCTTAAATTTGGACACAGCGGGATGATTAAATCCGTCTATAACTAACTCTGGACATGCGATAGCGGTTAAGGAGGATCTATAAACTTTTAACAAAATATTTGTCAATGGTGAATGAAACGAGGGACATTAACTTGACTTTTTTTCGATACGACTGATAAACAACGTTTGCTGTACAAGGCGAAGCATGAGGAAATTTAAATCTTTTGATGCGATGTCACATTATGTTATCTGCGAATTACGTGTGATAGAAAGGTTTAATGGCCGAAAATGATGCGAGATGAACTTAACTTTATTTATTAGGGACCTGGAATATAAAAGTCACGGTAACAAAGAGACGTCGCCACTTTTTACGTATAAAGGATAATGTTAGGTGACTTTTAGCACGTCGTATTACCGGTTCGTTGATTCTGAAATTATGGAATAAACATGTACATTTACCTACTTCTATTTGGTGTAAAAATTCATACAAAATTCGAGGAGATAAATTTTAACATAGCTTTGGAATATTTTCGTGTATTGCGCCAACTTTAACTTGTTGTGATATTTATAATGTTGTTGTGAAGGACATCAACAGCTGCCGCAACACCAGCGTCACGTGACTGTCATAAATGTCACAGTAAATACGGTCCTAGGGTCATAGGAGTAAAATGACAGAATCCTAACTATCTATTATTACACTATTAAGTTAATGAGTGGGAGTAACTGAATTAACAGTTAATTGTGGTTCTTTAATTGCTTTTTATGTAACTAAGTGGCGTTTTCGTAAAATTTTAACTGCATTTAGTTTAATCATGGTGCTTTTAAATTTAAATGCTCATCTAAAGTCATTGACATTGCCTTTCGGTAGGCATAACAAAATGACTAACAACACCGCTCAACAAACAGTGCAAGTTCAGACTAAAGAATCTGCAGAATGTGCGGCTAACGGTGTTAGTGATTTGGAATTAAATAAGCAGGTGTCTCAACAAGCGGCTACATTACCTCGCGTCGAAATTGTAAAGACGCGTGCATCTAGATCAATGTCCACGAATAGTGGGAAGGCTAAACTCAGGCGAAGACTTACCATCAATCCATCGTGGAAAGCGGTGAGATAATGTTTCTTTTTCATGGTTTTCGTCCAAGCCTCTTATTCTCTGGCAGTTTTGCCTTTATAAATTACTAATAACAATATTATAATTATAATAATCGCAAAAACAACAACGACATGATGATGATGACGTTGTCGTTGTTGTTGATGATGATGATTATTATTATTGTAATTATGCTTTTCTTCATCATCATCATCATCATCATCATCATCATCATCATCATCATCATCATCATCATCATCATCATCATCGTCGTCGTCGTCGTCTTCGTTGTCATCATTATCATCATTCGTCGTAATCGCCATCATCATGATCATCGTCGTCATCGTCGTCGTAATCACCAAAAGCAAAATAATAATAATAATAATAATAATAATAATAATAATAATCACCATCATCAGTGCAAATACTAGCATTGTAATTTAAAGTTTTATTATTCATATTATTAAAAAATGTTCCTTCAATAAAAAACATGTTCCACATTGGAACAGTAGGACTATGCCTTGTAGCTTGATATGTTGTTGTTGTTGTTGTTTGAGGGAGGGTTGTGAGGTTTGAGGTAGTTTTGTTAAGAATTTTTGCAAGTTACATGTAGCAGGTTTTACAGTTGCTGGTATAAGTTTCTTGTTGGATCGAATTGAATCAGTCAAAACAAGCGAGACAGTTCTGCTCGACATAATCATACGGTTAACTTGTTTGAAAGGTAATAAAACTTTAATGCGTGTATTTTAACCAAAATAATTACGTTTCGCCCAGGGTACTTTGAAACTTAATCTTAAATTATGTTAAAAGTTACGAGTTTATTTATCTCAGCTTTTCATCACACTTTCCAAACTCTTCATTTTGTTTTGATATCATATTTGACCGCTTCAATCAGAAAAGATTGAAACATTTGGTGTTGTGCGATTACATTGTGGTGTGGTGTTCACATTGTGGTGTGAACAAATGATGGGTACAGTAAGTTATAGCATGTTACCCATATACATAATATATACCGCCTGAAAACGATCACATGTTCTAATAACAACAACAACAACAACAACAACAACAACAACAACAACATCAATATCAACAACATCAACACCACCACCACCATCACCACCACCAACAACAAGACCACTACCACCACTTCCGCCACAACAACAACAACAATTTGTTGTATAAAGAAGAGTCATTAACACCATTGTATGTTTCTTCTGTTGTTCTTTAAACAGCTTTAATAAAGGGAGATAATGACAACACCATTTAATAATTAGCAGCATTGTGAAGTTTGTGCCAGTAGTGGTTTCGTCTAGAGAACTGTTCATTTTGTCTTGACTGTTTTAGGCAACAAATAGTTGTCATGACAACATTTGCATACTTTGTCCGACAAAGCATCTCTGTTGGCTTTTACAAATAAAATTAAACATAAAATTGTTGTAGTGGTACACAAACCCCGGACACGGAAAAACACAACAACAATAGTAACTGAACTATGTGGTCAGAATTTGATAAATTGAATACTGTGGAAATTCAGTTTTAAAAAATTACTAGTCACTTCGTTTATTCTTGTACCCTAATCATCATAAGAATATAACGGAACGATAAATTTGTTTCACAGATCATTGGCAGCAGCAGCATCATCGTCATCATCGTCGTCATTTGTTCGGCATACAGGAATATAATAAGGAACCACAATTATGTCAATATTGCATTATTATTGTTAAATCGATTTTTTTACTTCTATTTCAATGTGATTCGAAGTGTTTTCAGTGAATTTCCTCATTTTACGTAAATATTTGACAAAGAGCTCATCATTAAAACAAATGGTAAACATCAGTTCAAAAAAGCCTCGCCATGAATTTTCGATCTGTCTCTTTGAGTGCAGCCTTTGCAAACCTCTGTGATACGTTGCGACCAGTGTTGATTCAGATCAGCCGGCAAATCCGTTCCGCATCTTCTGAATCGAATAAATCTAATAACAAATAGTGTAGATCCTGATTTTGATATACACTGGTCGCCCTTGCGATAAAAGTTGTATCAATGGAGCAACGTGTTAAGTTTATAAGAAATAAAAGACTTTAATTATGTCACGAGGGCATATGAGATCGTCTAACTTCCGATTTAAATTAGCTTAAATTAAGTGTTTGACATGACATGTAGATGATACGTGTGTCATAATTAAAACGTGGTAGGAGAATAAAAATGATTAGTTATTGATAACTATTAAATTTATTATGACTATAAAAAGTCCATGTTCCACACGTGGTGGTCTCAAATGAAAGGTCGCGTTTTTTACGAATAATGGCAACAGCAAATTAACATGCTTTTCAATTGTTTTATGTACACATACAAGTTTTTATGGGCTCGGTTAAAAGTCGTAATCGTTTTCAAGATTAACATATTTGAAACCTATAATCCTATTATATTTTGCGTGCAAGCATACATGTTGCTAATTACTTTTTAATAGAGTGAAGAAATGTCATGCAAATTAAGCCATACATGTACCATTAAATTGTCATTAAAATTTGAATTTATAATATAAATATCATGTGCTTTAGTGCCACATTTGATACATAATATAAATTACCAAATAATTGTTTTCCCTTGATCTATATAAAAACTTGTAAAGTATCTAAATTGGTCACTTAATTCATATTATTGTATTATTAGCCTATATCAGCTGAATGAGGTTCTTCGGTCTCTATCAGCCAGAATGTATAGTGCGTGTCAGTTGTGATTATTGTACAAGAAGCAATACTTTCGGTAGAAGATCTAGACAAAATCAATGAATGTTCGGAATACTTTTAAAATGCGAGCACTGTTCAAAGTTGGAATATTTCCTGGATTAAAACAAAGAAAGGTTAGTCAGTGTAGAAGAGTGTTATTGCGGACTTTGAATACGGAAACATTTGTTATCGGTCATCTTTTAGATAACGGACAAACGAAACAAATATCAGTATGTTATAAAAGTATAAAAAGATTTGGGTCTGGGAAAGAGTAGCCTCGAGCAGGATACGAACCTCGGACCTCCGGCTTCCCGTGCCGACGCTCTATCAATTGAGCTACCGAGGCCGCTGGTACAAAATCTACTACACAATATCTCTAGAAGATATCTCTGTAGAAGGGTTGAAGGCATGATCTCCAGAGAGGGGTTCGTTTTGGGTAGTCTTTGAGAAACAGGAGTTGAGCAAGCCTAATGAACCCGCTCTGTATCCGTCTGAAGTAGTAATGTCAGAGTTATGCTCATATTTAAGTTCTTCTACTTACTGGGATTATGATTGGAAGTAAAATCAAACATCTTTAGAAATAGTAATGTCAGAGTATATCTTGTACTATTTGCCCTGGTCACCGCCATTTCTCACACATATTGATGTTTTTATCGTAATATTTCAATAAAAACAAAAATGACACCGTTATCATCTGGACATTGATAATTTAGCCACAACCCACACCTGGTTGACTTGCGCTCATGAGTTATGTGCGTGTGTGCGTTCGTGTGTATAGGTGTCAACTCGGAGGATCGTTTTCTCCGCCATTTAAAAATAAAGTCGCGCAGAAAATAAAAATCCTACAACAAAGAAGACACTACGCATCCTTTTAATGGAAAGTGAACATAGTCGGAGTAGTATTGTACGAAACCAAGAACGAAGACTACTTTTGTAGATCTCATTTCTTCGACTTCGTTCGTTGTGAAGATCGATTATTACATTGTTTATTGTTGTTATGTTTTAGGTGTAGCAGCGACTATTTTAAAATGATATAATGACGAATATTTTCGTATGCTTTGCTTACACATATTAATTGCAGCGTTTACTCGTTTATTTATTTTCTTCTTATTATCTCCACGTGATGGTTCGTCAATATCCTGTATACAACTTCCACTTAAGCAAAAAAATGACATCGTTTTTGGTTCGGCACACCCATATAACAGTTTTCAGATTTATGTCTGTTTAAAAAGTTATAAAACGAAAATTTCCTAACCGAATAACTCTCGCGATGCACGGAAAATAGTTCCTGTTTGTTAGCTGTAAATTTGAAAGCTGATTAGCAATATCCAGTCTTTTCAAGTAAAATGGTTCTATTAGTAAATTAACATGGTTGCTAATTGTGTTATGAGCAAATGTTCATGCACAAAGTACAGAAAACTGCCATGGTATATAGCAAAAAGTTATGCGTTTAGTATTAAAGAATTATTATCAAGAACCAATAACTACTTTCTGCTAGACATACGCGGAATAATAAATTCTTGAAATTACGGGGTTTTATTACTAAAATGTACACGCACGCACGCACGCACACACAAATGCACGCACGCACGCACACACGCACGCGCGAACGAACGCACGCACACATACCACTATTATAGAACTGACGAAGAGAACGGTTACAATGTACGAACTCGGAGTCTTTTATATGGACGAAGATTCTTTTTGTTAACCCCCCTCCCCCCGAAAAAAATTACCAGAATCTCTAGTTCTTTTTCGTCGTTCTGATTAATTACGTCCAAGTGATCCAAAACAACTGTACTTGCACTACATTTGTATGTGTTGCAAAGAGTCATTAAGGTAATTTGTTAAGTTAATGATTCTTATCATGTTTGCTGTAAATTAAGTGGTCTGAGTGCTCCTAAGCTTTACTCTCAGCTGAAGTGCACTTATGATAAATTTATGTCTTAGCTGTGATTAAGATTAACATTCTGGCAAATGTGCAAACATTTAGTAAATAAATTTCGAGAATGTTTAATATGAATTAAATACAAAATAGAGATTTATTGCTTTAGAAAAGAACCTTGAAACTTTCGAAATTAATTGTAAGCGATCACTGCCCAACCCAACACAAGGCGCATGTGAAGCAGTGAAATGTGATGTTACCTGGGACATTTTACTAAGTATTTTGAATTATGATAATGTTGAGATATATATGAATTGGATTCAAAACGAAAAAATATATTTCGGAGAAATACCTGTACGAACGATAATGTTAAGCTGCTTTAAACACATACTAGCAATCAACGGCCTTTGAAGAATGGTAAACGTATCTGCAGTTATCTGCCCCTCGTAGCGGTAGGTTCGAGTCCCTGAGGTTTAAAATACTTTCGTTTGAGGAAAACATATAGCCGGCTTGCTGTAAATTGTGTATAACACATTGATCAAATGAGCATTCGGAGTACTCCTTAAAGAGAGGGTGGTTCGGGGCTTGTTCTGACTTGATCTCGCAGTTCTTCGAGGTCTACGGAAGGAAGTCGAAACAGGCACCCTCGATTAGCTGTTATTATAAAGTTGTAAGGTTACATGAAGAACCTCTCTCTTGTATCATGTACTTCTCTTGATAATATGGTTAAAAGACTGTCATGTTTTAACTGTCCTCCGACTTGAAAGTGTTTATGACCCCTTTCGTTTATATTATGTTTGCAGAGGAATAAGATATTCAATCCAAGGTGGACCTATATCTACAGTTTATCTTTTCATAATGCTAATACATCATATAATGTTAGACTTGGTAACCCTATACGGAACAAGGTATTTTAAGACCCTATGATGGATTTTGTATGGTCTTGTTTTATAATCTTGTAAAATGATATGATAAAAGCAAAAAGGCATAAACATTTTTGCTTCGGATTCTCAAGTAAGTAAGAACATTTTGCTCATAATATTATTTTCCTAAAAATACAATTATTAAAAAAAATATTTGATTGTTACAAAAATTCCGTTACGTTTTTAACGAAATGAAACGTTTTGATTTTAGTAAGAAGCAGAACGTGATTGTTTTGAGGACAATATGAATAACCAAATTTTCAAAATCAATTACTTTAAAATAGCAAACAGTAAACCTCAGATTATAACAAAACTGAAAAAATGGAAACCAGTCTCAGATTCCAGCAATCTGATTTGTTGACATCGCGCAGAGTCTCAGAACTGACCAATGGGAAGCATCAGAATTGTTACCGATACCCGATCTTCTTTCTTTCTTAACGGCTGGGCCTTCACTGTATCTGGTTCCCTCACAGTGCACTTCCCCTTAAAGGGGAACCAGGGAAAGACACTCAACTATCCTCAGTTAACGAAATATACCCAGAAAGTTCAATGACACATTTATTTCGTTAAAGATGACGACAAAGGCATAACAATACCACAATTTGCATAATATGTCGACGGAAAAAGCATTTTTACTTAAGTGAGAAAGTTCACATAGAGGTTGTTCGAAAAGTTTTATTACACAGACAAAACAATATGCGCTGTTTACTACACAGACATAAGATTCACTCAGTATTGTATTACATCGGGGACATAGTATTTCGTTTAACGGAAATGACGAGTTCAGTGCATTATGTACCTATGGAATTTCTGAACACCAAATTAAGTCTGATTTATAAACCATTTAAGGTTAGGTCAGTGTGATCAAATAACAACTTTTGATGTTCGTCAAGTTTGTTTGCAAATAATATTTTGATCAAATAACAGCACTTGATTTTTTCAATACATCAGTACATTAACCCAGTATAACTGGCACACAATGTAAATAGCTTTTTTAAAATACTTATATCATTTTACATTCTATCACTTGTCACCAAAATCAATTACAAACATGTCATGTAAATATAAAACATATAAAGGAAGACTCAAGAAGAACCGTGATGTATTTTTTATCAGGTATTGATTTGTTTAGCAAACACTGGTTAGAAGAACAGTTCACATTTGATGAAGTTTTCGAGTTTGAGTATTGTTGCCGCACGAAGATCGGATACAGCCGAAATGTATCTGAGAGATCAAATATCAGAGTTGTCAGCAACTTAATGCTTGATATCGTTATCTTCAGATCTGTGTTCAATAACATTTTATCTCTAAAAATCAACGTTGATTTGTTTATTTTGATAAACAGGATAAATCATAATATATCATTACTTTATCATACTATATCATTAACACTAGCTTGGCTATTTGTTTAAAGGGGATGTGTTAACAGTAAAGTTACTGATACATGTGTCGCATTTGAGTGTCTTGTACCTTCTTTAAACCCAGATACTTGATTTTACTTTAGCTATTATTTTGAGAAGGGCCTTATAACCCCCACTTCATTTTCTTCTTCTCTCCCCTCAGTTACTTGTTTTCCATCATCAATTATTCCCACTAGTTTTTACTCCACCTCAGTTTCTTCTCTGCTATTCGTTCTCTAGCTTTGTTTTTAATATCGCATGATGGATTGCTTTTGGTCTTGACTTTTTCCTCCTGTAATTTTTGTTGTTTACAGCTCTGTGGTTTTGCTATGCTGTTATGTTATGTGTTATGTGTTTTTTCCCACTATTTTCTTTTGGTTTCAATATATTATTCTGTTGTATTCTTCTGTTGTGTGTTTCCCCACCAATGTAGCCTGGGCCCAAGATCATAAAACTAAATCAGAAAACCAGTCTCAAATCTCAATAATCTCACTGGTTGAAATAGCGACCTGTGGTCATTTCAGCCAATCAGATGCTTGGGAATTGAGCGTGGTCTCCAATTTAAGTTTTATGATCTTTGGCCCTGTATTCTTCTACGCCTGTTTCTTGATCAACCTTTGAATATCTCAAGCTTATTTTTCAATGGGAAGTCTGTAAAGTAACAACATTACCACTTCTCGATCGAATTACATTTGTATTTCGATAAAAGACATCCCTCAACCAACAACAGAAACAACAACAACAAACAACAACATCGTTTATAACAGTTAACATATTTCACAGTCATATTTTTAGAATGACACTATATTTGAAATTCTTAGCCTATTTAAAAAGTGAGTTAAACATTTTTCAAGGAACATGCAATAATGAAACATGATTACTTTGTTGTTTCAAATTCACATACATGTATTTGTCAATGAAATTTATACCCTTAAGAAACCTCTTCTTGTAATGACATAGGTCTTATTACCTTGCTATCCTACTGTTTGTGAATTGGAAAATTGGAAAATAGCCATAGGAAGAAAGAAGTCTAAGTTAACAAAAACAGTTCGGATATTTACAAATATTTGATGCATTAATTTATTAATTCTTGAAATATTATTAATCAAACCTAAAGCTTACATTTGAAATGCCAGTTCGTACCTAAAAATAAACAGTGAATTGGATTTATTTCAAATTTTACAAAATATCTTGTCTTGTATAACATTTTGTGCGATGGATTAAAATGCCTATTGTGAGAAAGAAGAGGCTTTCTTTACTGTTGCGAAAGGGGGATGGAGATAATATGGTATTATTTTTTAATTCTTTTTGTTATTTCTGCAATAAAACTGAATAATTGTTTCCAAGGACTTTGGACTAATTTAAAATTAAAATATGTTCCAAAGGTTGAAATTCGGGTCAACCGTACCTTTTTTGAAAATTGCTCACTGACTCAAAATATCAGAACTTTCATTAAAAAAACTATTAAAGTGAAACAGATCTACAGTCTGCAGCTGCATTTTCAAAGCAATCTGGAGGTTGTCAAACAATGTCCGACTGTGTAAAACTATGAATGGTGACTCGCCATGACAACAAAGGATATGGTCTATACGAGCAGTGTAGACCCCGATCCGTCTGCACCTTTGCACAGTCAGACAAGAGTCCACAATGTTCGCTATTCAGTCATAGAAGGATTCAATGAAACATCTTAAATGCATTTTGGACCGTCTACGTCTGCAGTTTGATCACAGAGTGCGCAATTATCAGGGTCTATAAGGATGCGTCACAATGATCAAATTTTTCAAAACTTGATAAAAACTTTTTTGTATGAAATTAACATCAAAATGCCTTTGAAATTGGTTAATTCACTATGTTCATTATTCGTACGGTTTAGACTATATCCAATCGGCACATATCTTGGTCTACACAGGTCTATATCGGTCGCATAAGTATAAATTTTCTTTCCACAACTGAATATTGTATTTTGAAACATTTTCCTGTTATCGGATCATAATAATAACAGAACATCAGTAATAAGATATCAATGTATATAGCTTATCTATCCAACGGGAATGTAACCCTACCACAGTGTAACTTGGTATTCTTATCTAAAACAATATGCCATCCTACGTTAGGGCATTGTATATGGTCTTATGGTCAAATATCTTTATTAGTAGTGTTAATATATCTACACAATTATTTCACGTTTAAAACATTATCGAAAACATAGCTTATACGAGCCCGAGTATAAATCTGCCAGCTTCGTATAAATCAGAGAATTATGTCGAATATATTCACATATGGTATTGACCTCAGTCACTGTAGATATCGCAACGGGACAAGATTAGGTTATTAACATTTTAAATCTTTGTACCGCGATAATCAGACCCTCTGCTGTGATATTCACCCATCCTTTTGCAGGGTATTAATGTAAGCTCTTCATAAACACTGTTCCGTAAGGCAGGAGAAACCAATTATCCTACAAACCTAAACATGTACTTGTTCATTGACACGAAAAAAGTCAGTGCATCATTATATATTCCTAAAAAGTATCAATCTATAGACATGACCAAATCGCACTAAAGACAACCAATTAAAAGACGCACTGAGATATTTGTTGACGTATTTAAATGTTGGCCCTTATTTCATTATTGCGTTAAATAACTATGCAGATTCGACTAAAAGTCTGAAACATTTCGCGTCAAAAATGGACATTTTACCTTAAATTGTTTCTATTTACCCTTCCCTAAGATAATTGCAATTTATTCGTCGTTTATTATTTTTAAACATAAATTAAATATAACTATTTCAAAATCTTTACAATTAAAAAGCTATTTGTATAAGCAATTTCGTTGCTCAATCTTTATGCCATATCAGTTTCGATTAACAACGTTACATGTGTGTAGCTTCTATATTTATTTTTTGTGTAGTTCGCCATGCAACAATTACGTGTAGATTGGCGTTACTACACCAAGGCTATTTGTATGTGTTTGTATATAATTTTATTATAAGAACCTGTATGTTCGAGGTCGGTGCACCCTGCAATCTGCTTTAATCCCACCCCACCCAACCAGTGCCAAATTGCTTTGTCGCTGACCGTTCCAAGACGGTAACTCCTTGGATGTCATTTTTTTACAGTTTATTGTGTCTTTTTTAATTAATCATATAAACACATGGTTTCATTTCCTTTCTTCCTTTTACTTCATGGATGGATGTGTTTGTTTTGTAATGAGGCTATTCCCGATATGTATATTTCACCTTTTTATAACGATATCACGATATATGACACTCGAGATCCTTTTATTAATATCTCTCAGTAAGTAAATAAAAAGAAAACGTTCACTTTTTTCAGAAAAACACCGAGAAAGGTATCGTGTTTGTTTCACGGAAAATAATTATCAAAATATTCACCCTAATTTGACCCAATATTCAGCGTAGAATAATCTGTTAGTATATTTCGGAAATGACACGGTAATATTTCAAATTGTACTAAAAATGACACCAAAACACGCAAAATCGACCAAAAATAGAATAATGTTTTGCGAATTACATGTAAGTTTTTTTTGTCGATTTGAACTGTGTGTTTTTGTGATCTAAAGCTTCATCCTTAGCCTATACTTATTAACTACACAAAATCCCATTAAGACTGAACTCGATTGTAACCGATCGTTATAATCTTACTCGGTCTGATTTGTTTTGAATCGTTAAAATAAAGTCCGCTATGTTCACAGGTGTTGACTCCAGCTCTTGACTCGCGTCAACCATATCCAAAGCACTGTTTCAAAGAATATTAATTTTTAAACTGCATCTTATACCGACCAAACGTTCCTACTAATGCAATCAAAGTAAATTCATGTGGTGTGAACCCTGTGTTATAGTTATACAATGTTAACACTACATGATTTTACACTAGGTCATTACAGCTTTTGAACTAATTATGTCTCGGCAAACACATTTTATTTTTAGTGTAAACACTCTTGGTCATTTTACGAACGGATGATTCATTATGATAACGTGTTTGGTGGATCATGCTTTTGTTATTATGTTGCTTTGACTTGAGCCGGAGTCTGCACCTATTAGCGTAAATATGAAAAGTTTCGAAAGAATTGGACTAAGCGCATTCCAGACTTGAAAGATCAGTCACTTACTGCTTGCAGAGATGCAAACCCTATGCGGATAATATTAAATCGATATCGTATACCGACATGAGGCCAATTTAAGTTACTGAAAAACATTTTAGTGTGAGGGTCTATAGGACTTGAATAAAATTCAAATTAAGATCGAGTTAAGTCTGGGTGTAGATGTAGCCTTACGGCCTCATTTTGTCGAAAATTATTTAGCATTATTGAAGTTACATTTTGTGCCTGTCGCCTGTTTTTGTCATGTTAAAATTAAAAAAGGAAATATTTATGTATAATGCAGGGCTCCAAAGACGTCAGAAGGTCAAGGTCGTTCAACGCCAATTCAAGCAGTACGATGTCGGACGGAGATATAAACACTCCGTCATCACCGACGGATTCGCCGTCATCTGCGATGAGGAAACGTCACAAACCCCTGGTCGTGAAGAAGCTGGCGGCTAGTGAGCTCGAGGAGAAACAAACAATTGCTGGATACATTGAGAGGAAGTCGTTCAGTGCTCAATGGATAAGGTACGCTGAATTGGCAGTCTTTATAAACGTTTTACTCCTTTACTCCTTGGAGTACGCCTTTTAATTCATGTGCGACAAGGAAATTTAAGATCCACCTGTGCAGTCTGATCTAGATCTACACTGGTAACTGTTAGATGCATTTGATTGCTTATGACCAAGAAATGAACTGTGTATATTCTCATAATATTGCGCTGATGTGCAGTTTAACGCCGCATAACAGCATCGCCGCATATACGAAAACGACCTCGTTTATACGGTGCTTTCCAGCGCATGAACAGAACGTTCTTAATTGGCAAATATGGACTTTTTTCGCCACATGATAACAATTAAAACACATTAGTGCAAAAGTGGTTGATCGAGTTCCATCATTATTAGACGTTTTTGTGTCCAAGACACCAATAATTGAACAGGACTTTTAGAGACGTAAATTCTGACAATACGCTATTTTCTTCTTTACATTTATCAGTATCTTGGCAATTAATTGATTTCATTAAACACATGTAGTGTTCTATCAACACCTTTCAAGTAGTTATCACAATCAATTTGTCAGGTTATCGCAGGTGTGCTTGGAGTTATCGTTTATACCTCGGTATCCTCGCTAAATCAACTTTAATCTTTTTATTAAACATAGAAAGCCTTGTTTAAATCCACAGATCCCGATTCCGTACTTCACCTATTCTATAGCAGAAATTCTACCGAATTCTTGGTAAATGGGCGTTAAGTTTTACTGTATTACGTTTTTTGCAGATATGATGTTTTATTGCTTTGATAAACAGTTTATGATATCTTGCCTCTTAACACCAGATTAGATTTAGACAGCCTATTGAGAATAAAAACTTGCAACGCTGATATACAACAATGTTCGCTGATTTGTTATAATAGCCCTGTTACCTTACTTGTTTACAAAATTTCTGATGAAAACATTTTTTTATCAAGCATCTCCGTGAATGAAAACAATTGTCTGTTATATATTCTGTTCAAAGATAAGGATTTGGCTGTCTGTATATTTTACAAAGAAAGCATACAGGCTTACAAGCGATTGCCAGCTTTTCTTTTCAGTTAATTAAGTTTTGAAAACGTTTCACTCATTACGTTGGGTAGAGCACACGGTCTACGTAGCATTTGTTTACGATTGCATCCCTTTATGTGTGGGATAATAATCAAGAAAACATTACAGCAATATTTCTCATTATGTTATTTTAATACCACAACAATATCTCGGCGTCCATATTTCATGTTGGAAAGTAATTAGTTTTTTTTCAATTCCAAATAATAATCAGAAAATGCATATGTATGTAAAAAATGGTACCAACTTACGAAAGAAAAACTGTCAATAAAATGATAGATATTGACGATATTTTTTCATCGAAAAAAATAATATCATCTTTTTATTAAAATTACGATTAGTTCTGGTTGCACATCATTAAGGGCATAGTAGCATAACAGATGAAAGCATATCAAAATAGAAGAGAGAATCTACTTGATACTTTAGTCTCGTTGTGGGAAAATGCGGGCTTGTTGATTTTGTTTATCTATTTTTGTATTTGTTGAGTATTTGGAAAGAACTAAATCTACTCATTCGTTGATGATATTGTTACATGTTTTCACAACAATTATTAGGCATATTGTTTAACGCTAAATGCGTATCCACTGCTTTTATAACGTCATTTCAAAGAATGACGTCAAGGCACCGCTCAGTTTATTGACATATACTGCTGATTATTGATTTAAAGAATATCAGGTGATGCCATAATATTTTACAAAAATAGTTTTTGCCTTCTTGTCAGTTTAGTGAAGCAATTTTAGAGCGTGGACTTAAATGTCACACGACCTTTCTATTTGTTCAACTTTTCCTGATAATTTAGAATAATATTTTCACCTTATTTTCTAGGTACTGGTACGTTTTACACGAGGGTACTCTCTTTTGTTACCTGACATCAGACGATAACGTGACAGTAGATGTGTTAAATCTCCATGGATACACCGTGACATGTCTCGTGGACAAGTTCCGTGGCAAGAGATTCGTCCTCCAGTTGTCACATGAGGTATGTTTATATTTATATTTCAGTAGAAAAAATATCAATGAAAGTCACTTCCAGTTTAATCATGACTCCAGGGGCGGCTGCAACATATGATATATTGAGCTGCTAGATAATAATTAAGTGTTAAAACATCGGCTGCTTGACGAATCAGGATCCGTCGGCCTCACCTTTGCTGTGTAAAATTTAAGATGCTGGTAAAATGCTTCTTCTACGCAAAAGTCCGGTCAACAAACATCCCACTTGACTAAAACACAGGTCCTGAAATACCACCCATTTCACAAAAGTCTGCGAAAAACTCATACCCGCCGTCCGGAAACAATTCATACAGGTCTACTGGAAAGTCCCGAAATACCCTCCTTGCCTTCGAACGAATAGTCAATTATGCAAATCGTTTTAGAAATTCAATAATTTTTCTTCTAATACTGTTAATTGATAAATACAATATTAATGGGTGCTACTTTGATTGTATTGAGGTGGATGTTTTGGCAGCTCGATCCACGAACTAAAAAACAACCAAGAAGTAGAGATTTAATTTGACTTTTAAGAAAATCCAAAAGAATTGTTGAGTCCACGAAAATGTCGCTGAAATGCAAACTATAAAATGTTATGCCAATTAGGTTTAAGTTTCAATAGTAAAGATGTTTGACGTCGTTTTGTCGTTTAAATTTATGTCTTAAAACACTTGAAACACACCAAAAGTCTACTTCGTCAATGATTGTAAGTGCTCGTCTAGTTTTACAATGATTAAAGTGTTGGAGTATGAAATGGTACGACACATAGATGTTTACTGGAGTAAAATACCTCATTTTTGAAGAGTTTTATTGTCTTAACGATATATCTATCTCAGTTTAAGAAGTTTTTTGGTAAAAATTATTACGTAAGATCAGAATAAACAAATAGAAATTTTTCTAATGACGACCAGCCGCCATATCAATCAATCAGTGCTTGATATTTGAGACTGGTCTCCATTCTCAGTTTATGATGTTGGGCTAAGGAGCTCATCCCTTTGAAAGTATTTTTTTTACATAATCCTCTCAGCCGGAAACAAACATCCAGGAGGAAAATATCCAGATGGTTTATCTTTTCCTCGGAAAATCCAAGATGAGTAATGAAAATCGGCAAAAAACCTGAGGTTATGTCAAATTACTGCCGATAAATCATAATGTTATCTTGCTTTAAAAAGGTACAAGAAAAATGATTAAGATTTTTCACAGAATCGTATTCCTTCAACATAGGTTAAACAGATACGGAAAATTACCCGGAAAGCTGTAGAATGTTACTGAGAAATAATGCTACCGCTGTTACATGTGCACAGATGCAACGTGTTATACATATCGTCAGTTCAGGTCCAAAGGTTATAAAACCGAGAATGGATATCTCAAGCATCTGATTGGCTGAAATTGCGACTGGACCGGAAATCTGTAGAATGTTACTGAGAAAGAATGCTGCTGCTGTTACATAATGCACAGATGCAACGTGTAATACATATCGTCAGTGCAGGTCCCAAGGTTATTAAACAGATAATGGATCAGATACTTGAGATTTGAGACTGGTCTCCAATCTTTGTTTTATATCCTGCAGCCCAGATGATATAACATGAAATAGACTCCGCTTAGTTTGCAACAAAGTTTTAGAGCTGTTGTACACATGGAAAGCAATATGATACTTATTGTCAGTTCATCTGTCACCACTTGGAATAAACTCCATGATTTGTGATCACCGTTTGTACTCTTGATAAACATATATACTTTATACTTTAACTTAGTGCATACAGGTTGACAGTTCAATCTGTCGCCACTGCATACACGCTGCCTGTTTGCAAACCCAAATGTGTATTTTGTTTTGATACTGTAGAATTTCACATCCCTGTATTTGTCTATGGAGTCACGCGAAGAGATGGACAGTTGGCAAGAAAGTCTACAGCAAGCACTGAAGCAACCTTCCAGCAACATCCGGGAGGAAGACAGCGACAAGGGCGCATGCGCAGGTATTTGCATCTGACTAAATAATAAAACGAGTTTTCCTTCGGTGGCTGATTCAAACAAGATAATAATTATTAATGTTTGTTTTTAACGGGTATCACAATTAGTGTGCGATGTCCTTCATCTGTTAATGGGAATTGATAGATTTACATTACAGAACAGAACAGATTACCATTACATGTACATACATTGCTTATCTTTGCCGACCAGTAACTTAACCATAGAACTTGTTTTCAAGTAAAGTTTTGTTCTTGTCTGGAAGAGTTACAAACATTGCAAATTGCATAATAGGCTTAACATAGGAAATAGTGCAAAACTGTTCAAAGGGACATTTTAATAGTGGTCTGCGGTGGTCTTATTATCGGAGTGGTTGTTAAAAGGGGTTTTACTGAATCTCCAATATTTTAGGTTGTGAAAGTAATCGTCTGGATGATGTGGGAGAGAAAAGAAAACAGGTGAAGCAGAAGTTGCTGGAGGAAATGTTACGTCAGAAGCACGAGCTCGAGAGGAAACAGGCCGCGCGCGCGAAGGTCTTTGTATTTACATTTTCCGTTATAATGAGAGAATATTGCAAATTGTTAATGACGTTTATTTCATAGGTGCGAGATCACAAATGCTAATTTTGCTCTTGAACTAGATAGACACCTGCATCGATTTTCCTGAACATGGTTTGAAGATAAATATGTACGACATATTTCATTAGATCATATTAGTTAGAGGTAGATCCAAATTATCGGCCATATTGCTTTGAAAATTATGCGGTGTCAATTTAAATTTTAGGGAACATTAAAGTGGCTATTGTAATTCATTAATTTTATATATTTGAGCGGAAATGGTTGTTTCTTTGACTCCAGAAATTCACTACATACCAGATACCCCGCGTTATTAAATGTGTTATAAATATTCATTTTTCCACATTATCTGATGTTCCTATCATATAGATTGTTTAACAACATTACAATAGCTCAAAATATACAAAATGCAAAAAATCCTTATTTCATTTTGAAACCTCATAATATTCCATATTCATATATGGATGCATGCCACTTGGAAAAACCTTGAAAGTGTAAAACTGATAATCTAAATACGTGTGAAATAACCGGTCCCGACTGGGTAGAAATTGCGTCAAAATAGCCTTTTTAATATAATCAATTATCCTTTTTTTATCAGTAAAATATTATACACTGACTGTTTAACATATACAATAATAATACTTTTCAGAAGCAAGGTAAAGGCTTAGACTCGCCCGGTCATTCTCCTAGCTCGGCTTACCCGCCAGAATTCACCTCAGATGAACAGCGCACTAGTGACGTCACCAGGTTACGACAGCGACGTATGTCTACACAGCTTAAGGTATCAAGATAACGGTGAAAATGCTAGCAAACGGAAATATTACATTTGCATAATATTTTCTAAAATCTTCGTTCCCAAAAAGCTGAGATTTTCTTCAAAAACCATTTTTCTCGAACCAGTATATGCGATAAACCCACAATTATTAGCTTTGGAATAATTTTAAACCTTAAGTTTAGTAATTATGGGGACTTCATATCACCCTCAAACGCAAAAATAATCATTTATAAATGCCCATGATTAAAGAAGAGAAAACAAACGTTCTAAGTTGGTGTTAAATGACTTGTAACATGTAAAAAGTTGGGTTGTCAAATGGAGCCCCGCTTATAATGTTTGATAATTGAAATATTGTTTTCTGACTAGATTTTGGTTTAACATATTTGAAAATACACATGTACACATATCCTGTAAACTTTTGTGAACCCCTGGCAATATTCTTTTCATTTTACCGTTCCAACGGGTAGCCGCTTATGTTCTCGTTTTGTAAAATGTTAGTTGTGCTCATATTATAAACGCTCTCTTTCATCTCTAGTTTTCGGCTGTGTGGAGACTGTGCCATTTAATTGTGAACATGTATTCCTGATGTACAGAATTCACTTTATATCTAACCTCATCATATCCGCTTTCTTTTTTCAGGTTGAAACTATCCAAAAGCAGATTGAGAAACCAAGCGGTGCTAAAAGAGGTCTATTTGGTTTTCGAAAAGCTAAAAATGTGGATGAAAACAAGAACGTGTTCCTTCAAGATCAGTTGAAAGAATTAACAGACAAACTTAATAAGATTGATACAGATTTGATTCAAGTTGAAGCTGAAAAACGACTTGAAAGTTATGACTTCAACCAGAATAGAAAGGTATCAGCAGTGAACCAGTCTAACGGCTATGAGGGAACAAACGAGCATCAGGATGAAGACACAAAAAGAAACGCTGGATTGAAAACCGCTGTGCAAAAGTGGACCAATAAAACATTTTCGAAAGTTTCTTTGAAGAAGAAACATCAAAATAATAATAAAATAACTCTGAATGGAAGTTTACCAAACTTACAACACCATGACGATTTAAATGGAACTGTTGATCTAGATGATGATGGATTTTTAAGTGATTCAAATCGCGACGAAGAATGTACATCTCTCGCGAATAGCGTAACTGATTTGACACGACCTCTATCGGATTTAAAACTTGACTTAAATTCCTCATATAATATGCAGCAAACTGGACGTAGTGGTTCAACATCTCCAACTTCGGTACGGTATAATCGCAGCAACAGCAAATCCAGCACGCTTTCATCGTTATCATCTCCTAGGAGGGAAATCGATCCTTCCGTCTTGGCGGAAATTGATGTAAGTACTTATTTTATTTTTCAAAAATATGTAATTTCTATCTTTTTATCAATTTGAATTCACAGATCTCTCAACATGGTTGAGCCAATAAGTGTGTTGGAGTTGTTTCACCAAGACAACTTGTATTTTTTTTGTGATATGAGAACCTGTTGGGGCAAGTGTGAGGTTGGTGCACCCTAGAACCTGGTTTAAACCCCCAGTGGCAATTTGATTTGCCACTGACCGTTCCATGGCGGTAACCCCTCGGGTTCTCATTTTTGTTAATTGTTAGTGGTGTCTCTTTTGAAACTGATCATTTTATTAACCATGCTCTCTCCCTCTCTTCTTCTTGACTGTGTGGGGAGGCTGTTTTTTCTGAATGTGGCGATTCCTGATATGCATATTTCACCTTTTTTTAGAAAAACTTTATCAGATATAAAATACTAAACGAAAAGGGAAAACAACAATAACGGTGCCACTGAATATTGCATGGAATAATTGGCAAATGAGTCAGTTTGATATTACATTTACTCTCAGGATTTTAGTTTTTCTGAAGTCGGTACTGGGGTGGGTGTCAGGGGTAAGCAATAAAAATGACTTTAGTCTGATCTAACAGAATGTTGGATCTGATGAGCGTTTTAGATGCTTCAGGAAATGTGGTGTCTATTTTAAATTTGATCATTTTAATACTTATGCTGTTGTTTCCTCTACCTTTTGTCTGTGTGGAGAGTGCGTGTCTTCTGGATGTGGCCATTCCTGATATGCTATTTTACTTTAATCAGATATGGGTTAGCTTAATATAGCCGTCCGGTTCACATGATCCAGTTTAAACATAATTTATCCCGTCTGGTATCATTGGGTTCTCATTTTCTTAACGTAAAAAAAAAACAACTGAAGTTGTTCATGAAATGGTTATTCGAGTTATTTCATAGATGAAACAAGGGAACATTGAAAGCCTATTAATTGGCAGGAATGGAACAGCATATTACTGCCATTCGTAAGGTGTAATTATTGTTTTCTAAAACCAAGCTGACAACACGACTGGCATTTATTATAAAACGTCTTAATTTTCATTGATTTAAATCACCGTTCACTTTCTAATGGATTTTATCAGAGACTAAATTCCTCATAGCTTGTAAAAACTGAAATTTATCAGATTTGTGAAGTGTATCAACCCAGCAGATAACATTCTTTGTTGTCATTGAAGACCTGGTTTCAAGATTATAAACTGAGAATGGAAACCAGTCTCAAATCTCAAGCATCTGATTGGCTGAAATGGCGACTGGTCGCCATTTCAGCCAATCAGATACTTGAGATTTGAGACTGGTTTCCAATCTTAGTTTTATAACCTTCAGCCATGTTTTCAAGAAATGCTGATTATTTTTTAAGTCTATGCAAATTCAAACTTATCTAATATTCAGTAAATTAATTGAATTTTAACCCCATTTGTATTGAAGTTACGATGTTGATTATATACGAATTATAATATATAATATACACTTGACATGAAAAGATGTTTTTCTATCATTCACTGTTTTATCTGTCAAATTTTTAATTTTCAGGCTTTCGAAGAATTGACGAGACAGGTGTTGGGCGCCAGATCAAAGGAAACGCCGACAAAATAAACATTTCATTAAAAACAAACTGACTCTCCTATATACTTCATTTCATTTTGGGCGTACACATTCTTTTCTTCAAAAATAATTTAAAATAAGCGGAATTATGAAAATAAACTCTCTTTCAACATTTCGCTAATTAGTATATTTTTTCACAAAAAACATGCAGGGTGCACCTCTTCTCTTGAACTTGTTACATAAGAAAAAGCTACCATTAAGTCAAAGATAATCAGTTCTACAGATTTCTGTACGTAAGGCCAGATAAGTTTTCCTTAAACATATATATGTGCAATTGTTATTAATAAATTGTAAAATATGTATTATTAAAATATTATACTTTTTGTTCTGCCTTTTTTATCACCAAGTATCAAAATACAAAAATATTTGAATTTCAGTTTCTATAATATAACCTAATTCGTAGACTAGACGAAAATTGAACATTAAATGCCAGGTACTACTAACGAGACAAATATGAAAGAATTGCAGGCCTCTGATTGACTGAGCCTGTTAAAGAGTGGTAATCGGAATGCTTAGTGCTGACCAAGCCAAGTGGTTGAACGCAGTTCAATATCTAACATAAATCTGTACCAGCCTTGATCTATCACAAACAATGTGCAGATGACGGTGATCAGGGAAAGGAACGGTATCATTTAAGGAGTTTTAAATATGAGAAAACATTTTGCGAAATTAAAACTATCGAGTCTGTGCATATGAATGTTGCATATCGCGGCAAAACAGGACAAAGCAGTTGTATAATTATGATAGGCCGATTGAACAATACTAGCTCAAATTTCGCAAACGGACATAATATCTCTCACATGTCTGTTGAACAGATCTTAGCTAATTTATTTCTAGATCATTTATGTTAGTATATGCACTTTTCAATCTGGTTAAACATGAGAAATGATACAGTATAGATATTTAATATGACCAAATAAAAACCAAAACTGAAACAATCAAGAAAAAAGAAAACCCGCGGAACTGTCAATGACAAAACCTATTTTCCACTGGGCATTTGATACAGATTGTAGAGTGCACAAACTCTCGTTTGTCTCGCCAAGTTTTCAAGTTGAAACATGTTCAGGTTGTCTGGATGAATCAACTCCAACATAGCGATTAGTTCGCACAATGTTGCAAGCACAATGATATAAACTAAAACTAGAAAAAAGCATTGTCGAGCGGAAGTTGTTGACAGGAGGCCCGAGCAAGCCGTGTCAACAGTAAAGTTGAAAATGAGTGCTTGTGTTCTTCATGGTTTGTGCAGAATATACGACCGTACTGAACTTCGATGATTGAAAAGTTGTTAATTTTAAGAGTTAAAGAAGTTTTACAAAGGCAATGTTTGCAAAAAAACAACAACAAACAACGAAATAAATGATAATATTCAGATGTAATATCAAGGCAATGAATTCAGCTCCTTTGACAGTATTTTTTTGGGGATGACGCAATTATGACAAAACAGCTTTCTGCGTCTTTTATCTTTTTTGTTTTCTGCGATCAACGAAATTCATAGCACTCTATGGTGAAAGCATCCTGATAAAAGATAATAATCAGATCTCTCCACCAGTCTTCACAAACCTCGTAGACGGAATATTTTACAATTATCGCTTTTACACGAAAATTTAATTATGATTTACATTATTTACTGTAGTTCATTCTGAAGTTCTTTCAACAACACGTGTTTTAATAGCTTAGTCTAAGAAGGACACATTTTTTCGATGGAATTAATGAACAAATATTTATGCATTTCATCTGTTTATATGAAACATGCGATAAATTATGTTTGTTTCAACAAAAAGATTACAACTAAACACTGGAAGAGATGCCAGTAAGCAGAAAATGCCAGCTGTTGGGTAAGTTATATCGGTGAGAGGGCAAATGTTACTGTAGAATGAGATATGTTAGATCAAATATGATACTGCTGATAGAATGACTGCGTAATTATTATGTAAAAATATCAATTACCAAGTTGATGTTATTCCATGCCTTCTTCCGCATACTACAGTGCCCAAGGTTATAAAACTGAGAATGGAAACCAGTCTCAAATCTCAAGCATCTGATTGACTGAATTGGCGACCAGTCGCCATTGAAGCCAATCAGATGCTTGAGATTTGAGACTGGTTTCCAATCTCAGCTTTATAACCTCCAGCCCAGTATGAATTTATTGTTAGATAATCAACCTTGTTTCATGTTACATGTACCCTGAAACTTGTGTATCAACTTATACCACATGACGTACAGACAATCAACGCCGCAAATTGAAGAAGATTTGGCCTTAATAGAAACTTAAAGTACTGGTCATGCCATCCAAAGTTTTATTGATTATCCTGAACTAAAATCGAAACTTGACACTGCATATTTGCGTATTTCTGGTGCATGAAACAAGTGTTTTGGCTATTAGCCTTATGGTACGGTGCAACATATACCAGTAGATTCTGTAAACGTACATGTGTCTCATAGTTTTCTAAAAAAGTATCAGGTTTCGTTTTTTTCTGAGTATACTGAAGTTTAGTTTATATCCCCTCTTAAAAATTATATTCAAACCGGTGACGAGTTGGTAACCAGTTTCTATAAAACTAGTCTCGTTTGGACTCGATGATTTTAGAACAAAACAATGAATTTTAATAACGTTAAGTGAATTTTCGTGTCATATTCAGTGACATATAGATCCGTCTTTACTCCTTTTTAAGCCTACTGCACTCTTATTTTTAAACATTTTATTGTGTATAATACTCTACAAAGAGCTTCTTGTCGCCAAATCTTACGGAGTATACGTATATATTAAGTATAAATTTGTTAATCTTACAGAGTATACATGTACTTATACACTGTATATTAAGTATAATTTTGTTTATTTAGATGTTTCAGTCCTCGACTTCTCGAAACGTATATCTTATAATCATAATGATATAAAGTACTGTATTGATATAAGTATGTGTCATGCTTATTAATACGAATTAAGTATGCTAATGGACAAAAATCCGGTCTACAGTTTTCAACACATTACTCTACCGGCAGTTCTGGCAAAAATTCCAAAATTCTTTTTTATTAAATGCATATAAATGTCCTCTTTCCAACGATACCAATTATGAGTGTGCGATAAAAACTTCACGGGTTTAAAAGATAAAAATGGAAAACCGTACCTGACAAGACTTTTGTCCTTGAGTATACATTATTTAGTGAATAAAAGGGGCCTGAAACAAAAAAGAACACATTTGGTAAAAATACTGTAAATGGAGTTATAGCATGAACTATATTAGTTAATTTTCTTATAGTTTAACGACAATTGTCGAATTGTCTTCTTGTGAACTGCGTGTCACGACAATACGAGGTAAATTCAGATCTTGTAAATGGTCCAAACTTCTCGTCCTTTTAACCGTTCTTCTTCGTCTTCTCCGTGACCTGAATGTACGTAGCGACCTCCTTGGCACGTTACTTCCCACCCCACCAATGCCATCGTCGGTATCTTCGTCGTGGTGTTCAGGAGCACTTTTTTCTAGGAATTGTTTTAATCTCTCATCTCCAAGGTCAGTAGCAGATTGCTTAAAGGGAACTCTTAATGCCAAGATCTCTTCTTCAGTTAGTGAACAGTGGTTAAGAGGAGCGGAGAAAGTACTGAGGTTTGAATGAATACTCCCGTCAGCGGAACTAACATTGTTCATTGAGATAACTGACACAGACAGACCTTTGTTCAGTGGGGGTTTAGTGTTAATGTGAATGGAATGATCTTCCGAGTCAAACCTATGGGTTTGTGAATGCCATGTTGAAACTGAAATTGAAAACGCATAGTATTAAGTAATTCAGATAAAATGCAAAGCAATATAAGATTAGGATTTAAATATTCCAAAGATTAAATGCGAAGGTTAAAGTTTATAATGAAACAGTGATTACGTAAGAATAAATTTTTAATTTAGTTGGACATTTACTTTTTCTTAGCAACAATACAACGCACTAAGGTTAACGCTGAAAGGCAATTTAAAGTATTAGCAAATGGTAAGTGAAGATACCACTTTTTTGTTTAATTGTCATTAGGTGTATTTTTGCATGCTTGTCAAACGCTTCACTTAAACTTTTGTTTATTATAATGCTTATCCATTCAATCTTTCATGCATAGCATACTCTCTGATTCCAATTAAGTGGATCGTATGTTAATTAAAAACTGACTATATGGCAAAATGTGTTTAAGAAGACGTGAGAGTCTACAAACCTGCGCTAGCCATTCTACTCAGATTCGTCAGATTGTTTATATTTACTGAATCGTAGGTGTGTGTTCTCCTTCGTGCCATTACGTTTTCCCGCGTGTTCTTTTGTGGACGGAATATAACCACGTACGTCTTTGTTATAAACAATGTTATCAACGTCACAGTTGCGTTTATGGTGGAGGCTAAACAAAGGGCGACTACCCGTATTGTGTTATTTTGAACTGAGAAATAGATAGAAATGAACGCAATCCACAACACACAGAACGAATATGATCCAAAAGTAATGTATCTTGTTTCATTGAATCCATCGGGTGTTTTCCTAGTGCGGATTGCGTAGTATATACAAAATATCATTAAGGTAAACGGATAAACTAGGACTCCGAGGTAGGAAAAACCATTGGCGTCCTCACAAATGCGAACTTTTTCCAGTCGTGTTGGGTAAAGAAATGACTCTTTTGGTGGCTCGAATATTAACCATATTATTATGGCAGCAAGTTCAAGAAATACTATCGCAAATGTTATAAGCAGCTGAGACTTCGCACTGATAAACTTTACTTTCTTCGGTTTGCTTGTATTGATATTAAACACGCGATAAATTCGGTTTGTTTTAACGAGGACTGCAGCATAACACACTGTAAAAGACATGCCGAGAAGAAGACGGGTTATTCCACAAGACACTGCTGTCGGGTATGCCACAAATGCAAACGTTGAAACATAAGACAATAAAATCCCAAGCAATAGAACAAAGCTGAGCTCCTTTCCCGAGGCCATTATTATCGGCGTCTCTTTCTGATAATAGAATATTCCCGCAACAAGGGAGGTAACGATTACACCAACACAGGTAAGGATAATCGAGATTATCGCCCATATATTGCTCATATCCATAGTCGTCTCCAAAATACCCACACATCCTGTATGTGTCCTGTTAGCTCTCTGTCCTTCTCGGCAATTTACACAACTCTGATTGGTTATCTGCAAAGTAAAACGAAAATGTATTATTTACATTTATGATCCGAAAGTGAACAGTATTTTATTGTTTTGGGGCAAACTTTGTGAGGTTTATGCACCCTGAAGTCATGGTTTAAACTCCGACGGGCAAACTGTTTTGCAACTGACTGTCCCAAGACAGTAACCTCAAAGGCTCTCTCTTTCGTTAATTGTGTGTGGTGTCTTATTTGAAATTGATATTTTTATAAACCCATGCTTTCTTTTCCTCTCTCTTGGGCTGCGTGGGGAGTCCTAAAGTATAAGACAAAACGTGTTTGTAGCAACTTAATAAAGATTGCAGTTATAAGAGTTATTGTTACGCCTATTTGGTTTTAATAATAACTTATTTAAATAAAATCCACATGACCTCAGTTAATAAGTTTTTTTTTTCATTCTGTTAGTGAACTTAATGTGTTTTTGTCTGGGGCATTTTAAAGTTGGATTGAGTCTGTTAATGGGCAGTAATGGAATATAAGTATCATGCATGAGTTTGAGGTGAAGATGGAAAAATCTGTCACCGAGGGTTAACTGTTTTGCGGGAACGAGGCTCTGCCGAGTTCCCGCCAAAACAGTTCACCCGAGGTGACAGATTTTTCTATCTTTACCGAATGCCTCATGCAAGATACTTTTTCTTGCATACCTTTTATTATAGGATCGAAATTTCCTACACGGGTGAAAACACCGGATGACCTGATCTGGTATGCAAGAAATGCATATTCTGTCCACGTCGCCTTGCCACGGATTGAGCGCAACTCAATATTTACACAAGTAAACTTTACCAGTTATGATCCATCCGAAACGATGGTGCATAAAATGGTGAACGCGGTATTTTTAGATTAATACCATTTCATGTTCAGCAGCGTATGTTTAAATAGATGAAATTGGAACTATGAAAGCCATCGAACACGACAAAAATGAAAATATTGCAGGCTCGGTTTGATTGAGCTTGTTCATGGACACCATTGGACATGCTTTTTACTGCCTACGCCCGGGTTTGCATTAAACGAGAAAACAACGAATAGAATTTGTGACTAGGGATCTGAGAATATAAATGCTGCATAATACAGACAACGCCAAAGGCAAAAGTTAAAACGCAAGAAGTATACATGTATCCTTATCGCATGGAAATCAAAAGCCAAAATAAAAAATCATGAGGTAACACATGTAAGACATCTAAGGCGTTGCTTAAAGAATATCCACCTACCTGCAGATACTGATAAGCCTGACATGGCTCGCACGTCCAGCAACACTGGCTGCTCTTTAGTTTTGCTTCACCTTTACCACATGGAGCGGAACAATTTGAAGGCTGGTATTGTTCAGCGAGATCTTTAAGATGGTGAAACCAATCAATAGATTCAAGATCACTTTCTGTATTTAAAAACAGGATAATTATAACATGACAACAAAACTCAAATCGACCTTTCAAAATCATAACTTGTATTTTGTTTTTCTACTTTTTTTAATTTTCTAAATACGGACACAAAAAACAAGGTGACTTTAATCGGCCATTGTAAAGGATGTAATTTTGTCTATTTTCGTCAAAATAATAAATGCAAATATGAAAATGTGGGAACACTTTATCGTAATGTAACCTTTATTATTGAAAGATAGAAGTAAATCATGATTACTTTTCGATTACTTTTGAATTTTGATCACTTGAGTTAATGAAGTTTTATAGTTCTAATTACACACAGCCACCAAAAGAAAATAAAATACATGAGTAATTTAAAAAAAGTAATGTCTCATAGTTAAATAGTAATGGTGATTGGGAATGAAATTAAATTTCCCTAAAATGACAATAATACAACAATCAGTTTACCGGTAACTGAAAAACAAGAATTGTCGCCTTTTTAAATAGTAATGGTGATTGGAAATAAAATTGAAATTCCCTAAATGATAATAATACAACAATCAGTTTGATATTGTTTGTTTGTGTCGTCAAAGTATCAAGTCCGTTTACCTTCCGTATGATCCACTTCCTTCCAGATGTATTGGTTTTCAGACTTGACATACTGCATAACACTGTATCTTGCAGGTCCACTATTTCCATTAAACCGAAATTCCGTACCATGTATATCTGCGTAAAAAATTTAAAAAGGAACTATTAGTATTACATGTAACAAAGGTGAAAGATGCATAACAGTAATCGCCACACTCACAAAACACAGCCTCCACTAGCAGCGAAAAAAAGAGAGAGGAAAAAAGAGCATGTTGTTATAAGTATGCCAATTCAAATAAGACGCCACAAACAATTAACAAATAAGACAACCTTTGCGGTTACCGCATTGTAACGGTCAGTGGCAAAACAAATAGCCACTGGGGGTTTAAACCAGGTTCCGCTAGGGTGCACCAATCTCTCACTTTCCCCAACAGGTAAAAGCAATTGGCGTTTTAGGAACGAAATGTAAAATTTAAAAAATAGACATATAACCTGTTAATATACATAAGATTGCATAATTATCGGTACCTTTAAAGGACACACTCATCAGATATGGTTTCAGATCATCAGCAACAACATTCTTCATCTGTGCACAAACTGACGATGATTTGCCACATTTGTCATGGTGTAAGTCCTTCAAGGCGTAAGCGAATGCATATACAGCATCCATCACACTATATGTGTTCCTGTTTTTCTTGTATATTCCTGGAAGAACAAATTTGGATAAATGATAAAGATTTAATAAATAAACAGTGGAGCAGTCTTTAGTTCAAATACAACATAGAATGTGCACTGGTTAAATGATAATATACTAAAGACATAACATACCAAAGTTCTTTATCGTTAGTTTTTTAGCTTCGGTTTCAATTTTAGTGGACATTGTAAACAATGTTGAATTATGTCGATGATACACAAAGCGTTCGTCTAATTCCAGAACTGGAAAACTACAGTGGAATTTTATGAAAAGCATATAGGCCTACGATATAATAAATATACTAATTATTGATCAAATATTAATGCTAATGATTCCATAATTTAACCGTCATCAATATTGTTGCAAGTTCTCAAACCGCTTATCAATCAAAAGTTAAAAACTTAAAAATAAAACCAAATCATTAAGTAAAAAACGTTACCATTCTCTTCGGTCAGGCTTTCTTTTCCGTCGCAATACTGTTGCTTAGTTGATCTCATTGAGGGGTCTGTTGAAAATGTGCAATTAAATAATTGTTCCCAATATTCTTCGAACCACGGGTTTCGCCTATTATTCTTGGGGCTTAGTCTGCAAAACGATAATATACACGCGGTAATGAAGGTAATTTTTTTCTACTTTGGAAATACATGTATTCAAAATTAGATCGCTCTTTTACGGTTGTATTCTTAAAAAAGTGAAATATGCTTATCAGGAATCGACTCACAAAACACAGCCTTCCATTGCAGCGAAAATGGAGGAGAAAATTTTGATCTATAAAAAACGTTCTATTATAAACCAAGCAACACAAACGATGTTTATCTTTTTTTCAATTTCTGCAAGTAGTACGACATATAATGTCTTAACATATACTGTCATTTTAAGCATAGGACTATACTGAATTAGATGAAAAGGGAACAAAGAGAACTTTGAAAGCCACCGAATACGACAAATATGTAAATACTGCAGACTCGGTCTGCTGGAGGCTATTCATTGGTAGTAATGACAATTTATATAACCCAGCACGCCGTTTAGTCCCGGCTTAAGCGAAACTCAAGTGTGAGGTTGGTGCACCCTAGAACCTGGTTTAAACCCCCAGAGGCAATTTGATTTGCCACTGACCGTTCCAAGGCGGTAACCCCTTGGGTTCTCATTTTTGTTAATTGTTTGTGGTGTCTTTTTTAAAAACTGATCATTTTATTAACCATGCTCTCTCCCTCTCTCTTCTTGACTGTGTGGGGAGGCTGTTTTTTTACGAATGTGGCGATTCCTGATATGCATATATTTCACCTTTCAATATTTACACCATAGTACAATATGAATATTAAATAATTAACACAGTTATTTTTCTTACTTTTGAAAGTAGTCATCAAACTGTTTGATCTCCTTTATCTGGGGCTGGATGCCTATTGCCATCTGGGCGACGTGCTGAAGGTTTGGAGACAGTTTTCTACCTATCCATGCATCGCTACCGACCCAGGTGAATCTGCTGACCAGGTTCAGCCTGAGAACCTGTGAAAACACAGCTTCTACAATATCTTCAGCAGCAAACAGGACAACAACTACTTTGCCTGAAATGAAAAATAACAATAATAAGATAATAATTTAGATAAAAAAGGGAACTTTGAAAGCCACCGAAAACGGCAAATATGAAAATATTGCAGGCTCGGTTTGATTGAACCTGTTCATGGGCAGTAATGGAAGTACATATTTCTGCCTACGCCGCCTAGCATAGACTTGAGCTCCAATAAACAGTATACAGGGTTCAGAGGACTGTATCTGGACGACAATGGGACTGTGCCGAGCCGATGCTTTAAAATGAGTTTCTGTTTATGTTAAGTCAGGCTTTTCCCTCCGCACCCAGCATTCCACAGCAGCAAGAAAAAATCGTTCTTATACAATAACTCTCCGTATTAATATACACCGGATCCGCAAGCAAAGGCGTTTGTAGACAATAACCTAACCTGACTCTAGGGCCGTAAGAAAAAACGTACACTGGTGCAGCACACTAGTATTATAATTTGATGAACATGTATAAGATACCTGCAGAATTGTTAAACCTTAGCGAGTTTTTGAGGATGTTGTCTACTTCATCTAGCATTGACCATCTATCATCGAAATACCTGAAAGAAATAGTAACATCAATTTCTTCATGCAGGTTATGATCCGGATGCGATTCGGTAGGATTGTGTTTGGGAAGCAATATATAATTTTCACGGGGATTTTTGCCAGAAAGTTGGAAATTATCATGGAACAAGGCTTCTTGGCTTCAAGGCTTCTTGAATGCGACACTGTTCATCACAAATGCTACCCTTCGCTTTTAAAATCATTTTTCCACATTAATAATAATAATAATAATAATAATAATAATAATAATAATAATAATAATAATAATGATAATAAATTCTTTATTTTTAGAGGATAACATATTTGGTATAGCCATTCTTACATATAGTCCTCTTAAACACAAGTACAAATAGTTACAAATTTACATTCATACATACATACATTCTCATAATATAATTGAAAGAAAGAAAAAAAAATAAAGTTACAATTAAAATTTCAAGAACAATATGAAAATGATGAAAGCAGACATATTTAAATGAATAATTTTAACAATAGCAATTATAACAAAAGATTCATTACCCAAACATTTTAACATTTATACATAATTAAACTGTAATTGTCTTGACAATGCACTACATATTATCAAATAAGAATTTTTTAACATGTTTTTTAAATGATTTTACTGATTTGCATGTCTTTACAATCAGGGGAATAGAGTTCCTTACTTTTGGAGCAACAACTGAAAATGATTTACTGTATAATAGAGTGTTAAATTTTGGAAGTAATAGGTTCCCTTTTGAAGTAGATCTTAATTGCCTGTCATTGCTATATGTTAGTTCTTTAAACATCGAAGTTATATACACTGGAGCTAAGTTATGTAATGCTTTGTAGGTTAGTAAAAGAATATGGTATTTGATACGACATCGGATTGGCAGCCAGCTTAAATTTTTAAACATGATTGATGAAGGCGTAGTAAGCCCTGTTTTAAGAATAATTCGCGCTGCTCGTTTTTGTAGTTTTTCGATTTGAAAAATATTGGATGAGTTTGTTCCGCCCCAAACCAAACAACCATAATCAAATAAGGGAATTATATACGCACTGTAATACTTTATCAAACAATCTTAAGAGACGTATGAAGATAATAACTGCATGAGAGTAAGTTTACGGGAAATCTGAGTAACCATATGATGAATTTGTAAGTTCCAAGTCAGTTTATCATCAATAATTACTCCTAGTAACCTTTGTTGGGTAACATTAGCAACAGATGTATTACCAATATATAGGTTAATATTTGAGACCCGTGCAAGTCTGTTACGTGTCTCGATTAACATTACTGATGATTTTTCTGCATTTAGGAGCATGTCATTATTTACGCAGCAGTTTACTGTATCATTTGCTGACTGCAATTTTTGTTTAATAATATCTACATTTTTGTCATGTGTATGTACAGCGTGTCATCCGCAAAGAGGTCGGTCGAACAATTATTGATATATAAGGGTAGATCATTGATAAACATAAGGAATAATACAGGTCCTAACACAGAGCCCTGTGGGACTCCCATTGTAACAGGCCGCGGCTCAGATACACTATTTTTAATTACAACGCTCTGAACACGTCCGGTCAGGTAAGAATTGAAAAAATCGACAGTATTGTCAGAGAATTTGTAAATCTTAAGTTTATTTAAAAGCAGCTGGAAATCAACTAAATCAAATGCTTTCCTAAGGTCGTAAAATATTGCCCCGGTTAATTCACCAGCATTCATATTTCCTAACCAGTTATCAATTATTTTAACAAGGGCCGTTTGACATGAATGCAACTGTCATTGATATGCTAATGTCAGCTGGAAACTGTCATTGCATTGCATTATTATTATCTGCTCATCTTCACTAATGGTGAATCGAAATGTTTAGTAATTGCCGATAATGACTAGATAGGCAAGTACTTTTAAATATGTGTGATCAGCAAAACATATGATTAAACTTTGATATCGCCTTGATAACTAGTAAAATATTTAATTCGCACTTATCTGAAGTAAAATTATTCATGTATTGGTGGTTATATACTAGTAAACATAGTATCACGTGACTGCATTGTTACCCAAAATCGGTTAATAATAGATAATGTTTAATAGTTGCTGTCAACCAAAAACAAAACTAACCATCCCACCCAATCCAACTGGAAATATCAAGTCATACAAAATCTTAATATTTAACGGTTTGCTTTCAAAAGTTTCATTTTTTAATTACAAAAAAATCTGAATTTTACGATTGTTTATTAGTAAAAAATATAAAAAGTCGCCAGTACCGTCGATAAACTGTTTGAAAATTACACGTGCGATGTTTATTTATGTTCATTCCAGTACCATGTAGTATTTTGATCTTAAGATTCCGGAAGAAATTTTAGTTAATAACCTTTTCACGGGATATGCTTTCCCAATACATATACCATATGCCTCTGTGTAGTTGTGAATCATTTCATAGCCCTTTTGCCCGTAGCTTGTGTCCTCATATATAACTGTTACATAGTTCCAGGTAAAGGTTCTAAAAGGTAAAAAAGGTAATTACAACACACATCAAAGTTTCCTTAAGGACTAGCCATACAAAATCCATGCTGGCACACATTAGTAGCCATTATCTGTAGTACTTGAATTCAGAATAATTTTTCCGCCTGGCATAAATGCGAAAACATATACTAGGCGTATTCTGAAGAAAATAACCACTAAAATTTGAGAAACTACTTATAATTTGTCCGCCTGGCTTATGCTTAAGCAAAGACATATATTAGTTATATTCTGAAAAACTACCAAAATTTGAGAAACTACTAAGTTCCAGTTCAGTAATTATTCATTATTTTATTTTTTATTGTTTTAATATTACAAAAACAAAAACACGTTTTTAAGCGAATGGCAAGATGTAACGTACAGTATCCTTTAACCCATAAACAATAAAAACAGTAAAACTCGATATAAAAAGGAATCCCATGAAAAGAAAAACGGTAGATTTTACCATTAAATGTTAATATTGGTTTGAATAAACAATATGTACTTGTATTGGTTTTTAAAGACAAGTGATGATGCATCTTCAAGTTTCGTGTTTACTTTTGAAAGACTGAGTAACAGAACTCATGATAATTTAAATAAATTAAAGCTTTCCATCTAGTAATATAGAGCTAACATGAACTCTTAACACTTGATTCGGGGAAGTTATATGTGCATGCATTTTCTAAATGTAAACGACGGCCGTTACCTGAGTATCTCGACAATGGCCTTGGCTTGATACTTGTCTGAAGCCACGGTCCTCAGGAAGTAGTCATACCTTGTCATGTCGCTCAGTTCATGACTTGTAGCACCATAGCTGACCTAATGTAAGTTAAACAGAAAATATATCGTCTTAAAACGTTGGGCTGTTTACAATGATAAAATAGCATGTGATAAGTGCTGTGTGGCCGCTGTAAAAAGTCTCCTTGTACTTCACTTCAGCGTGGTTATCAGTTTCAGCAACCTCCCTTGATAGTAATATGCTCATTTCAAACCATGCAGAATTTAATACAGTCATGCGTTTTAAACTTGGAGAGAAACAAATACTCTGAAGAACAAAACTTAGCATATTTGTATATAAAAGTTCAGAAATCTAGTTTAAAATATTAGATCAGTCAACTTACTGCAGCTTTAAATATTTAAAAAAAATCTAATACACGATAACATACTTTAACATACCTGAGGAATCTTAAAAAGCCGCAAGAAATTAGCTAGCTGGATGGAAACACTTGAAGTCGCGGCCCCGACTACACCAATCAGCCTACCTCGACTCGGGTAACTGAAAGTATGAACTGTATACTTCACCAGCTTTTCAATGTTTATATATTCTATTCCAAAAAAGGTGAACTTTTTCGGTGATTTTTTATTAATTGCTTTTCTCCATGCCTTTATTTGGTATCAAAAGAGACTAGATCATTTAAATTCTATAGTTAATCTATATATTAATCTCAATTTTGATAACAATCACCGTCTAGCGGTCAGACCATTTAGCTACCCAGGGTATCAGGTCTATGTTTGTAACTGCCTAGCGGTCAGAACCTTTAGCTACAAAGGGTATCAGGCTGTGTTTGTCACTGCCTAGCGGTCAGAACCTTTAGCTACACAGGTTATCAGGCCTATGTGTTTGTCACTGCCTAGCGGTCAGAACCTTTAGCTACCCAGGTTATCAGGCCTATGTGTTTGTCACTGCCTAGCCGTCAGAACCTTTCGCTACCCAGGTTATCAGGCCTATGTGTTTGTCACTGCCTAGCCGTCAGAACCTTTAGCTACCCAGGTTATCAGGCCTATGTGTTTGTCACTGCCTAGCCGTCAGAACCTTTAGCTACCCAGGTTATCAGGCCTATGTGTTTGTCACTGCCTGGCGGTCAGAACCTTTAACTACCCAGGTTATCAGGCCTATGTGTCACTGCCTAGCCGTCAGAACCTTTCGCTACCCAGGTTATCAGGCCTATGTGTTTGTCACTGCCTAGCCGTCAGAACCTTCAACTACCCAGGTTATCAGGCCTATGTGTTTGTCACTGCCTAGCCGTCAGAACCTTTCGCTACCCAGGGTATCAGGCCTATGTGTTTGTCACTGCCTAGCCGTCAGAACCTTTAGCTACCCAAAGTATCAGGCCTATGTGTATGTCACTGCCTAGCCGTCAGAACCTTTAGCTACCCAGGGTATCAGGCCTGTGTGTTTGTCACTGCCTAGCCTTCAGAACCTTTAGCTACCCAGGTTATCAGGCCTATGTGTATGTCACTGCCTAGCCGTCAGAACCTTTAGCTACCCAGGGTTTCATGCCTGTGTGTTTGTCACTGCCTAGCCGTCAGAACCTTTAGCTACCCAGGGTTTCAGGCCTATGTGTTTGTCACTGAATAGCCGTCAGATCCTTTAGCAACCCAGGGTATCAGGCCTATGTGTTTGTCACTGACTAGCCGTCAGATCCTTTAGCAACCCAGGGTATCAGGCCTATGTGTTTGTCACTGCCTGGCGGTCAGACCCTTTATATGTTCCATATGTGTTTGTCACTGCCTGGCGTTCAGACCCTTTATATGTTCCATATGTGTTTGTCACTGACCGATATCAGTCCAATTATCAAAATAAGGTATACAAAGCGGATGAGTTTGTCACTGACTTGCTATCATTCCCGTTATCTGAGCGCAGGGTTAATTTTTTCGGCGTTAGCTGTCTAAGCTCACTTTTGACCTAGTTGTTCGACCAATGAAATATTGTAAATAAAACTTATTATGCAGCGGGAAAATCAAATAGATTATTTTGATTGGTTATAAGTGGGTCTCGTTAATGATTACCGTAACGATTTTTATATTGTGTGTTAGTATTTACCTTTCACTTATATGTTCGGGCATTTTCGTTTTTAAAAGCGATAATTGTATTGGAGAAAAAGATATTTACGGTATAAATAACCAGTTAAGTCAATTGATGGCTTAAATACGATTTTATATGGAATATTCATGGGTGTCAGGTAAACACTCGAGTACAATACACAGTGTAAAACGACAGAGAAGTGCTGATATTTCTGGTTCTTACTGGTTCATTCTTAGTTCCTTTAATACTGATTGTTAATTTCAAATCCAGATATTCAAATCGCCTTGGTGTAGTGGTTATCACACTCGCCTCTCAAGCGGAGGCCCCAGGTTCAATACTCGGAAGGGGCACATTTTTTTAAGTTAATTTACGTAAAAGTTGGTAGATTTCGCTCTTGTAACAAGTTGTTATTATTTTCACTTATTGTATTTTAA
This sequence comes from Corbicula japonica, assembly GCA_038501625.1. Classification (NCBI taxonomy): domain Eukaryota; kingdom Metazoa; phylum Mollusca; class Bivalvia; order Venerida; family Cyrenidae; genus Corbicula; species Corbicula japonica. The sequence goes on along the minus strand of JAZAYU010000017.1, from coordinate 2,686,658 downwards.
TAACATTTATTCGTCATTAGTACTAACTCTACAAGAGGTATTTTACTGAAACTGAATAAATGTACAGTTAATGTTAGACATTCTTCTTTAATCGACGTATTATCACCAGACGAAATGTGTGCACGCTCTTTATTTCTTTCTTTATTACATATAAAAATCTTCTCCATCAACGCCGTTTATCTTTTTTAAAGATATTTCTTGTTATAGATAGGGAACATAATGATTGTGTATTTCAATACCTGAACCGAGAATATGAGTTTAATGTAAAGGATTGCAAGTGTTTAGCCATCGAGTATGCTGAGTATACATAATAATAGGAAAGATGCCTGGCTTTTAAAAATGATTTTGTTTTTAACTAATAAAACTGTTCTGTTCATGTGATCAAAATATTATAACAAGACCTAAAAACATTTAAACACAATTTAGTTCAATACAGAGCACTGTATCGGAGACAATACTGATATAACTGTTGTATTAGGAAAGAGATAGATTACGCTTATTAATTAATTTCTCATTGTCAATTATATTTCAATATGACTGTCAAATGTTATCTTTTGCACGAAATGCAAATTATACGTAAGTAATGTCATCTGCAAAAAATCATGAGATCGTTTCAGGAAGTGACGTAAACGTCCTGCAGACATCTTTTTCCCCATGACTTTCCTAGTACGATATGAAATGTCTGCTTACCTTGGTGAGCTGCCATCAGAACACTGGAACAGGAAGTGACGTAAACGTCCTGCAGACACCTTTTCCCCCACGACTTTTCTAGTACGAGATGAAATGTCTGCTTACCTTGGTGGGCTGCCATCAACGTCCTGCAGACACCTTTTTCCCCACGACTTTTCTAGTACGAGATGAAATGTCTGCTTACCTTGGTGAGCTGCCATCAGAACACTGGAACAGGAAGTGACGTGAACGTCCTGCAGACACCTTTTCCCCCACGACTTTTCTAGTACGAGATGAAATGTCTGCTTACCTTGGTGGGCTGCCATCAACGTCCTGCAGACACCTTTTCCCCCACGACTTTTCTAGTACGAGATGAAATGTCTGCTTACCTTGGTGGGCTGCCATCAACGTCCTGCAGACACCTTTTTCCCCACGACTTTTCTAGTACGAGATGAAATGTCTGCTTACCTTGGTGTGCCGCCATCAACGTCCTGCAGACACCTTTTTCCCCATGACTTTCCTAGTACGAGATGAAATATCTGCTTACCTTGGTGGGCTGCCATCAACGTCCTGCAGGCACCTGTTTTCCCATGACTTTCCTAATACGAGATGAAATGTCTGCTTACCTTGGTGGGCTCCCATCAGAACATTGGAACATGGAATCAATGCCTAGAATGTACGTTTGTAACTTCACAAACTGGAGAGCACTGTCTAGTGCAACAGTGTCACTTCCACACGTGTCGTATACCATCACACCGAGATCAATACCTGCAAAGTTTTAAATAAAATAATATAAAAAGGATTGCTTAAAGGAAGAAAGAACCTTTACCTGGAAATCATCAATATATATCTCTATAATACTTATTTATGTCAGATTGAATATGCAAAAAAACCCCAACTAGAAAACAGTGAAAATCTAGATCGTCCATGCTGTCTGATTAGGATAACATTTTTCGCTTCTCGGTCAAAAATACTCTAATGAATCTTAAATCGTTCAGTTACCTTGGACACAGTTTAAAATCTGATCATAATATCACGGAAGGGAAAGCGTGGCAGGATCTCCACTGGTCACACAGGGGATATCCAGATGGTATCTCAGGGAGTTATATCCAAGGGAGCTTATTAATTGTTAATAGAAAAAGGTGAAATATGCATATCAGGAATCGCCACATTCAGAAAAACAGCCTCCCCACACAGCCAATGTGGTATATGATTCCTGAGGGATGAAAAGATAACAGTATTGAATGTAAGTACGGGGAGACGTTTTACGGCCGCCACACAGCACATACACAACTACTGTGATTATAAAAAGGTGCAATATGCACATTCAGAAAAAACAGCCTCCCCACACAGTCAATGTGGTATATGATATATGATAGGGATTGAGATAACACTCTTAACTATGCTTTTGAGAATATCGCGGAAGCGCAAGCTGTCTGGATCACTGGTCACAAATGGGATATCCCAGGATATGTTACATCCTACGGAGGTAAGTGTTTAATGGGAGGAATAAGATCATACTCTTACCTATGCCTTTGAGAATATCACTGTTCACGCGATCCCGAGCGAACAAAAACGCTTCTAGATTCTGAATCCCATTTTGGTCATTGATGGTTGACGCGCACTTGGCGCCACCTGTCAGGGCATGTACGGGAAACATGCCCCCGATGATAAAAGTACCGTTAATGTTAATAAAATCAGCTTCTTCACAAGTAAGGAAAGAAATGCAGCACAAAACGATGACGGAGAACGTATAGCATAGTTGTGAACATCCCTGCAGTTTATCCATGTTTTGTCATGTTGGTAGTGGACCAGTCGTATTTAACTTGTTACTTTACTTTACTTTATATTATTTAACATTGCTGCTTTTTCCTGGTATTCACAATTATAGTATTTACGATTTTATACTTCATTTAATTTTATAAATCTTTAGAAATTCACAAGTATCACTCAGTCCTATATATAACATTTAAACTTCGTACTATACATCCAAATCATTGGAGAAAACACACACATTTTATCCCTTGTTGACATGCAAATTCTATGATGGACAGTTTTTCGTATTAATAAGCTGTAGAAGACGTCATAAGCCTTACAAGTAACTCTGTACATCCTTATTGTTTCGAACTTCTTTTTTAAGCCAAAGTACTTGAATAACATGTCTCACACATTTCATAGCGCTTCTCAAGTACTGAAACATCCACCACCACTAAGCTGTGTTCGTTAACATGGACATCGACACCACCACTCATTATACCCACTTATTAATGTTACAATCATTATCACTTACAAACAAATAATATTGACATCCGTTACATGTTATCTGACTACTTCGATTGCAGTTTGTACTATCAAGGATTCATTTCTTGTCCACTAAGATTAATTTCATTGTTAGTTTATCTACTGCAACACGTTTAATTGAGATTAACCTAATAAATATCATTAGTTAAAACTTGAGAGTTGCTGCAAATTAAAACACTTTCTAAATAGTAGGCGTACTTCTATCTTTCAAACGAACGATGCTTTAAGGCATATACAGTGGATGAATTTGTCATTCTGACTACTTGCTTGATAAAAGTGCATGGTGGTCATGTTGTTTAACGAAAATTCAAATGAGACAACATTAACAGTTTCAGAAGAATATTCATATCAATATGGTTTTTTTTCAAACATTCTGGCTTGCATTACTTTAAAAACTGTTAATAAGCCCTCGTGGTAAGGAACGGGTGACCCTATTGCTTTGATTTATACATATCTTTAAAAAACCTATGCCGGGATTCTTCACTCCAAACTTCATAATAACATGTCAAGTGGTTTCTGAAGAGATGTTGATTGATGCAAATCAGTGACAGTATCAGGTTCAGTAAGGCTCAAGGAAAACCCTACATATTTATTCTTTACATTAAAAATAAAAGAAACATGGAAAATATTGTTAAACATTTATTTATTTTATTTATTAAGTACAAATTTTACATCAAAAATGTACAATGGCTTTAGTATTTTAGGCACAGCTAATGAAGACAGAGGCTCCGTTAAAATAAATGTTGAAAATAGGCTTACATTAAAAAACGTATTTAAGAAAATAATCGTATTCCGGCCAAATTTTAGTAAAGAATTATATTCTCAGTTAGCTGTATTAACATTTATTTTGCACAATTCAGACGAATACATGTTCCAATCCTCAGACACACACCAAAATTAAAATAATATGCCGTTTGCATCACATCTCTGAAATTCATGTTATGTTTCACTAAATAAGCCATATTAAATAAATACTTATCGACTGACTCCTCTACGCTAAATTGTTGTTGTCCTCTTAAAAGCATTCAAGAAAGATTACTCTTACCGTGAAATACGGTTTATCCTTCAGGGTTATTACCCTAAAATTACATTTACATAAAAGACAATGGCGTAGAGCTGGGTTGAATAATAGTGCCACCAGCTATTCTAAAAGTCAAACACTGAATGAAGGTATAGTAGTCTTTATACTCTATACCGTATTTCATTTATTCGTGTGCTTAATGGCTAGATCTGACAAACCAAGCTCATGAGTGCTATATAAAAATCACGCATGTTTTCCGTCCGTCTTTCGCGTATAATCCTGATTTCGTAACCTGTCCATATCTTTTTGTCATCCATAATTGGATTTCAAAATAATTTGGCAGAAGTGACAACCCGGGTATGGGGATGTGACGCGAACAAAACATATATTCTCTTCGTCAAAGTTAAGGTCACAGCAACCTTCTAAAGTCAGTTTGCTATTTAAGCCTCACTAATGATAATTTGTATATGGTTAATAATTTTTCCACGATTGCCAAATGTTTATTAATTTTGCAGAAGTGAACACTATAATATGAGGATGTGGCAAGCACTAGACCCGTGTACAGCAACTTAGTTTTCTTTGGAGGGAGATTGAAGATTTTAAAATATCTTGTGACGCTATCTAATTCTACAATTTTCAAGATACAGATTTGAAACTTTGAAAACTTTAAAACTTAAATAATGTGCACGGCGTATGTTAAGATGTGCCTGACATAATTTTCATTTAGCTCAAATTATTATCTCTGAAGAAGTGCAGGAATTTTTATATACAAATCTAAAAATCTACAGTTTTCAAGATGTTGATTTCAAACTTTAACAAATTTCCGGCTGTATAAAGGCATACTTGAACTACAGTGAAACCCCTCTATTAAGACCACCAGGACTGGGAAAAAGTGATCTTAATAGTGGGGGTGGTATTTATATGGTGATAGAAAATAGTGCAAAACTGTGAAATGGGACATCATAATAGTGGACTTATTAGGGAGGTGGTGGTAATTTTAGGGTGGTCTTAGTGAGGTCTTAATGAGGGGTTTTACCGAATACTTTATTGGGGATACGGATGGAATGTATAATGTCATGGTGGCTATGCGCTACCGCCGTACTACTATTGATCACTGTATTCAATGGTTTTCCATAAATTAGATCATGCAAATAGCTGTTGACAGCCATGCTTTTACAAGGACTATAATAAACAAGTAAGGTTATAATCAAATTTAAAATATTGACGAATTTTACTCATTTTCTCTGACCAGCAGCACAGACCAAGTTTTAAACTTGTTGTAAGAAGCCAATGAATCCAGTTTTCAGTTTATTCAAGATTTAATTAAAACAAAAGTAAATAAAACTGAATACTGTTAAAATGTTGTTCTTTAACCTAGTGCCCCATTTTTTTACCTCATGTAATTGTGACAATCAAGAAGTACATGCTCAAAAAGTTATGTGATACTTTGACGAAACACGCTGCCTCTATTGTATTAACTGCATTTACACTCAACCAAAGTTCTTATTGGTCATCAATTGTATATGTTTACAATGTATTCTAGTTTCGTTTCTTCCCTACGTCAAGAGAAGTTGTAGAAAGAACTGTTTTGTCTTGAAATCAATTCTAATGTCTTTTTAATCTTTATATATTGTTTTCTTAAATGAATCCAATACCATTAACTTACAGGGTCAAAATGAGAGTCTTTAATTGAAAGGGAGGTAATTTTAAAATTGGATACTTTAAAGGCAATTTATTTAAACAAATGTGCAGTTGATTAATAAGATTTTATGTGTTTTCCTACTAATGAGGGGTTCTATTAAAACAAAACAAGAAATCAAGAGTAAATTTCTGTTTGCTTGACCTATTTATGCAAGAAATGCATTTTTAGCAAAATTAAGGATTACTATAGCCAAACTGTTCCAAAGTCAATTATTAAAAGATTAAATCATAAATTGAAGACTGTTGTTGGCATATGATCATAAAAAAGTAAATTCAATGTCTTTCTAATAAAAAAATACAGTCAAAAAGTGACCAATTAGAACTTTGGGTGAGTGTGTATTGTCTTTCAAACAAATAAATGCATTTCACTGTGTCTAGGTCTAGTGTAAGCCACTAAACAACAATAGCGTATAAAGACGACTACGATATTATGCACTTTATATCAATATGTAAGTTAAAGTTACAAGTCTTACAGCAAATGTTGATATGCTTGAACAATACTTATTGCTAATCATTTAATATCTTTTTTGTTTGTTTTTAAACCCGTTTCATCAGTTGGGACAGGCTTCACTCAAGCGGATTTTGTCCATGGCATTTTACATTGTTGACATCGACTCGTGATTGTCTTCACAATCACAAATCCTGTTCCCTGTATTGTAGCAGTTTTTTTTTCATTTAATTTGGGAATCAGTGAATCTTGTCCAAGGTAATCCGGATTGTCTGGTTCCTGTGCGAGACTTGTTACTGTGTGTATAAATGCCCGGAAGATACATTCTAGCAGCAGAACATTGGATTAAGACAAAAGATCTTTAAAAAATTCTATTACTTTTTATTAGATTCTAATGTTTTATATGTTTGTGTGCTTTTGCATGCAACATTGTTGAGCCAATAAGTGGGTTGGAGTTGTTTCACCAAGACAACTTGTATTTGTTTTGTGATATGAGAACCTGTTGGGGCAAGTGTGAGGTTGGTGCACCCTAGAACCTGGTTTAAACCCCCAGTGGCAATTTGATTTGCCACTGACCGTTCCAAGGCGGTAACCCCTCGGGTTCTCATGTTTGTTAATTGTTCGTGGTGTCTCTTTTGAAACTGATCATTTTATTAACCGTGCTCTCTCCCTCTCTTCTTCTTGACTGTGTGGGGAGGCTGTTTTTCTGAATGTGGCGATTCCTGATATGTATATTTCACCTTTTTGAATATTATCGTATAGATCATAGTGTGCATTACTATGCAGTTATTGTTTGCATTATAAATATGGGTGGGAAGGAGGGGAGAAGACAAGATTTCCCTGGATGTTGAACAAGTCCTTGTCTCGGCAGTCTGTTTCGAACCTTTAGTATTAGAGCATGTCGGCATGCACTTAACTAGTACACGCTATTAAAGAAAGTTAAATCAGTTTTGATTCGAACTCGTCACGTTTATTTACATCTCAAGAAAGCAAATCCAGCAGTAGCAGTACTCGCATGAAATAACAATATTTTGTTCCGTTTTACCATCGTTTGGGATGGATCAAAATTGTATTGTTTATTAACTCAAACAAGGGCTAGGCTGCGTGGGCAGTTATATTCATTTCCATTACTGCCAATGAACAGGCAATCAAACCGAGCCTTTCCCTTTTCATCTATTTGAGAATTATTTTTGACCCAGTTTCACGTTGTAAAGAAGATCATTGCGATTGTTGAATATACTTGGCTGAAATACAGATCCCTATCAAGTGTTGGCAAACAAAACTGAAACTAAGAAGTCAAAAGACCCTTATACCCTTACAGAGCTTTCGAATGAAGTCAGCTATTTAACCATATGATTTAGTGTTCTTCAAATATGTCGTCAGTGATCTAGAACACTTGCAACTTTTATCAATGTTTTATCACATGTTTTGAAAACCACCCAAGACAAAATCCTCTATTTTTGCCGTACATCTTATTTCTTACAAACATAAGTGTTTTCAAGATATGATATTGAGTCCGTTAAAAGAGAAATTCAAATCGTGATTTACTTCTTTAAAAAATAACAAATCATTCAGTTTATGATTTGTTTTCTTCAATATTTATATATGTTAGGAAAACGGAACGTCATAATATTCCTCAAAAGACTAATTAAATACTCTGCCAAAGTTTCATATTGAACTAATGTTATAAATCAAGTCAATATCATAAATAAAAGTTAACTAAGACTATTATGCCAGGGCTATAAAGGCAAGTCATAGTTTACTACATTCTGAATTCGAACACTAGAGTTAGGGCATATGCTTTTTATCAGACCTTGGACACAATAATGAAGCAAATATATTTAATAGTTTTCGTTGTTGCAGTGCTAGCGCAAGGAGAAGCAGAAAATGGGAAAACTTTCGATCTGCGTTGTACATCAGGAGAAATTTATCTTCTCGAGAAACTTCTCCAATACGAACAGAAACAACACGAACATGATCATTTGCTTCAAGATCTGAGAAATCAAAACCAAGGTTAGAAGAATATGTTAAACTATGTGTTTCTGTGATTCGATATGTATATGTTATATTAAATAGGATTAATTTTATCACCTTGTCAATGAATATCAGATGAACGCGCCCGGTAAACACTGCCTCCTTCACAAAAAGTGATGTTAACAAATCGATGTATCTTTTACTCCATCCTGGAGGCATTGCGATATTTTTTATAAGAAAACCTTACTTTACTTTCTTTTAAAAATCGAAGAATGTCAAAAAGATATTACTTGACCTCATGTTCGATACCAACCTGATATTAGAGATGGGCTTGTTTACAACTGTTACAATGCAAAAGAAACACACTTTCCAGTTCTGTCTATTAAAATGCTTGATTTTGGTACCTTAAGGTGTTGTCTGCGATATGCAGGATTAACATTCTCAGATCCCATGTCAAAATTCCATTCTGTTTAGTCCGGCGCATCGTTTAATCTGAAAATACCGCTTTGAAGTTCCATGATCGACGTCGTATGCATTCCATCGTTTGGGGTGGATCAAAATTGTACTCTTTATTGGTGTAAATATTGAGTTGCGCTCAATGCTAGGCTAGGCAGCGTGGGCAGTAATATCCATTTCCAGTACTGTCCATGAATGTTCAATCAAACCGAGTCTGCAATATTTTCATATTATCGTGTTCGGTGGCTTGCAAAGTTCCCTTTTCATCTATTTTTTTAGATTTTAATAATATACCATACATACTGTCCCCGCTTGGTCTCTGAACGAAACATATAACATATTGAAGTATTTCCCCAGCTGGGGGCGAACCAACCACCCCCCAGCAGGACACCCATCCAGGCATTGACCGAGCAAACTGTTGCTGAACTAGTTTTGACAGTGGGTACACTTCAACTACGTCGCTGAAAAGCTAGCTCAACAGCGAGGCTGTTGGAAGTGACCTTATGCTGTCGGCACTACACTCTACTCTCCCCTCCTTTATCTTTCGGAGCTTAGGCATCAACCGCACAGACCCGTGGACTGCAGTTTCTAGCCTACCCCAGCTCCGAAACAATCACATGGACTCGTCAAGCACGCACTTCTGACACCAGTGAAGTAGTTCCCCAACTGGGGGCGAACCAACCACCCCCCAGTGGGACACCCATCCAGGTATTGACCGAGCAAACTGTTGCTGAACTAGTTTTGACAGTGGGTACACTTCAACTACGTCGCTGAAAAGCTAGCTCAACAGCGAGGCTGTTGGAAGTGACCTTATGCTGCCGGCACTACAATATATATATATATAACAGCTTGATGTATTTTCGCGAGTGACTACACCACTCGTTAACATGCAAGTTTCGGAGCACTCTCGGTGAAATATCTTTCTACATTACAATCATTTTTATTATTATGGTAAAAACAAATATCTATAATTTTAAAATGATGAGAGTGAAATATGATATATCATTTGCATTTAAAAGATTTGACATTTAATTTTCTTTCTAACAGCACTACAGAAGACTATTGAATTAGAATCCAGAGAAAGATGTGAGTAGTAAGTTGTGCGCCCAAAGTTATAAAACTGAGCATGGAAACCAGTCTCAAATCTCAAGCATCTGATTGGCTGAAATGATGACTGGTCGCTATTTCAGCCAATCAGATGCTTGAGATTTGAGACTGGTTTCCAAACTCAGCTTTATAACCTCCAGTCGTGTTTTACGCATTTCTTTTGTCATTTAGTGTTTCACGAAACGAAACCAGGATATGTATCAGAATTGAAAAGAAGTAAAAACATATTCAATATTTCACTAGAATTTTGATTAGTTATGTCTTGTTAATTAAAGCACTTGCTTTATGAAGAGTAGCATTTTAATCAAAACACACTGCGAGTATCAACCAGTAAAACACAATTATGTTTAATTAGGCAATTATGAAATCAATGTCTTATTTGGATTGGAAAAGAATATGCATGGTTTAGTACAGATAATTTTCCTCCTGAAAAAGACAGTTATGTGTTATATGTATTTCGAAAATTTAGACCATTCCAAGACATATCAACAAAAAGAAAATTAATATAATCTTGAGTTATGTAATTGCAAGCATGTTCTAAATATGCAACATCATTTTTTAAACATGGCTTAATGTTTATTTGTATTTAAGGCAGAAGTGGACGCCTTCACGTTCCGCAGTTGAATTGTACGAACTCTTGTGCGAATACGTTTATAATTGTTTTTAACCCGCCATTTAGCAGACGGCCTCCTATAATGATGGCAGGATTTTCAACACTTAATACTTTTAAGGATGCCAACCTTAGAATCTCTTCAAATTGGTCCAACGTAACCACGTCCTCGGCATCATTGACTGTTAACACATGGGGAAACTCTCATGTCTACTATGCTGTCGTGAGTTGGATTGCTTGTCCGAGTTTATAAAGGCGTGTTGTTTGATGACAAACATGTGTTTCATTAAGGGCTTACCACGTTCATCTATAAAAAGAAAACTACCTCGCTTTTTTCTTTAATGTTCTAACGTGTCTTACCATATGCAAAATAAAAATACAATAATAACATACATTCGTGCAAAGTTTCTTTGAACGGCATTTTGCCATTATTGAGATTTTTATAATTTTCTTTTGGGAGGAGTGTGGTAAGTCCTTAACCTTTATCAATAATACTTCTGATATGTGTAATCCCAATTCAATCAAATACGGAACAATCATGCACTTAAGGAATAATTATCCCAACTAAGACAATCTTGATTGAGAGAATTCCATGAATATAAAATTTGAAAACCCAGATACATGTACATGTATATCTTTTGACTACCTTTCATCAGAAAATTAACGTTTAACATTTAACAATTTATTACAATGTATGTACATGTATAGAACTAGTTCATGGTATCTCATCTTTTCCCCAGATTTATACAGTAGTTATATAGTTGTGGCTTTGGGTTGTACAAAAAATGCTTCATTCTTTAATTGATCTTTAAAAAAAACAACAAAAAAAACAACAACAAAACAATTTACTATTTTAACAGTAACGGTAAACATCGCGGCAAACATATTTCCATTCAACTTTATTTAAATGTGTTAATAATTTATTGTTTAATGCTAATGTTGTGTAATAAGCAATTGAAAAATCCACAAATTTAATAAAAAGGAGAATAAAGAAAGGAACGTGTTTAGAAAATTACGGAATATGTTTATTCTCGAAATAACTTTTTTAAAACCCTATAATCCAGAAATAAGGACTCGTATGTTTTTAGGTATTCGTATTACATGTAGTGGCTCCATTATTATTTCAGTAATACAAACTTTTGCAAGATTACTTAAAACTAAATTTGCTCTGTTGTTGATAATCAACGACCATCAGCGGCGTCGCGGTGGCAATATAGACAGGTCGGTGATCATACGGCATTATCAGAATATGACATAGAACAATTGCTCTCCTTCTTTATTTCGTTGTAACGCAGACTTGTTACCCCCACAAATTATAATCTTTGATCCCTTTGGGTAACAAAATATAGATTGTGTAATTTAAAAACGTTATAGAGTAGCAAAGATCTTTATTTCAATTGTATGCATATGTCGTTTGTTATGAGCCAGACATAAATAAAAACTTAAATAAAAGAAAAATGAAAAATCTGCTTTATTAAAAGATGTCAAACAACATTTTATAAAATATTACTTTAATGGTTTTGTAAATGTTAAAACGCCGTAATTCTTTTTTTACTTATACTTGGAGCCTAGCAGTCGTCATTGATCTCTTAAAAGTCTAGTATTTCGCCGTATGTTCTGATTTGTTAGGGGCTATTTTAACTTAAATTGCAATGCAGAGATATAATGATTTATACTTAGCCATAATTTGTGTTACTTTTCTCTCTTCAAATAAACTATTTAGACAATTTCCTTTCGTGTGTGTGCGTTATGCTGACTTTAACGAACTATAATTATTATAAATCAGTTCTTATCAGTTTCAAACTTGAAACCTCTGTTATTTTTAACCTGCTGAATTCATAAATAACATCTTGTAAAAAACATATTGCGAACATGTTTGTTATTATATGCATTCATACAATTTGACTTGTCAGGAAGGAGTTAGAAGTTTGATTCCTGATAATGGCTTTGCAATGCTATTAGCTTCTTATGTTTTATATGTTTGTGTGCTATTGCAAGGCAACATTGTTAAGCTGATGGGTGAGTTGGAGTTATTTTACTAAGACAACTTGTACTTGTTTTGTGATACGAGAATCTGTTGGGGCAAGTGTGAGGTTGGTGCACCCTAGAACCTGGTTTAATCCCCCAGTGGCAATTTGTTTTGCTACTGACCGTTCCAAGGCGGTAACCCCAAAGGTCTCGTTAATTGTTTGTGGCGTCCTATTTGAATTGACATACTTATATCAAACATTCTCTCTCTCTCTCTCTCTTCCTCTCTTCTTTTTCGCTGCATGGGGAGGCTGTGTTTTGTGAGTGTGGCGATTCCTGATATGCATATATTACTTTTTATATCCCTATTACACATGTTGTCTCGTTAACTACATGCTAATTTACCCTCTTTTAAAAAATCTAATCCTCCTCTGATTCTCACGTAAATCTAGGTGCTCTGGTCTCAGATCTTTGTTTTAGTACCTTCACAGTTTCACTGACCTTTTGTTTTGTGAGTTTGCTTCGAGTCAGTGTGCGGGCTTGAGTTAATTCACTCACCTAATTTGAAACGATTTGTCCATAACAGAAGCTGGCTGAGGATGTTTGCAATTGGAGAACACGATGACAGGGATAAAAGAAACAAATCGAGCTTCTTTGTTCTTTAAAGAAAAGATTTCAACATAAACCTTCATAAACTCTCAAACCCCTGCAACCGGCGTGCAACCAAAGAGGTAAGCATTGTGATAAACCGTAGGTGGGTAAGATTGGGAACAATAAATCTCTTACCTTTCAGTTGCTTGTTTATTCGCCAACTTCAGAACAACCACAGGGCACTCAAAATTTGATAAAGGGCAACCATATCACGACAGCGATACGAGTAGAATAACAGTTCGACTAGGAATTGTTATTAAGCAGTTTCTGCTGATAACATACTTAAAAACATTTTACTATTCTGGAACTTGAAACTCCACTATTTCTTATATTTCTGCCATCATGTAATTGCTGATTTGACTGCAGATGCACTAGTCTCAGTAAGGTCATTGATTAACACTTAACACTTTTTATTGACAGTGCCATAAGCTTAATATGTTTTATACATTTGCGTGCTTTTGCATTCCACATTGTCGAGTTAATAAGAGGGTTGAAGCTAATTTTACAAGTATTCTTTGGTCAAGAGTTAGGCGCATCTTAGAACCTGGTTTTAACCCCTATTGGCCAATCGTTTTGCTAATGACCGTTCCAGGGCTGTAGGCGGTAACAACTCCAGTTTGTATTTACATTATTAATTGTTTGTCATGTTTGTGGTGTATTAGATCTATTTTAAATCGATCGACTTATAACCAATGTTCTCGTTTTCACTCTGGTTTTAATTCTATGGGGTCGCTGTGGTTTCTGAGTGTGGCTATTCGTGATAGGTATATTTAACTTTTTTTAATCTACTAGTAGATTAATTGCGCATGTTCGCATTCGTGTCATTTTTATCCGAAAATCGTACATGACTATAATATTATTAAACAATATTATATTAAATACAATCTAGTAACGGAAAATGCAGATTCAGATCCTGCAAACGTCATGTTTAAATCGTGTGTTATTTATTTCTTAAGGGATTCTCTGTTACTAACAAGTTATAAAACTTATGAATAAAATTCAAAGTCACTGGCCAGTTCATGCTTTTCCATAATTTTGATAAATCAAATACCAACATACTGATCATATCACGTCTGATCTTTTACCCATTTCAAAGTTCACACTATAAGGATTACATTAAGCATATTAAGAGAGCAAGTCACAGTTAAAACCGAACTAGTGCCGCTACAATGGAAACAATTTACAAAAATCTGACTCAAAGCCACATAAAATCAGCTGCGGTTTATAAGGATGATGGATTGAGAACAATACCAGATTGCCTGCGTTATTATGCTGAAGCTCTAGAGGACCAGGAAATGTTTGTGTTTGCGGACTGGGACGGTGGACGACTGGCAGTCACATGGAGGGAGGTATACGAGAAATCTGTAAACGCAGCAAAGTCACTGGTTAAGCTTGGCGTCCGTAAGGGAGAACTGGTTGGTATTAACATTAGACAGTGTGCCGAATGGTTGTATCTTGCGTATGGGGTCATGTTAGCTGGAGCAGCACCCGTGTGTTTATCCTTCACGTACAAAGATGGCAAAGATGTATTGGCATTGATGAAGAAAATGGAGTCATGCTCATTATTGGCATTAGACCCTGGTGAAGATGGAGAAAAGTGGGAGACAATAAAACGACTGGTGGATTCGTACATGCCGGATGGGACTGTTAATAGTAGCAAAATGCCACATTTAAGGTCAGTTAACACAATATTTAATAAAATGTAAGAGTTTTAAATAATAACATTTGCTGGCTTATTTTGAGATCAATGCACTTCGCATTCCGTATAACACACCCACCAGCCTATTACAATAGTAAATCAAATCAAAAGACGTTAATTTAAACTCGTTACTCATAGAAAATTATTGATCTGAAATTTGTATTGAATGTTCCACTATTACCGTCATACATGCTTACCAAACTACATTCTTGAAAGACCGAACTTTGTACAGCTTACTAGTGCAATTATTGCGCTCAAGGTGGGACTGGACGGCGTACATAATATTTTAACATAACTGTTCTTGAACGAATTAATCAAACTAAGTTTTGTTTACTTTTGTCGTAATAGGCTGCATTTTTAATATCAATAAACATTCCTTGTTCCGTGTGGCGGCCCTTACATTCAATCATTTATTAATAAGATATCATTTATAATCAGCACAATTGTTATGTTTGCTTATAGAACTTTTACAACAAACTATTATTTTATAACTAAGACCCATTTTGATATAGGTGGTTAATATTTCGCAGCAAGTATATCTGTATTGTTCAAGCACCATACGTGCATATACCTTCTGCTTTTAAAGCCATGACTTGGCGTCTTCTGTAAGACCCAGGTTTTGTATTCCTCGACATCTGCCATATTTTGGTATGGTAAGCTTCCTTTTCCCCCTGGGGGATATACGCCACTGTTCTTGAAATGGTATTTATTTAAAAATACTGCAATGAAAGTTTCATCATCATCGTCGCATGTTAACCAACGTTTTCAATTAACCCTTTACAGCTCCCTTGTGTAAATAGTTGCGCACAATCCGGGATTAGTTATGTACAGAATACATGTATGCGAAAAGAAACCTTCAATACTGGATGTTAGCTTTTGAAATTATTTCAAATTATTTCAAGCCATTCAATGGAATATATAACTTTTCTAGTGGGTACAAAACTTGACGGACGAAAATATGTCGGGGCACACTAAATAGTGTGCTTAATTGTGTCACTGTAAAAAAGAGTTTTAGTTGATGTTACCACTTTCGCACTATGTAACATTTTACGTAGCATTTATCGTCTCTTAAAGTTCTTTCCTGAGAATCACCGAACTCATAGACACAGAAACAATGTCTTTTTATATGCCTCCTTACGCTCCGCGGCAGATTAACCATATCACGCAATGTGTTTTTCAAAAATAATTTTTGTAAACCTGTAAATACATGTAAAGATTAAACTAAGTTTGGAGAAAATCGTTCATAAAATATGATATAAAAAGTAAGTACATTAAATAGTGAATGAGGTAAATGTTTAAACTGCTTTGTTTTAATGTAAATCAGCTATAGCCTTAACGTAACTACGTGTATTTGTTTCTTAAGGTACCTGATTGGCTGCGAACACGGAACATCGACAGTCATGGAAGGCGTGAAACATCTGGACGAGTTGGTTACAGAGGATAGCTCAGGTTACAGCCTACCTGATATTCATGAGGATGACATTGCTTTCATGGTTCAAACTTCAGGTAGCACCGGCCTACCGAAGCTTGTTGTGCATACTCACAAAACAGTTCTGCAAACAAGACAGTCGTCTGGTAGTGGGATATTTGACGCATCGGTTATTCAGTACAACGACCGTCCATTTACATGGATTAGCGGATTTCCTATGAACGCAGTCTTTGGCATGAAGAGGGTAACTATAAATGGATTCAGTCCCGAGCCTGTCGACAGATTGTCAGCTATGGTGAAGATAATACAGAGAGAAAGATGTACCGACTATGCTGCTCTGGTTCCACAGATACATGATTTCGTGAAATATCAAGTATGCTGCTTGTTTTAAATTGCTTGATTTTTTTCTATCATTTTTTATCTAAAGATTTTATGTTGTAAGCTTCTTATATGTGTTTGTGAATATATGTTTTGTGCAACATTGTTGAACTGATAGGTAAGATGGAGTTATTTCACCAAGACAACTTGCACTAATTTGTTCATGTAAGAACCTGTTGGCGCAAGTGTGAGTTTGGTGCACCCTAGAACCTAAGTTAAAAACCCCGCTGGCATATTGTTTTGCCACTGACCATTCCAACCCCTCGAGTTCTCAATTTTGTTAATTGTTTGTGGTGTCTGTTTTGAAAATGATCATTTTATTAACCATGCTCTCTCTTTCTCTTCTTCTTTGCTGTTTGGAGAGACTGTGTCTTCTAAATGTGGCAATACCTGATTCGTATATTATTTCACTTTAAAAGAAAACAGGGATTGTATTTAGCTTTTTCACTAATTTAAAACTCTTGGTTTCAAATCAAACTAAGTTTTGTGCCTATCACGTCTCTTTTCTCAAAGTCTTGTTATCAAATGCTTTAATAGTTAAAATCCTTATTCTGGATAAAAAAATAAAATGTATATCGAAAGGGATTTCACTTTGCAGGATTTATTGCCAGAAAATTGGCCGCTAACCACGGTTCTAACAGGTGGTCAGCCATTGACAAGTTGTCTGACAGAAGTTTTCGGTAAATTGGCTCCGTCTCTCACAGTTGCGTACGGAGGTTCGGAATTTATTGCTTTCAGCACAGGGCGTATTGATAATAAAGACAACTTCAGGGACTTTAATGCTGGAAAAATGATAGATATCCCCGGCTACGAAGCCAAAGTTGTGGATGACAATGGCCAGATAGTACCGGTTAACACGAAAGGAGAATTTTATTTTAAAACGCCGACTATGTTTAAAGAATATTACAACGATCCGGATAAAACGTCAAAAGTAATGACTGCAGACGGATGGTACAAGACGGACGATATCGGCATGATCACTGAGGACGGCCAAATATTCGTGTATGGTAGGAAATCTAACCTGATCATATCAGGTGGCTTGAATGTCATTCCAAATATAATTGAGCAGGTGATTGAAAGTTGTCCAGGAGTGTCGGCTTGCATGATTGTGCCGGTGTCAGACCCTATTTATTATAAAGTTTTGTGCGCATGCGTGGTGAAGGACGACAGCGACCTTACCGAGCAGGATATACGCAAATACTGTCAGGACATTCATAACGACAAGCCAGGCATTTTCACTGTTTTGCCGAAATTTTACATATTTTTGGACGAACTTCCTCTTACTACTACAGGAAAAGCGTCGAGAAAAGATCTTACCTTGCTCGCAGAAGACAAGTTTGGACATAAATAACTCGTATTATAATGATATAATTTGGAACATATTCAGAAATTTGATTTTATAACTCATTTTATTTTAAAGCAATATTCAGAATATAATATTAAATTTTACCCAAATTGATGTTCCTGAATAGATAACAAGGATCGTTTTATTATTAATAAAAATATTGCCTGGCACACCCTTTTTTATTTTGCAACACACTTTTATCTGATATTTATAATAACATTTAATACAACAATGAAAGGCCATTACTTGTAATATTAATCAAGTTGCTAAACAGGTGGGAAAAGTAATAGTAGTAGTAGTAGTAATTGTAGTAGTAGTTGTTGTTGTTGCAGTTGCAGCAGCAGTAGCAGTAATAGTAGTAGGTGACTCTTAACGAAGTGAATAAATGCAAACATGCTATAGAATGTCGACTGCCTGGAATAATGCAAACTAATTATACAAATAAATCCTAATAAATTCTTCGCGTGTTTAATTATTTAAAACAGTATTTCCTAATGTTTTAAGTGATATTTAATATCTATTTCCACATTGTTGTAAATTAAAAGCCGTGTTCTTATAGTATTATATTAGTTTTATAAACGTATTTTGTGTCAAAATTCTAGTTTGAAAAATGGGTTGTCAATTAACGCCAGTGGCAGGTGGAGGATGAAAGCGGACAAAATACCGGTCGTAAATGAAAAGGGAATCGAGTGCAGAATTTTTACCAGGCACTACACAGCCTCTCTGTAGAAATTCCTATTCGATAACGATGCTGCCTTATTAGCGAAACACGGCAATTCATCACATGGCGACATGAACAAGAAATCACGTCTATGCATGCAATGTAGATACCAAAAATAGTTTTGCTATTTTATGTGTGCTAGAAAAATTGGAAGGCAAAGGTAACAAGAAATATCTTTAAAAAAGATAAACGGCGTTGATGGAAAAGATTTTTATATATAAGAAAGAAAGAAATAAAGAGCGTGCAAAATTTTTGTATGGCGATAATACGTCGATTAAAGAAGAATGTTAGACACATTAATTGTACATTTATTCAGTTTCAATAAAATACCTCTTGTAGAGTTAGTACTAATGATGAATAAATGTCATTAAAATACAATAAATGAAAATAATAACAACTTGTTACAAGAGCGAAATTTACCAACTTTTACGTAAATTAACTTTAAAAAAGTATTGAACCCGGGTCCTCCGCTTGAGAGATGAGTGTGATAACCACTACACCAAGGCGATTTGAATATCTGGCAAGAAATTAACAATCAGTATCAAAGGAACTAGAAAGGAGCCAGTAAGAACCAGAAATATCTTCACTTCTCTGTCGTTTTACACTGTGTATTGTACTCGAGTGTTTACCTGACACCCATGAATATTCCATATAAAATCGTATTTAATCCATCAATTGACTTAACTGGTTACTTATATTGTAAATATCTTTTTTCTCCAATACAATTATCGCTTTTAAAAACGAAAATGATTATCGCTTTTAAAAACGAAAATGCCCGAACATAATAGTGCCAGGTAAATACTAACACACAATATAAAAATCGTTACGGTAATCACTAACGAGACCCACTAATAACCAATCAAAATAATCTGTTTGATTTTCCCGCTGCATAATAAGTTTTATTTACAATATTTCATTGGTCGAAAAACTAGGTCAAAAGTGAGCTTAGACAGCTAACGCCGAAAAAATCTTGACAGAGATATTAAAGTAGAGGCAAACTGACGATTGCCCGGTATCTAGTTATTCCTGCAGCCGGTCTCGTCTAAGTCTTGACCATATCTAGTCACTGGACCCAGATGATTCTGGACGTGAGTTGAAAACTACAGGTAAGTCACGCGCAAGTCATGATTTCATCAAGCAGATGGTATTTTAACACTTAATTAATGTACGTCTACAGACATGATTGCAATTTCATCGATTAACAAGAAAATTATCTAAATCTCTCTAAATCCCTCTAATGAGCATTATGCCGTCCAATGAAACTATGCACATATACATGTAATTTATTTACATGCTTTTTTTATTTTGCATTTGATAATACGCGATAGAAAAGTAATTTAAGAAAAATAACTAGATCTAAAAATTCCCTAAGATTCTATTTCCTAAAATCCCCACAAACTTAACAACACACAAACAAATTGAAATGCATACATGAGTAATATAATACAAACAGCATTTGTGTCCTTTGGACTAAGACTCTGTTTTTTTATCCAGGAGCCGAAACTTTAACCGCGATTTAAAATAACCGAGGGTTAAGGGCAGCTGTAAGAAATATTTTTAACACATTTTTACGTGTATGTCATTAGAAACTTGATACTTTTGTACAAGTAAATAAACTAAAAGTGAATATTTATGATTTTTTTAAATTAAAAATTACATATTCCAAAAATTAACATCAGGTTAGTTTAACAAGCGGATAAAGTGTCCAACCACGGGCCCAAAGAGGGTCTTTATTATCTCATTTCCCGAATTATTTTCCTTGAATTTCATATATTGGTAACATTTTACTGCTTACATGTATGTGATACAGAATTATTATTCATTGTACTGATTTGGTGCTTGACAAGTAATTGATTACACCACTGTATTCAAAAGATGTGGCAGAGGTGATGTTTGATGTACCTGAACCCATTGTCAAATGTATGTCGTGATAACATTTCACTGCTTGTTACAGTAAACGCATCACTTTTATTGTATGTAGACACAAACCCAATCAAAGAGAATATACCCTTGTATGAATATTTAAGTCACAGAGATATTGTATTTTACTTGGAACGCCATCTTTATGGAAGGAGTTTCTCCATACGTAATTATCAATTACTGCTTAATCTTTTTATTTCGCGTATATCGCGCTACGGCAAGAGCGCGAAATTTTACCTCAGCGAAATTAAACCATTAAGCAGTGTTTCTTTATTGGAAAATACTGTTGCGCGAATTCATGCCCCCCCCCCCCCCCCCGCGAATTAGTAATTTACGGGTGTTGCGCGAAAATTCGACCTCGTGAAATTAAATGATACTACAGTAGACATACAAAAATACCCTTTAACGTAAAATTATAGACAAGTAAAAACATAAACCCAATATTTTCAGATAGGCAAGGAATCGATGATTTGACTTGAAGACTTGTGTAAGAAAATTACCCCACAAACCAAAAAAAAATCATAACAAGATGTTAAATATGTTAATATATACAACAAATAACAAGAAAGCAGCTTAAATCGCATACACGAGAAAATACTGTTAAAAAGTATAATTACATTTAGGATCAGTTGTCATCGCAGTTGTTGTGAGTTTAAAGTCAGCTCCTAAACACATCTAATTATTATAATGTATTCTACAGATGATATTATATCGTGATGGGGCACTTCATAAGAAAATGAGTATTTGGCGACATTGTTTGAGGATTAAGTTGTTACTCTCAGACTGTTTGGAAAGGAATTCCTTTTTTGTATTTATTTATACATAACAATTTATTTGTGACAAATACAATATAGATTTCGTTATTTGAAAGGAGATCTTGAAGTTTTATTTTTCCGATCAAAAGTGTGGCCAGTCTATCAGTTGATCATTTATATAATAAAATTTATATATTTATTAAATTGGAAGACAGCCATTTTTATATCGCAACTGATTAATGACTTGAGTCGGAAAAGGAAGTTAATAGCAACTGGTGCGCGCGCAATTACTATTATAAATATCTGTTACTGTTAATAATTTCAAACTTTGCACTCTGACCCTTTTGTAAAATTAAACGCCATACAAAAAGCCTTCAACCCTGCTGCTGTATGTTGATTGTTATAGTCGGGTATCACATGTCAAGTATTCTATAAATGTAAATTAATTTCGGTCGGTCTTAATCCGGAAGTCTATAATAAATGCGACATACCTGTATGCCTTTAATTATTGTCAATTTTGTATGTAATTAAAAACATCATTTATATTCCTACACTACACTTATAATTATAATAATTTAAATGTATTAGGATTTCAAACATACAATTTCATAAATTCGCCTGTTTTTTTTCGCCGACACTTTTCACCAGGGAAGGTTGGATACCGCGAACTTCACCACGGAAGTCGGGTACCGTGAGCCTTTACCACTTTTAGTCGGTAATCAAGTGTTTACCACGGATAGTCGTTTATCGTGCAATATTCGCTGTTCTCCTCAGCAACAAGTTCCGAATGGAAACTAACTAAACGGGCAAAATTAGGAACTACGCTTACCTGGTGTTGCCTTTGCTTTAAAGTGCCTCTAGCTGGATGCGAACCCGCACCGTCACGGCGACAGCTCCAAGCCCTGCAATTCCCGCGACGCAACCAACTGAGCTAGCTGGGACAACCCCAAAAAGGTTGATCGGATATTCCTGATATACGTAACACACTGCATGACATCGGTAACGGTATTTTTTACTGCTAACAGTACTGACTAAATGTACGGGGAGACTTTTTACGGCCGCCACACTGCACAAATAGCGCTAATGTGTTTAATATAGCAATCTGGTTTCTTGGTAATAATCAGATTTCCGGTTATAATAACGGATTGAACGGTGTGTGACCGACCCGACTAATCTTATATGGTGATTGATATATTGATCTTTTATTTCTTACAGCACGGGACATAAGTCGTTGTACACGATAGCTTGAACGATATGTTCCTGTTTGGATTCCGTACTTTAACCAATTCCACATATGTTTGCATTTCGAATAAAATACAACTCTAAGATAGCTGTTGTTGAAGCTGTAGGTTAAACAGTCAGAGATAAGAAGCGTATTCGATCACACTGGCATTTTTATTGTTCGCCATGTGACAGCGCAAAACACACTTGACATAATTAATTAAAATTACAAAATCGTATTCCTTATTAGTGCATTTGGTCATGTGATGGGTTTTTTGAATAATTATATATATATTGAGTCATCCAATCTTTATCAACACTGTTTTCGCTGTCACCACCAGTTAAATGAAACAAACGCTATCCAACTTACATGTACGATATCACACTTAGCTTGGAGTATATTGTTCCGTAACATTTATCTGACACATTTGAAATTGGAATGAAAACTTACATAATTATGAACAAAAAATTATTTTAAATTCATTTTTTTTTCCGCGTGGAAAAATGTCTTTTTCACCGAAGACGGGTTGAAGTTTCAAAACTTTGCACTTTTGTATAATATATCTCAAGAAAACACATGTCGGCAACCGATAGTATATTGTGATGCAAATATTTTCTTATGATATTAATATGCAACAATTTTTCAATAAATAAATTAAATATAATGTAGATAGTGTCCGTCGTAGGAATTTTAAAGTCTAATTTTCGTTTTTAAACAACGGCATAAATTATGGTAATTTAATAAAATTCCTTTTTAAATTTATCGGATAAGCTTTAGTAAGTTAAGATGGATGCCATTTTTACATCGCGCTGTCTTCGTGTCTTAGCTAACAGGGGGTCAAACGTATTTGGTTTTTGCGGAAAAGTAAGTGAGGGAAATGTTCTGTGCGGAACAAAATGGCGGAAAATTTCGTTATTTTGTGCATTTCTGGAGATATTTTGACCTGGTAAGTAGGTTTATATTACTGTTATCGAAATATAAATACGCCTACCCGGAGGCCAGATGTGTAAGCTCCACTCGGTTTTTCAACCTATGTTTCTAGAGGCATTAACAAAAAAGTTATTGAATGTATAAACTGAAAGATTGTTTGTTTACAAAGTGAAAATAGAAAATTGCGTGACTTGAAACTGTGTTTTTAGTCAAAATATACTGTTCTCGGACCTATTTTAGCTAAATTATTACCTAGTTTTTGCATATATTTCTTCACGACGGCTTTTGCACTATACATGGGTACTTACTGACCAATTTTATTAAGTTCAAACATCTTAAATGTTTGCCGTGGAAGTGGTAAGCATTTTTTGTTCGGTGCAGAATCTGAATAACACACTCTTATGCGTTAGGCTTAATATTAATACAAGTGTTAGTAAGACAAGAGCTGGTAATAAATGTTAATAATCAAAACAAAAGCAAATTTGTTACCCAAACATACGGATGTTCTTAGCTATATATAAGTACCTGTACTGGTAGTCCAAAAAATAGCGACACACCTCTAAATTAAGATGTACACTACACCTCTTTTTCTTATCCCAGGTGTAGAGGTGCATCTCTCTTAATTCAGAGAACACCTCTATTTCATCGTTTGGACATATAGGAGCACCGCTTTATTTAGATCTGCACCTTGAAATAATGAGTTGCGACTCTAAAAATAAAAGCGAACCTTTTAATTAGATATACATATATTTAATAGACATAACGACTAGAACAATGTTACTTTTGACCCAAATAGTACTTTATTTATTTAAACATAACGAGTCAAGTAAACAATCATCATTTAAGGTGTGGTTGTGCCACAAATACGCTTCAAACGTTTGTATGGCGTGCCTCGAATTGTCCGTTTTGTGCCCCTCTTCTCAAAAATGCAGATGAGACTTCTTCTTATATCTTGGCATCGTGAATTGTCTCGATCTGAAATAGGTACAGAAACGTATGTTACAACGCCATAACCATTTACATACAAAGGTGCGCCTATATATTTATAGGTGCGCCTGTATTTTTTTGGTAAAATACTACTAAGTACTATAGTACTACTAAAAAGTAATAATCTAATAAACACACATCAAGAGGCAGAATAATATACAAGCAAGTGTATGTGGTAGGTAATTTTGCATAACAAATACATGAGACATTCGTAATTGGGTAACAAATTGGCTTTTGTTTTCATTATTAACATTTGTTACCAGCTCTTGTCTTACTAACACTAATATTAACGCATTCATGCAAGTTTGTTATTCAGATTCTGCACCGAACAAAAAAATGCTTACCACTTCCACGGCAAACATTTAAGGTGTTTGAACTTAAAAAAATTGGTCATAAGTACCCATGTAAAGTGCAAAAGACATCGTGAAGAAATATATGCAAAAACTCGGTGATAATTTAGATAAAATAGGTCCAAGAACGGTATATTCTGACTAAAAACGCAGTTTCAAGTCACGCAATTTTCTATTTTCACTTTGTAAGCAAACAATCTTTCAGTTTATACAGTCAATAACTTTTTTGTTAAGG
This sequence comes from Corbicula japonica, assembly GCA_038501625.1. NCBI lineage: Eukaryota > Metazoa > Mollusca > Bivalvia > Venerida > Cyrenidae > Corbicula > Corbicula japonica. Next base: position 2,661,781 of record JAZAYU010000017.1, on the reverse strand, counting down.
TCTACAGAAACATAGGTTGAAAAATCGAGTGGTGCTTACACATCTGGCCTCCGGGTAGGCGTATTTATATTTCGATAACAGTGATATAAACCTACTTACCAGGTCAAAATATCTCCTGAAATGCACAAAATAACGAAATTTTCCGCCATTTCGTTCCGCACAGAACATGTCCCTCACTTACTTTTCCGCAAAAACCAAATACGTTGGACCCCCTGGCTAAGCGCGCTTAAGATACAGAAAACGAGGCGGCCATTACGTAATCAACGCGGAAGATTTGAATAATTGTTATGTGTAAGCGAATATATCATCTTAATTTTTAAGTTCCACAAATGGCCCCGTGTGGTGCTTTTGCTAAAAAAATAATGACGTTGTTTTTGAGTACGTGATAATTCGTATCTCACTCGCGGAACTTCTACATGCAAACAAACGCACACATACAAATGTACAGCTATACAATGCGCGAATTTAGGACTCCCAGTCCTTTTTTGTACTATCGTACTATACTTAACGACACTGAAAACACAAGGTCGGGATAATTGCATTTTAACAAGAAAAATTTAAACAAGGAAAATATATTTCTTAAAAATATTTTTTTCACAGTTTCATAAAACCGAATGCATTACGGTCATGTAGACACCGAAAATATGAAAATTGATAGCATAATAAAAAGGTTATTGCGTAATAAAGACACTACCCTAAAAATCAAAAGCAACACTTTCGGCTAATTGTGACAACGAACAACAGGAAACAGATTGAACCAATTCATTGTCACAATCAGCAAAAATTGTTAATTTTGATTTATTAGGGCACTGTTTTATTACGCAATTACATTTTTATTATGCTATCAATTTTCATAATTTTGGGGTCTAAATGACCGCAATGCATTCGGTTTATGAAACTGTGAAAAAAATATTTCTTAAAAAATATATTTTCCTCGTAAAAATGCAATGAACCCGACCGTCCATTTTCATTGTCTTTAGGTATAATTCCGCGGTGGTGACATTCGCATTGTGCCTCACAAATTGACAGCACAATTATTGTATAAACAATAGACGCATGGATAAATATTTGAAGTAGCTGTTAAAACGTTCGTACGTTGTTTTTTTAAATATTGGCTTATTATCTATGTAAAAAATAAATAAAAACATGGAATTTATTTAAATGTGTCATTCTAGAATAGAATATTTATTTCGCATGTCTGAATTGAGTGAACAGAATACGACAATGGTTAAGTTGTTAACATGAACTTGAAGACTATGAGGCTAAAACTATTTTTTAACAAAGAGCACGAACATGTATAATTTTAATTGTACTGTTGACTTACGCATATTTTAACTTACTTATCTGTTTGATATGTTCCCACTTGCTCATAAAATCACGTGATTTGTTAATTATTTAAATGTAATTTATTTGCAATTGAGCTTGCGTTTAAATTAATGTTTTGTTTTATTTTACCCCTCCGTTGAAAAAAAAACAAACAAAACAAAAACAAAACCAAAAACAAACAAAAGCAACGGAGGGGCATAAATGCTGAGGACTAAGTTAGTACATATCTTCAATGGTCAGATTTGTAGTGACCATGTAAGTCATAAATCATGCATTCGTGTGACACATTGCACACTATTTTTTTTGCAATATTTCTTAATAAGTAAACGCTTAACAGATGGAGTGACAACCGAACTACATCAGTATATCAGTATAATGCGTTCAATCACTCGCTCAGTAATTTACAACATCGTAGGAAAACTACTTTTTATTTTGAATAAACAGAAGGATATTTGAAGCTCAGGGTATTATAAATTTAAATGCTGTAAATTAACTTCCGGTACGTGTGTCAAGTATTTACGAAGCCTGAAATACATCTGATGTTTATGTAATGTTACACTTCATATTGTTCATGCTTTGGAAGTAAGGTAAAGATTTTCTTTCAATGTATCTTAACTGTGTTTCTTGTTTTGTTGAATTCTTTTCACGTGTAATTACAGTTGTTGGTTACATGTTTAACTAAATAATACCACGAAAGTACGGTATTTTCAGTCGATTTCTTCTACGGGATTATTCACATGCTTATTGTTCTATTTAATCGGGTACATTGCGAATTTTTATCAAATGCGTACAGAAGACTAAAGGGACAACACGAATACGAATATTTTTCAGCATGTCTATATCCTTCCGAATAACATTTATAGAGTGAGAGACACAATAATAATAAAATAAGAAGTTTTCCTGAGGAAAATATATATACATGTTTTTTTTGGTAAAACGAGTTATAGATATTGATCATGATAAACGTGTTTGGTAAGCAAAGTATACCACGCACATACATGTACATCGAAATGTTATCAATCAACACATGAATAAAAATAATTATGACAGACCACACCGGACCTGCTCTGTTTTCTTAGAGCGCGAATCCGTAGTTATCATGATTTAAGAGTTGATAAGTAACTATACCGCTGCTGCAGTGACCAGTATTTTTCACTCAGTGAGCTGTGTTCTGGATTGTAAGAGTAACAGAGCAGTTGGCATTGTTATTGACTTCACGAGGGATGATCCGCGAATATTAGGCAGTGAACAGTGAACGAGGGTTTATTCGCAGATATTTATCAATGAGAAAAATTAAGACTTAGGCCGCTATTCCATACCTCCGTGTACGTGTCCGTTCCGCGTCCGTGTTCGTGTCCGCGACGTGGAACGGACACGGAGGTATGGAATAAACCCAGCGTTTTCTTTGGTGAGTGAAAAATCGCGGACACGGACGCGGACGCGGAACGGACACGTAGGTATGGAATATACCCAACGATATCTTTAGTGAGTGAAAAATCGCGGACACGGACGTGGACGCGGACACGGACACGGATCACGGAACCATGGAATAGCGGCCTTACCGTGTTTAATCCACGGTTACAAGATTATTGACCAGTGAGCAGAGATCTGGGCTGAAGGTTATAAAGCTGAGATTGGAAACCAGGCTCAAATCTCAAGCATGCTTAGTTTCCATGCTCAGTTTTATAACCTTGGGCACTGGTCTCTACGAATTTGATCAGTTATTCAGACTGTAATAGTGGTGATTAGTGGATATATTGTGTGTTGCAAGTACTGATACATACATTTCATGGTTCGGTGTTCCAGAATGTATCATAATTGTCATAAGAGTTTCAAGTTTGTTCTAAGCTATGCGAGCAATGATCCGCAGTAATTGAGACGTATTCTATATTGTATGCGAAATTGTTAAAAGCACTAAGAAGTAACGTTGTCGTGTACATTTTGACATGTAGTGGATTTCCCTTCTGTTTGCGACATTAAACACCCACAACACAACAGTGGGTTAAGAATCAAAATTTTAACGAAAAATTTCGAATGTGCCTTGTCAAACAATCAACACCGTTAAGTTAAAGTACTGGTGAGCAGTTGTAAATGTTGATCATTTTTCACGTTTAAACACCGATTTCTGTTAACAAGAAGCAAACCGGTACTCGAGTAATAAATATCTGCTTCATTCAAAGTTACGCTTTTCAACCGGCCTTTTTAAATTCCGTAGATTAACGTTATGGGATTTTAAACCAATGTTTAAGATACAGGTTTCCTAAATAAAATCAGTCAGGTTTTGAGAGCTTAAAATTTGTTCACGTTTAAAAAAAACGATTTAGTCACCGTTCAGAGAACACGGTCGGTCATGGAAATGATATGAATTCAAAAAGCATTAGAGAATTAGCATCTTTAAATTACAGGTCGTAGAGATTACATAATGAATGAATAACAATGTTTTGCAATCGCGTTTGCATACAAATTTTGACAATTTGGCCTTGATCGATTTCTTGATGTTAAAAGTCTCGAGTTTAGTATGAAGCAGGTTAACGAAGTCTTAATGTAGTTACAGACTACTGGTTGAAAATGAAATCTGGTATTTTTAAAAGAAAATTATTTTGAGAGAATATCGGGTTGTATTATTTTGAAGTGTTACTGTGTTAAAGTGTGTACGGTTTTTTGTTTTTGTAATGTTTTTAAATGTATTTATCATTAACTTATACCGGTATGCAAAGGCAAAGACACGTTGCGTAGAAAATGTCTAACTCGAACACATTCGCAATGGTTTTCTGTTTGCTTGTTATTTATATATGATTTTTAAAATTACTTTAACCTTTCATTTTACAAAGTTCGTTTTCTTGACATTCGCATTTTTACTGAAAACATAATGCATTAATTCATACATATTACAGCGAACATATATGCGATTCGGACTACACCGACACAAGAACAATGTAATCTTTAACCAACAGAGACATGGAAACGGGTGAAACAATTGTGTGCACCGAGCGGACGTATGATGAAAGTTATGCGACATCCTCAGACACCGAGTACGCCTCGGCGAAAACCGGACGGACATATGATGAAGGTTATGCAACATCCTCGAACACCGAGTACCTCTCAGCTTTTGAAAGAGCTGAAACGGAAGAAACTGACGAAAGTTCCGTACTAGCAGAAGTCGGAACCACAGCAACAATTGAACACACGGAACCGGTTTACACTGAAAGTTACATAAAATCAGAGGGAAAACAGAAAGGAGTTATAAAAGATGATGGATTGCGAACTATACCAGACTGTATACGATACTATGCGGAAATTTTAAAAGACAAAGAGGCGATGGTGTTTGCGGATTATAATGGCGGTCGAACTGCCGTCACTTGGCAAGAAGTGTATGAAAAATCTAAAAACACCGCAAAGTCGCTCGTTAAACTTGGCGTTAAAGTCGGGGAGCTTGTCGCCATTAATATAAGGCCGTGTCCCGAGTGGCTGTATCTTGCGTTCGGTGCCATGTTTGCAGGGGCAGCACCTGTCTGTATTTCATTTACTTACAAAGATGAGAATGACTTGTTGACATTGATGAACAAGATGGTGAATTGCACAATGCTCGTTCTGGATCCCGGCGTAGATGATGAAATCTGGAGTATCGTCGAGCACATGGTGGACTCCTTCTCGCCGGATGGCACAGCAACATGTCTAAATATACCATCTCTCAGGTCAAGTTATTTTTGTTTATTTTTTTTTCTAAAATCGGTTTTTATGGGTTTTTATTTTCTTTAACGTATATAATGTAATGTTCAATTATTTGCATATAAAATTGTTTTTGTTTTAATTTTCTTTCTAGAATCGGTTTTATGGGTTTAATGGGTTTTTATGTAAAACACAATTATTTGTAAATGTACATGGTTATAAAGGCAACACCAAATGCACCGCCGGAAAATTTAATTAATTTTTGACCTAGAGACAGGACACCTATTATCTTAAAAAAAATATAAAAATACCATTCATTTATTTCATCATTTCTAAAAATACTTTTACAGGAAAAGTTATTTTCAATTCAAACATGATATGACAAATGCAAAGAAAAGATTTTCGCAAAATTGTTTTTCTTATAAATACTCAAAATAAGAATTTTATTTCTTGAGACAGTTTTGTGAAAAGGACAAGTTTTTAACATGTTTCTTGTATAAATTGTTCATGTTGAGACCATATCGTCGAAAATAACTATATTTGATCTGTTGACACTTGGTCAGTTACTATGATTTATCTTCAAAACATAAAATATATAAATGACAACTTGACAGTCATGTGACAGATAATTTAAAATATTATACCTCATTTGCATAAGCCCTTCTGTATTTAATATGACGTCATCCAGTCCATAAATCGCATATTGACCGGCTATCCGGTCCATAATTCTTATATTGACCGTTTTTGATTACTTCAGAATCTAATATAAGAATAATTATCTTATAAAGTGCGGGTCTGTTGCCTAGTAATATTTAATTTGATTAACAAAAATGGAATAGTAAAAGGCGTGCTTTATATGCCTGATGGCTTGTAAATAATAAGAAATCTGTATGGGATTTTTTACACACTGAACAAATCAAATTATTATTTAAAAGCAAATTATAGTAAAAATGACAGCAACAAAAGATATGAAAGAATTTAGATTCGGTATAATATAACAAATAAAACATGGCATTGAGGGCAATATGCAAGTTTACGGACTGGTTGGTCAGACTGAGGAAGGTATATGGCCCGAAGCGCAGCTGAGGGCCATATACCTTCCTCAGTCTGACCAACCAGTCCGTAAACTTGCATATTGCCCTCAATGCCATGTTTTATTTGTTATATTATACGTGGTCAATATTACAAGGTTTATATTGTTATTTATCCTGTTTAAGATTAGTTTTAAGGACCCACTACACTTCTCCCCTGAACGTTCATCGATAAAAAGAAAATTATCAAAATCTTCTTTTTATCAATGAACGTGCAGAGAGAAAAGTATAGCGGGCCATTAAAATAAAACATCAAAATCGCACTAAAAAGATCGGTCACGTGACCGTCAAGTTATCTGTAACTGATTATAATACATGTATGCATATCTGTCGAAATCATGTTTACCAAGCCGACCTTTTCACGTACAACCAAAGAAAAAAAAGACCGATATACATGTAGAGTGAATCAAAAACGAGTAGATAACTAAGGTGAAACAAACTTGAATCACACTGTCGCCAAAAACCAACTACATGTATTTTCATTTGGGGTGTTTACCAGATAACTTTTATTTAAATTTTCAGATACGTTATCGGACACGAAGTAGGTGAGACCACAGTTATGGAAGGGGTCAAGCATCTGCAAGAGTTAATAACAGATGACAACTCTTCTATTGATTTACCAGAAATTCACGAGGATGATGTTGCCGTGGTAGCCCAAACTTCCGGGAGCGCTGGTTTACCGAAGCTTGTTGTGCATACACATAAATCCGTTGTATACACCAGGCATATAACTGCCGGGTCCTTGCTTGACGAGTTGTTCATTCTTTACAATGATCGCCCGTTTAGATGGTTTGCTGGATTTCCTTTCAATTTTATAATTGGCCAGAAGAGGGTGACGATGTCGGGGTTTAGCCCGGAGCCAGCCGACAGAGTGGCGAGAGTGGTTGAGGTTATTCATAGGGAAAGGTGTACTTTTCTGTCCGCCCTCCCGCCTATGATCCATAAGCTTGTTGCCTACCAGGTAACCCAGGTAACCAAACAAATCAGAACCATTCAACATTTGTTACCCATTCTTTTGTCTGAAGTTACGCAGCTGAACATTGAATGGTATAAATCTGAAAATACCACATTGAAATTTCCATGTTTACCGCCATATGCACACCATCGTTTTGGATGGATCAACATAGTTCTGTTTACTATTGTAAATATTGAGTTTCTTTTCAACCCGGGGCTAGGCGGCGTGGGCAGTGGGCAGTATTATGCATTTCCATTTCTTCCCATGAAAAGGCTCAATCAAACCCAGCCTGCAATATTTTCATTTGTTTCGGGTTCGATGGGTTCCAAAGTTCAATTTTTTTGTTTCGAAGCTAAAAGCCTTATTTTGTTATAGATTTAAATTCGCGAAACGATCTGCACGCGAAATCCCCGAAAATAAGAACACCAATAATATGACTAAATTGACAGTGACCGGATTTGCAATTTAAATAGAATGTAAGGACAACCTTATTTAAACATTATTACAGAGATAACACTTGACATAAATTATCTTGAAGTTCTAAAACGGATTTGTGGGACGAGTGCACATTTACATAAAGGAAACGACTCTTATCTAAATAACGATCGAGAATAACCTCACTTCTCCCCATACATTTAATCAGTGTTGTTAATAAATAATATCGTCCTTTGAAGGTCATTGTGCAAGATATTTATATTTGTGTAGATATTGTGTTGCGCTCTTAAGTTGGGCTCAACCCGGTGCTAGGCGGCGTGAACAGTAATATGCACTTCCTTTGCTGCTCATAAACATTCTTTTCCATTGTGATCAAAATGAGTCGAGAAGAAAATTCTGACATACCCGCACTACTAGTATATAAATACATGTAATAACAAGTCCTAATAAAAACGTGTATATAAACCTATCGCCATATTAAAAGAATTGGATTTGGTGATAACAGTTTCTACACACTACATTTTCATAGTTTGTTTAAGTGATGTATATATTGTGCTAAAACATTGTCGTGTGTCTTGGTTTTTATTGGTTCACCGAGGTTCAAGTATAACAAATTGATTTTACAATACACGTGTAAATTGCAGGGCGAACTTCCGGCTGATTGGCCAGTTATTGCTGTATTTACTGGTGGACAACCACTAACCAAGGGACTAGCTTCAGCAATCGGCATGCTTGCCCCAGCGCTTGCAACGTCATATGCTGCGTTAGAGTTTCTCATATTCAGTTCGTCCATCGTACATACGAAACAAGAGTTTACGGACTTCTACGTCGGGAAGATCGACCCATTACCTGGTCTTGAAGCCAAAGTGGTCGACGAGGATGGAAATACTGTACCTGTAAATACTAAAGGAGAAATCTATGTGCGGACTCCTACTCTCTTTAAAGAATACATCGATGATCCCGAGAAAACCTCAGCTTCGGTTACCCCAGATGGATGGTTTAAGACGGACGATATTGGGATGATGACGGAACATGGAGACTTCTACGTGTATGGAAGAAAATCAGAAATGATAAAGTTAGGCGGTGTCAACGTAATAACTGATATTATCGAACAGGAAATGAAAAAGTGCACAGGAGTTAAGGCTGTTAAGTTAGTTCAAGTTTCGGATGAAGCTCATAGCATAGAAATTTGCGCATGCGTCATACGGAGTGACGGAAGTGACATCACAGAGGAAGAGGTCCGCAGATATTGCGAAGAAAAACATAATGCAAATCCAAATTTTTTCACCATTGTACCAAACCACTGTTTGTTTTTGGAAAGTTTTCCACAAACACCTTGTGGCAAAACATCAGTGTTAAAATTGTCGGAAATTGCCCAAGAGCGGTTCAAGGTTTCTCATGCTAATGATTCCTCCCTAAATACCGCTCACTGCACTCGGCTGTAACTGAACAGCTGATACGTTAAATCCCCATTATTTTCATTATTTAGAAAAGTGTGCAGTTTTGTAAAATTAAGTTGATACAAAACTATTCATTCAATATTTTTAAAAAGTGCTTACCTATAGAGCGAAACTGTCCTGTCTTATTATTCGGTATGCTTTCTCTTGCCGGATTACACAGTGCCCATTCAAAATATATTTTGTTAATTTTTATGTATATCTTTTCGTTTTTGTATGATTTGCTCCCCCGCCCCCCCCCCCCGTTAATTTGTTTTTATAATTGCTCATCCATTCTGACACTCCGTTTGCGTAAAGTTCCTCTCGAGTAACCATTTCACAAGAAAGTGCTTGTCAGAAAATTTCACGCTCATAGAACACATCATATATGGATAGTGGCTCATTTTGAAACAGACTCAGCATTCAAAGCGCCAGAAAACTTTACAGCAGTAACACAGTAAAATAGCAGAGGTAAAACTATCCATTCTAAACCTTTTTAAAAATATGTTAATGCCAAATTTAGAATTTTAACTCAACATGCTTAAACACACATGTGAAATACTTTCGAGTATAGTAAATAGGAGATCCATAGTTGAATGAAAATCACATTTTGATTTAGTGTTTCGTCGGTCTGAAATGTTTCGCGCATCTGCGGACAAAAGAGGTGGCCAATACCTCGAATTTATTCTAAGAGGTAACTAATTGCAAACGTGTAAGTCTATACTATTTGGTTTAGTTATTTAAGATTTTAATAAACAGAAAATAAATTTATTCATCTTATCTTCTCCCACTTGTAAGTTTTACTCGTATAAATCCCATGCGTTTAAGACTTACATTTGTGTGCTTAGTTTTGAGACGAACTTGTAGGCCGATGACTGGGAACTTGTTTGCACCCCGCCACTACCACTCACATTTGGGAATTTCGCATGTATTTTAAGAAAGCTTATCATGTTACAACATTTTGCAGTTTGTTTGCAGTCTGGCGAGAAGCTAGTTAGTGCCAACTTAATCTAAGAGGCACAACTCTTGTAGATTTTCTATTGCAAGTAGTAACAGTAGACGAATATATTCAGCCACAATGTACAAATGACAGTTGAAGGAAAATAATGTTTATATTAACTAATACCGGAAAAAAAATTACTAAATTAAATGTTAACAAATAATATTTGATCGAAATATCATCTCACAAGTAAACGCAGAACGTGATTTGCCAGACAGATTCTATCTCTCAAATGCAGAGGACTTATTTTAGATCTTGTAGTACGATTGTGCCCGAAATCACACAGAAAACACTCAAAGACATGCTATTTAGGTAAACTCGTTACCATGTTTTAGCTTTGACTTTAAACCCATTACGTTTGAGGGTAACTAAAAGGAAGTGTGTAAACAATTAGTTAAAATTCAGAGTAGCGTTGTTTGTCCAGTGTGGCGGTAGCAGAGAGTCTTCCGTATAAATCAGTAAGTACTGATTGATGTGTGGTCGATTTGGTTGATACATAATGATTAACACTTTATCAGGGTTATCCACGCAACCGTTTTTTAGTTGACCCAACAATATAAATCAGTAGGGTGTTCGGCGTAATGGTGGCTAGGCGCTGTCACTGTATGGGTTCGATTCCCAACGTAGGCGGCAGCGTAGGCTTACAATTATTCAGAGCTAACGGATACTCCGTGTTAATATTTAAAATGCAAACATTAACAACAACAACACCTAAAAGAAATTCTAAAAAAGAAACTTCTCATTTTCGTTAATTGTTTGTGGTGTGTTATTTGAATTCGACATACTTATAAACACATGATCTCTTTTCCTCTCTTTTCCTCTCAAGTGTGAGATTAGTGCACTCTAGACCATGGTTTAAACACCTAATGGCAATCGCTGGTTTTGTCACTGACCGTTTCAAGGCGGTAACCCATCAGGTTCTCTATTTCGTTGTTTGTGTTGTTACATTTGAAACTGATTATTTGATAAACCTCTCTTTCCCTCTCTACATTTTGGCTGCGTGGGCGACTGTATTTTTTGGGTGTAGTAATATCTGCATATTTCACTTAATTTTAATTTTAATGTTCACTATTTTGCTATAATCCTGTAGGTCACAGCGTATTCACTTTTAAAGAGCCATAAACAATGTTAATGATTTCACTTAGCGGAATCTTTGCATAACATATCTTATTGGGGGCAAGTTTGAGGTTGTTGCTCCCTAGAACACCGTTTAAACCCAGTAGGAAATTTGTTTGCTGTTAAGCTTCCAATGTGATTGCGACTATCCCTCAAGTTCTCTTTTCCGTTAATTGTTTGTGTATCTTACTTGAAATTGATCATTTCATAAACCTACACTCTCTCCCTCTCTCCTTTTTTGGCTGCGTTGTCTGAGTGTGGTTTTTTTCTGATATGCATGTTTCACTTTTTAACACCTGCTGATAAGGCTTCAAATAAAGTAATTTAGTGTGACGTACTTGAGTATTAAATGCATGAAAAGGTGGGTTATCAAACTTAACCCTCCCCCCCAAAAAAAATGGAATCGTACATCACATGATTGGAGTAAATTGGATCCGTTGAATTATTGTTAAAATAATTGTTACCGGAAACCTCGAAAAATTATGCAAATGAACATAAATCTCTTCACAGTAGGTCCAAAATCCTTTGACATGAATATATATGTACTCGATGGTCATAGTATTCAATAAATGGTAACAATACTTTTTCAGCTATTTCATTTTATTAAACTACAAATATATTATCTAAGTAAATAATAAGTTATAATGATCGAAACAAAATATCCGAAAAATAAATTTTAAGAGTCAATCGAACTTGATTAAAATGTTATTAAGAAAACATTTTTGCAGCCATCGTTGTAAGTTCCAGTCTCAAAGTTTTGCCGTTGTCCAGAAACATATCATACTTTGGCAGCACCGTGAACATGCCTGGTTTGTCGTTATGAATTCCGGAACAATACGTACGCAACTGATCTTCTGTCAATTTGCTTCCGGCCTTGCGTATCACGCATGCGCACAGAACCTGGTAATACACTTCATCCGGAAGTGGAACAACTACAACAGAGGCAACGATCGGGCAGGTTTTGATCGCTTGTTCAATTATCTCGGGAGAAACATTCATCGCACCTGATATGATCATGTTCGATTTCCTTCCATACACGTAGAATTCGCCATGTTCTGTCATCATGCCTATATCGTCCGTCTTGTACCACCCGTCCTCTGTCATAACACTGGACGTTTTCTCAGGATCATTGTAGTACCCTTTAAAAAGCATAGGACTTCTAATGTAGATCTCTCCTTTCGTATTCACGGGCACGATTTGACCGTCATCATCGAAAATTTTAGCTTCTAGTACTGGGATTGTAGCCATTTTCCAGCATAAAAGTCCTTGACCTTGTTTTTATCTGTATAGCTGTCTGTACTTAAAATGATAAACTCTGTACAAGCATATGAGACAATTAAGGTCGGTGGCACTCTGCCAATGGTGTCCGCAATACGTTTCGTCAAAGGTTGCCCGCTAGTAAAGGTCGCTAATACAGGCCAATCTACAGGTGGTGAATGCGACTGAAAAAAAGCCATTAAAACCTCTATACTATCCTTCCCAAAACATTTTAAAAATATTTCCAAATTCTAAAGGTAAATCTGGTACGTAATTATTTATATATTTTAACGAAATAATTCATGTCACAGTTGCTTATTAGATTAGAAAAAAGAATATTTAACCTTGTTTGCAAATGTCAAGACCTTTGGACCCAAATATGTAATTTACTTTAAATTTACTTTATCACATTAGTACTTGAAATCCCATTTTCTTTGTTCTCGAAACATTCATATTTTATGATTATATGTGTTACAAAAAACATTATAATAATGATTGTATACATCGAACAGAATTCTTAAAGGTAAATCAAGTACGTAATTATTTATATATTTTAACGAAATAATTCATGTCATAGTTGCTTAATAGATTAGAAAAAAGAATATTTAATCTTGTTTGCAAATGTCAGGACCTTTGGACCCAAATATATAATTTCCTTTAAATATACTTTATCACATTATTACTTGAAATCCCATTTTCTTTGTTCTCGAAACATTCATATTTTATGATTATATGTGTGACAAAAATTATAATAATGAATTTTAATGATTGTATACATCGAACAGAATTCTTCGATAGCTTTTCAGTTTACTTACCATTTTACTGATCAAAGCATTCAGCATTAATGGAAGAATCGTTAACAGAGTGCATCTTTCTCTGGTAATAATATCTATTACAGCGGCGATTATGTCCTCCGGTTGTTGACTAAAGCCTGACACTGTTACTCGCTTCTGACCGATGAGAAAGTTTATGGGAAATCCTCCTATCCACGTGAAAGGTCGGTCGTTGTATTGTATAACACTGCTGTCAAACAGGGCACTGGTTCTGGACGATGTTTGCAGTAGATTCAATATTGATCTATGACTGTGAGCCACCAATTTTGGAACGCCAGTACATCCGGAAGTTTGAACCATAAAGGCAATATTGTCTTCGTGTATTTCCGGAAGTTCTATTACTGCGTTGTCATCGGAAATGATGTCGGCTAATTGCTTTACACCTGTCATTAATTTCGCGTTCCCGTGTCCTACTAGATACCTGAAATATTCCACAACCATTTGTTCCTTAAAAACCCACCCAAGTAACCCAACTGAACTGAAATATGGTTATCGTGTATAAAACATGCTGTGAAAAACTTTTCAGAACATAATTGTTTGCTGCTTGTTTAATAGGTACCAAACTTTGATAATACATTTCAATTACAAACACCACATAGTTTGTATTTTACGTGGAGACATTATTCTTTGTTCTAAATAAACATTCTGTTTAACATTTTAAAATTTAGGATATGTGTCCTTGATAACAAAAAAGGCAGTCGTATAAAAAAAGTTCGGCGATACTGAATACCAATAAGCCCTATGACACGATTGTAAAAAAAAATAAATTTGAATACCATGATGACCACATCCAGCAGACACTTATTTTTGAAATTATCATTGATGACGCTGGAGAAGAAACTATGAAACTAACTTGCAATCTAATTTAACATGCAAATGTATATCAGCTCACCTTAAGTAAGGCATCTTGCAGCTGGTTGCAGTCCCATCAGATGAAAATGATTCAATTAGACTTTTGACGATATTCCAATTTCCACCATCTAATCCAGGATCTAGTGCTAACAGACAACTCTTTTCAAGCTTCCTCATTAAGGCATTCAAATCGCTCCCATCTGTATAGGTGAACGACAAGCACACCGGTGTTGCTCCTAGAAACATTGTTCCGAAGGACAAATAAAGCCACTCTGGACAAGGTCTCTAGTTGATGCCGACGAATTCTCCTTCTTGGACTCCAAGTTTCTTCAGTCCTCTTGCCAGGTTTGTTGCCTTTTCATAGACCTTTCTCCAGGTTACAACTTCACGTCCACCTTGGTAATCTGCGAACACCATCGCCTCTCTGTCTTCCAGCGTTTCAGCATAATGTCGTAGGCAGTCGGGAACAGTTCGTATAACATCTTCCTTGTAAGAGGCATCTGATTTTAAGTAACTTGTTGCGAATACATTGTCATCGCTATGTTTAAAAGAGGCCATTTCGAATTCGACAAATTAAAATCAAATCGGTGTCTTATTTGAGAACTTATCACAAACTTAACGGAAGTAGTTCAAAACTGTCTATTTAGATAGTGTATCTTTGTTTTCGATAAGGGTGGTATGTTTCCCAATATGAATGATTAAACCACAATTTATCTTTATGCCGAAGAACGATAAGTGGTGTAAAGTTCATGAAATATACTATCACCATTCTTCTGCATCTAAGTTTATGATATTTTATCATTCAAATACAGGAATTAAGCCTTGGATGGCGTAAATAGTGTTCACCTACATATAAAATACCTTTAAAACCATTTTGCATGAATGACATTCTTATTTTTTCCTTTTACTTTAAAAATATTACTGGTAAACAAATAATTGAAAACACTAATTATATTATATGTATGAATTTCTTTGCATGTTATACACAGTCAGTTTTATAGTACCTACATGCATACTCTCTTCACATTTTACTCGGTATGCCTGTCTTTATTACACCTATTATTCAATCCCATGAATGAACCCTTATATGAATACTTTTTCACTTTAACATATGTTGGTGAACACGATTGACATCATGCATGACCTCTTTCTTTTATTTAAATGATGGACAAATTATTATGTTTCGTGAACTTAACACCACTTCTCATGATTAAGCATATAAATAAAATAACTTTGTGTTTTTATATTCATGTCATGAAAACATTAGAGGGTTGTTCTATATGTAATGTGTATTATACGATTTCTCAAAAGCATGCGTCTAAATTGTCAAATGAAAATTACATTCCTTAAAAAACGGGAAATATGCATATCAGGAATCGCCACACTCACAAAACACAGCCTTCCCGCGGAGCAAAAAAGAAGAGAGAAAGCGAGAGCATGTTTGTTATAAGTATGTGAATTCAAATGAAACGCAACAAACAATTAACGAATAAGAGAACCCTTGGGGTAACCGCATTGGTACATTCTCCGCGGTATGAAATTCATACTTTCAATCTCTGAATGCATTCCTGAAATGCTGAAAATGCTGACTTAGGAAAACTTATGAGGCACTGATATCTGAGCCAATGGTCTTTCAATGGACTTGTATCGACGATGAGATATGAACTAATTATATATTTTGGAAGAAGAAAAAGGTCGCATGGGGCTAGATCTGAAAAGTATGGTGGATATGGCAAGACAGCCTTCTTTGACTTCGAAAATTGCTTGCTTCATTCCTGCATGATACAGTCACAGATCAGCCAGATTTTGCTGCATCTTTGACATACTTTGTGTCGGTCAGGAATGTCTTTCTCCATCTACGATATGTCCAATAAGATACCATATCAGACCCTTCAACTTCCCCCAATTCAGTAAAGACCTGCTTTACCAAATCATCAAGTTTTCTTGCGAACGTTTATATAAGCTCTTATTTCTTCAATATTCTCAACCTGTCTCTAAACCATTTTTTTAAGTTGCTCTATTGCAATCACGATCACTTTATAACTTTTCTGAGCTGGAGGCTCATGTTTATATCGTTAAATAGTTATTTTCTTGCGTATCAAAGTCCATCAAATCGTGCAAAGCGTTATACAGCAGTAGTACAACACATATAAAATATTGGACACCCCTCATATCAGCTTGATCTAAACTTTTGAAAGAAAGAATACACTATATAAATAGACTATATTGCACCACTTCCATTTAGTTCGTTGTAAATTATCGAATAAGACAACGATTTGATTTCACTTTGGCGAGTTCAATATGTCCTCTGGAAAGCCTGGCGATGACGAAATTTTAACAATAAGTTACTTAAAATCAGATGCGCCCTACAAGGAAGATGATTTACGAACTGTTCCTGATTGCCTACGACATTATGCTGAAACGCTGGAGGACAGAGAGGCGATGGTGTTCGCAGATTACCAAGGTGGACGAGAAGTAGTAACCTGGAGACAAGTATATGAAAAGGCAACACACCTGGCAAAAGGACTGAAGAAACTTGGTGTCAAAGAAGGAGAATTCGTCGGTATCAACTTGAGACCGTGTCCAGAGTGGCTGTATTTGTCCTTCGGAACAATGATTCTCGGAGCAACACCGGTAGGTTTGTCATTCACCTATACAGATGGTAGCGATTTGACCTCCCTAATGAGGAAGCTTGAAAAATGTTGTCTGTTAGCACTAGATCCTGGATTAGATGGTGGAAATTGGAACATCGTCAAAAGTCTAATTGACTCATTTTCATCTGATGGGACTGCAGCAAGCTGCAAGATGCCTTACTTAAGGTGAGCTCATATACATCTGAATGTTAAATTAGATGGTTTTACATTTATTTTTCAGTGAGTATTTCAAATATATGCAGTCGGTTTGCGATTTAATATTATCGGTTTAAATGCCACGGGCTATTTTATTTATTGATTATATTCTAAGTTGGTATAACCTAAGTTTACTACAAACATTTATTCAGTCCCGGATATCATATCAGAAGAGGCAGATATTGTACAATAAACAAATTGTATTAAAATGTAATAAGCATATCAGGAAAGGCCAAATCAAGTAGACACAGCCTCATGTAAAGGTATGCATCACAGGTAGGTTACTGGAAATAATAAGCATTTTAAGATAACGGGGATATTTCAAAATCATTTTCTTAGTTTTGCTTATTGTTTCAAATGTTTTTTTTAATATTCATATTATAAATCCGTTTTCACTCTTATTTTTGACTGTCGTGGGTGATTGTGTTTTCTGAGTGTGGACAGTAAAATTTATTTCCATAACTGCCCTGAAACATTCTTAATCGAACCGAGCCTGCAATAATTTGATTATTTATAGTGTTCGGTGGTTGTCAGAGTTGGATTTGCATCTATCTTTTATTAAAGTAATTTGATATAAACTCCCTTAGCCACTGACCGTTCACGGCGGTAGCCCTCGGGTTCACACTTTCATTAATTATGGCGTCTATTGTTTTGGAAACTGATTATTGTAAAACCATTCTCTCTTCTCCTCTCTACTTTTTGGCTCTGTGGGGAGGCTGTGCCTGCTGGATGTGGCCATTCCTGATATGCATATTTCACCTTGTGCATAATTTTTAAAATACACTTACCTTTTCTAAATATACACCTTTGAAATGGGACATTACTCACTTGATAATTGAAATAGATGAAAAAGGAACTTTGAAGACCCTCGACCACGACAAATATGACAACATATTGCAGGCTCGGTTTGATTGAGCCTGTTCATGAGCTTTTGCTCTGAATCTTTCAATAAAACATGGAATGAATACTTTAAACATCATTAAAAAATACAGACAACTGACTGCTCACAATCATTTAGAATACTGGCTCCACAGAATACAAATTCACAACATCAGTCAATAAGGTTTATAATCACCTTCGTGTTTGAGGTAATACAGTTCTGACTGACTCCTTGGATTCCTAGCCCATTTCGTTCGCGCCTTTCAAGTTCAGACCACACACATCATTTTAATTTTAATTGCTTGAAGGTGTGGAAGAACAACCGTAACAAGGACTTGTCGATAATATTTTTCAGAATTTAAGTTACCTAAGAATTAAACTACTGTAGTCTTCAATATGCACGAGCAGTATGAAAGTCAAAAACTAAATAGTGCATATGAAATAGATGAAAAGGGAACTTTGAAAGCCGACGGACACGACATATATGAAAATATTGCAGGCTCGGTTTAATTGAGCCTATTCATGGGCAGTAATGGAAATGCATATTACTGCCCACGCCGCCTAGCCCCGGGTTAAGCGCAACTCAGTATTTACACCAATAAACAGTAGATTTTGGATCTCATATGAAAAATAAAAAATATCGGGATGAAAATAGTGTATACTGAGAAAAGTAAAGTGTCTTAATATTGTCTATTGTTCAAACAAATTATATGTAACTTAAACTTACAAGAAGTAGTTTATATACTAGCTACTTGTCTTCGCAATATAAATATGCATTTACATGCAGAGCTGCGTGACCTAAAAAAAGCCCAGGATTCTCTCGTTTTTGTGTTTTAATTAAAATTGATCTTCTTCTTAACCCATGCTCTCTTTTCCTCTCTACATTTAGCTGCGTGTGGAGGCTTTTCCTCTCTACATTTAGCTGTGTGTGGAGGCTTTTCCTCTCTACATTTAGCTGTGTGTGGAGGCTTTTCCTCTCTACATTTAGCTGCGTGTGGAGGCTTTTCCTCTCTACATTTAGCTGCGTGTGGAGGCTTTTCCTCTCTACATTTAGCTGCGTGTGGAGGCTTTTCCTCTCTACATTTAGCTGCGTGTGGAGGCTTTTCCTCTCTACATTTAGCTGCGTGTGGAGGCTTTTCCTCTCTACATTTAGCTGCGTGTGGAGGCTTTTCCTCGCTACATTTAGCTGCGTGTGGAGGCTTTTCCTCTCTACATCTAGCTGTGTGTGGAGGCTTTTCCTCTCTACATTTAGCTGCGTGTGGAGGCCGTGTTTTCTGGATGTTGGAATGTCTGAAATGCATTTGTCACTTTTTATGAACCTTGTTTCCAAGTAAAAGGCACACCTGCTGTGCTGAGTTTGTAAATACAATTCAATTTAAAAACATGACACTTCTTAAACAAAATTCTATAAGTCTTAGAACACTTTTGTTTTACTTAACTGCATGTATTCTGCACGATAACGATATTTACGTTTAATGGAAAATCGAAAATCGACATAAGGAGTTTGGCGTATGTGGGTGGGGTAAATGAGTTATAAGATGTCAATTTTATATTATTAGTCTGATGAATATTTGATCTTTACTGATTTTAACATGAATTTCAAAGTTAAAGTTAACAAATAACATACAAGTGTATTTATAGCATTGAATTTTCATATTGTAAAAACATGTAGTATCTTAAGTTCAAAAAATGCCCTTAATACCGACACTCGTTACATCCCATTTCAATTCGTATGTTCCTTATAACAGGCAGCATAAAACAAGACAAAAATGATAGAAATAGTATATTATTAGTCGTATTAATGAAACTGTTAATAGAAAAGGAAACAAATCGCTGTGGAATATTTCAGATATCTAGTAGGGCATGGCGAGGCAAAATTAATGACAGGTGTTAAGCAATTAGCCGACATCATTTCCGATGACAACGCTGAAATTGACTTTCCGGAAATACACGAAGACAATATTGCCTTTATGGTTCAAACTTCCGGAAGTACTGGCGTTCCGAAATTGGTAGCTCACACTCATGGGTCAGTCCTTACTCTACGACAAACATCATCCATGTCCAATGTCATCTTCGACCACTCTACGATACACTACAACGATCGACCTTTTACATGGGCAGGGGGATATCCCTTTAACTTTATCATGGGTCAGAAGCGGGTAACGGTATCAGGCTTTAGTCCGCAACCGCAGGACAGAATCGCCGGTGTAATAGATATTATTACCAGAGAAAGATGCACTCTGTTAACGGCTCTTCCACCAATGCTGAATGCTATGATCAGTAAAATGGTAAGTAAAACAGAAAAATAATCATATAATATAACAACCATTGAAGTTTTCTGTTCGGATTAGTCAATAATTATTTTCATCTATTTGTTTAAAAAATGCTTTGGAATAATTTTCTTATTTGGTTATTTGTTCTACACAAAGGTGAAATATGCATATCAGGAATTGCCACATTCAGAAAAAAACAGCCTCCCCACACAGTCAAGAAGAAGAGAGGGGGAGAGAGCATGGTTAATAAAATAATCAGTTTCAAAAAGGACGCCACTAACAAAAAACAAAAATGAGAACCCGAGGGGTTACCGCCTTGGAACGGTCAGTGGCAAATCAAATTGCCACTGGGGGTTTAAACCAGGTTCTAGGGTGCACCAACCTCACACTTGCCCCAACAGGTTCTCGTATCACAAGACAAGTACAAATTGTCTTGGTGAAATAACTCCAACAGCTAATCATAATATTACAAAATAAATGTTATATTATATATATTATACGCAAGTAGATGGTGATAACACTTTTTTCATCTTCAAAATAGTACGCTCACTGCATAATCAAACGATAAACAAATATGTATCACGCATATGAGCATTCTCCTAAAAAGATGAATAGTTTGAGAACGAAAACAGGAAAGCGCATTTGGGTGTATACGTTGTGTCTCGTTAATTGCCGAGTGAGGATATACTTCCTGCTTTTTTAATTTTGCCTTTGGCGTGGTCTGTGATACGCAGGATTATATTCTAAGATCCCCTATCAAAATTCTATTCTGTTAAGTTCCGCCCATTGTTTTCTCGTTTAGGGCAAACCCATTCTTTTATCTGGGGACCATACGCCGCTGAACATGGAATGGTTTTAATCTGAAAATACCTCATTGAAGGTTCCATGTTCACCGCCATATGCATACCATCGTTTGGGATTGATCAAAATTGTGCTATTTATTGGTGTAAATATTGAGTTGTGCTCAACCCGGGACTAGGCGGCGTGGGCAGTAATATGCAATCCCATTACTGCCCATGAACAGACTCAATCAAACCGAGCCTGCAGTATTTTCATATTTGTCGTGTTCGGTGGCTTTCAAAGTTCCCTTTTCATCTATATCACATATAAAACATAAGAAGGTAATAACACTGCCAAGCAAAAACAAATGTGAGTACTCAATGACGGCACCGAGACTCTGAAGTCAGATCAGTTTCAATTCTAAATAAAGCAAAAACATTTCCAATCAAGGTTATGAATAGCAATAATTATCAGATTTTTGTTTAAAATCTTGTCTAATGGCATGAGCCTAAATCAAATTTTTGTCTAATTAAACTAAGAAAACAATCAAAAATATTAAATACATAATTTAAAAATTAACCTTTCACAGTCGGGTCTGAGTAAGTTAGGATTTTTATCGGATTAAAGAGATTTACTGGGCTGAAGGTTATAAAACTGAGATTGAAAACCAAGTCGCCATTTCAGTCAATCAGATGCTTGTGATTTGAGACTGGTTTCTATGCTCAGTTTTATAAACCTTGGGTACATGCCCTTTATTTCAGTCTCATCCACCGATTGATTGGCCTGTACTAGCAACCTTTACAAGTGGACAACCTTTGACGAAACGTATTGCAGACACCATTGGCAGAGTGTCGCCGACCGTCCTTCCCTCATATGGAGGTTCAGAGTTCATCTACTTAAGTTCAGCCAGCATTTCAGATAAAAAAGAATTCAAAGATTTTTATGCTGGAAAAATGGCTAAAATCCCAGGACTAGAAGCTAAAATTGTCGATGATGACAGTCAAATCGTGCCTGTGAATACGAAAGGAGAGATCTACATAAGAAGTCCTATGCTTTTTAAAGGGTACTACAATGATCCTGAAAAAACGTCCAGTGTTATGACAGAGGACGGGTGGTACAAGACCGACGATATCGGCATGATGACAGAACATGGCGAATTCTACGTGTATGGAAGGAAATCGAACATGATCATATCTGGTGGGATGAATGTTTCACCCGAGATTATTGAACATGCGGTCAAGACATGCCCGAATGTTGCATCTGTTGTAGTTGTTCCTCTTCCGGATGAAGTGTATTACCAGGTTCTTTGCGCATGCGTGATACGCAAGGCCGGAAGCAACATGACCGAAGATCAGTTGCGTACGTATTGTTCCGGAATTCATAACGATAAACCAGGCATGTTCACGGTGCTGCCAAAGTATTATATGTTTCTGGACAAGTTTCCTGAAACAAGCACCGGCAAAACTTCGAGACTGGAACTTACAACGATGGCTGCAAAATTTTTTTCTTAATTACAACTGTAATCAAGTTATATTGATTTTTGTATTTACATTTCGGATATTTTTTGTGGATGCATGTAACTATACATAACAAAATATATAGCTTAAATATTTTAATGCTAGCGATAACTGGAGTAGTTGACAGAGAAAGTATCGTTCTGATGCTATTGATTTTATGTATATTATCATAATTTCGCAGAGATTTACAGCACACACTGGGTCTATGATTTTATAGCGTCCAATGTGCTAATGGCTTTCTGGTTTTCAGGTATTGACAGGTCTGAATTAATAATCTTCTGGCTAGATATCACCACAATAGTAAAGTGTTATATGGTATTAAAAGTACGCGGGGCTAGGCTCAGACTAAACCTGCCGATAATAATTGCATTATAGCAATATAATAAGGTTATTAAGACGTGGGTTTTACCACTGCTAGGATATTGTTTTGTCGGAACAACACATGATAAGACATTTCGCCCATATTTCATTCTTGTTGGAGTCCCTACCTCATCATATCAGTTGAATTATAAGTAATTGAAAACGGCATTTTCAAATGACTAGAAATACAGTGAAACCTGCCTTAGGAGCCACCTTCGAATAGCAACCACATGTCTTGAAAAGCCAGTTTGAATAGGACCTAAACTGACATTTTATTCTAATTTTTTTAATGTCTTTAACAGCCACCTGTCTTCAGCAGCCACCTTTTGTCACTCCCTTGGGTGGCTGCTAAAGACAGGTTTGACTGTATGCTCCGTATTCCGCAATCAGATATAGGACACTATTTTAAATTGATCATGTTAATTAGCAGTAATCATATCCTATTTACTTTTAAGTACGCCAGTCCGTTGAGTTTTAAAATGACTTCTTAATATGGTACTAAATGCTCATGGATACCTTTATAAAAAAGGGAAAGTCAGATGAGACCGACGAGGATGAATTGTAGCAGGTCGGCTCTTTTGGCTTGTTTTCGTAGGTGGTACAAATTGTTTGTGTTTCTCCAGGCCGAAACGTTTGATTTCAGCAGAAGGAGACATTGCTGAGTTTTGATTTTGTCAAATCGTTCTACTTCCAAAGTTTGCTTTATTACTTTTTAACTAAAGTTAACTTACCTTTTAACTAAAGTTAAACATAACGTTCGACAAAACATATTGCGATCGTGGTTTGCTACAGATTGGCAAGCATGAAATTTATAAAGTTAATGTATACTTATTTGCAAAAATATATACCAACAACAAAAACAAATCTTAAGGGCTTACCCCACTCCTCCCAATCATGTTCGTTGATAAAAAGAAAATTATCAAAATCTCAATTATAATGTCAAAATGCCGTTCAATGAAACTTTGCACAAATGAATGTTATTGATGTATTTTTATTTTGCATACAGTAAGACACTTTAGAAAAGTAAAGGAAAAAACCTTGACCTAAAAATTCTTTAAAGTTCTATTTACATAAATTCACAAAAAACTAAGCGATACAAAACATAATTTTAAATTCCCACTTGAGTGCAATGAGACTGACAATAAAATGTTGTGTTCTTTGTAAAAAAACGTTCAACTACTAAAAGAGAAATCAGTGATTTTCATCTGTTTACGCGACCAGGAAATTGAAGGTCAAACACACGTTTACTAATATCTCGTCAAGTTTACATATGTAAGTCACGAGGACAAATTGTTGTCAATATCATATTACTCATGTGGGCATTTAAAATGATGTTTTGTGTTGTTTAGTTTATGTGAATATATGTAAATAGAAGTTGAGGGAATTTTTAAATCTCGCTATTTTTCTTTACTGTTCTAACGAGTCTTACCATCTGCAAATTAAAGATACATTAATAACATACATTTGTGCAAAGTTTCATTGAACGGCATTTTGCCGTTGAGATTGATAATTTTCTTTTTATCGATGAACGTGATTGGGGGAGTGTGGTAAGCCCTTAAACAGAAACCAGTAGACAGAACATATAGGTATACACGCTTCGACAGATGATAATAAAGATAGTCTAAGTTAACTGCCTTTTTGTCAATCTCCTAATCGATAAATTAAACTTCAAAATGTTTTTGTATATTTTGTAAATGTTTATTTGGGAATATGGAAACGAACTAAAATTTTCCCATGCGTTATTATTATTATTATTATTATTATTATTGATATATTCCCCCAACTTTAATATGAAACTTAATGTTGCATATAACTTTGAATTCCCTGTCCTATTAACTTAATACTTGGAATGGATCATCTGCATGAAGAAATTGATGACTTCTGTTTCACTATTTGTGAGTTATGCCCCTTTTTAGTGACTTTAATATGAAACTTAATGTTGCCTATGAGTTTGAAATTACTTGTCATATTTACTTAATACTGGGAATATATCATCTGTATGAACAAAATCATCTCTGACA
Organism: Corbicula japonica; assembly: GCA_038501625.1. NCBI lineage: Eukaryota > Metazoa > Mollusca > Bivalvia > Venerida > Cyrenidae > Corbicula > Corbicula japonica. Next base: position 2,637,132 of record JAZAYU010000017.1, on the reverse strand, counting down.
ACAAGATTGATAACTCCTGTTTCACTATTTTTTTAGTTATGCCCCTTTCAAATGACTTTAATATGAAACTTAATAAAGCCTATAAGTTTGAAATTACTTGTCCTATTAACCAAATACTTGGAATATAATTATCATCTCTATGAACAAAACCATCTCTGACAACAAGAATGATAACACCTGTTTGACTATGTTTTAGTTATGTACCTTTCAAATGACTTAAATATGAAACTTAATGTTGTCTATAATTTTGAAAGTGCTTGTCCTATTCACTATTTTAAACATGTCATCTGCATTAACAAAGCAGATGTGACACCGAGAATGATAACTCCTGATGAACTTTTTTTTACTTATGCTCCTTTCAATTTTCTTTAACCTGAAACTTAATTGCTTTTAACTTGGAAAGTATTCGTTCTTTTCACACAATACTTGAATATGTCACCTGTTTAAATGAAGTTATATCTGTTTTGAGTTGTTCTCCTTTGAATGATTTTTCCATGAAACTTAATTTTGCTTATATGCAATAAAGATAATAACCAATCAATGAAAGTTAGTAATTTTGTAGTATTGCAACGCTACTTAAATTACATCTTTAGATCTTATATGATATATGACAGGCCCACGTTTCAACTTTTTGCAAGCAAGCGACACATGTGTTCGGCGGAACACCAAATTCTAGTTAATTAAATAACTTTACAAGAAAAGAACGATATCCACAGAACCTTTATCATTGTGATTACAATAATATATATAATTATACATTATTTTCAGAACATAATCGCCAACTTTGTTCATGTCCGCAACGCCCCAAGGACACTGTACTTCACTGATACATTGTTCTTTGTGCCAGAGGATGAATATAGATATCATTTAGTTTTTTTCTTGATATACATTGTGTTCATATCCAAATATACAATATGTACATTATAATCAACATCGACAAACATCCTTTAGATATACGTGCTTTATCAAAACGTTATTTTCTTTAGTCTTCGTCACGAGTGTTCAATTTATGCAACATTTTATTTAAAAGACACTTAAAACTCATTTAGAAAACATCTTTGCAGCCATTGTAGTTAGTTCTCGCCGCGAAGTTTTCCCGGTCGATGTTTCGGGAAACTTTCCAAAATTATTTAATACTTTGGCAGAACCGTGAATAATCCTGGTTTATCGTTGTGCATTTCGGAACAGTAGGTGCGCAACTGATCTTCCGTAAGTGTGCTTCCGGTTTTGCGCATTACACATGCGCGAAGAACTTGGTAATAGATATCATCGGGAACTGGTACAACTATCACCTGTGCTACGTCTGGGCAAGTCTTGATCGTCTGTTCAATAATCTCAGGGGTTACATTCATGCCGCCTGATATGATTACGCTGGATTTTCTTCCGTACACGTAGAAATGCCCATCCTGAGTCATCATGCCGATATCATCTGTTTTGTACCATGCATCAGAGGTCATGACCTTAGAGGTCCTCTCTTCGTCGTTGTAGTATTCTTTGAACATAGTCGGACTTCGGATATATATTTCCCCTTTGCAGTTTACAGGCACAATGCATGCATTCTCATCGACGATTTTAATTTCTAAGCCTGAGATTGATGCTATTGTTCCGGTATAGAAATCGCAGAATTTGTCTTTTTCCCTTATACTGTCTGAAATGATGAAAAGAAACTCCGTACCACCATATACGATGACCAGCAAAGGGGACACGCTACCAATAGCCTCTAAAACACCCTTCGACATCGGCTGTCCCCCAGATATACACGCCTGTACAGGCCAGTCGTCTTGTAAACAAGGCTGCAAAAGAACATTTGAGTTGGTAAAGAAGACTGTGTGCTTAGTTTGGGTCATAGTTATTTCGTTTTGTCGAGCTCCTGGGCGAGAACAAGAACACACGATGCAAGGGTACGAAAGTACGATGTGAATACGCGATACTTATAATGCTCCCAAGCATCCTGTTTTCTTGGCCTCTCGTTGTGTTCTCGCGATATCGCGACCTCACACTATGTTCTCTGAGGACAGTGAGAACAAAAAACGCAAGAACACGATCCGAGGTCGCGAAAACACGATAGTCAATAATGTACAATTTGAGGCTGGATACTAATATCGCTCCCTCCTGTCGTATCTTATACTTGTATCGTGTTTTAGCATCCCCGCACGATTTCGCGTTTTTGTTGTCTCTCCCATGAGGTTGACAGTTTAAAACTGTTACAGCGAAAGATCCACATGAACAAAGAAATGTTGCATTTGCAGATTTTAATACATAGTTTACGTCTGCTTAGAATAGTTTTGACTCAAGGAAACGTAAATCTGGTAACAGTAAGCAAAACGTGAAATATCTATGTCACACAGAAATGACAGAAAGAAGGAGGCATATGTTTATAATATGATCAATGTCATTTAAAGCATCATAAACAATAAACGTTTTACACCCTAAGATTTTATCGCCTTGAAGATTTTTTGACTGGGGGTTTTTAACCAGGTTATAAGGAGCATCAATTTCACACTACCCCCAACGTTTTTCGTCTTTATTACTGCAATGGTCCTTTGAATTTAAATAGTTAAATAGTGTACTGCTAATTAACTTTAAATACGGAGATGAAGGACAAAAAAATGACGATCCGGAATACCACGCTTGAAGAAAACTTAAAAAAAGACTTAAATTAAAGTTAAGATGAAGAATTGTTTGACATATATCGCTAATAGGAATTTATTTTACGATAATAGGAAATGAGTGCAAGGTTACCCCAAGTTTGAAACTTGATCGTCGTTTGAGGTAAGTTTACTTATCGCTTGAAGGAAATTTATGATTTGTCGAATACGTATTTAAAATTTACCTTCTTGCTTATCAAGGCGTGTAACAACGGCGGAAGGGCCATTATACACGTACATTTTTCTCTCTTTATTATCTTTATCATGGCCGTTACTTTGTCCGCTGGTTTTGGACTGAAACCAGACACAGTTACCCTCTTCTGTCCCACAATCAAGTTAAACGGTTACCCACCGCTCCACTGAAAGGGTCGGTCATTGAATAGAACAACGGATTTACTGAAAAAGCCATGGTGTGTTGCTTGTCTTAAAGCCAAGACAGACGTGTGAGTGTGAGCAACCAGTTTTGGAATTCCGGTACTTCCAGATGTCTTGATCATAAAAGCAACGTTGTCTTCTTGTAATTGAGGTTGATCCATTTCTATGTCGACATTACAAACCATGTCTACGAAATGCATAACACCTTTTAATACCTTAGTTTCTTTATGAACTATCAAGTATCTGGAACAAAATGTTTTTACATGATAATAATTGTGACATTATTAGTAAAACATACCTTCAAATATCGCCTAAACTGGATACCATGAAGAAATAAATAGTTGAATGCAGTACCAAAAAATCTAATGGCCATGAACAGGCTCAATGAAACGTAGCCTTCAATATTTTTGATATTTGTCGTGTTGGATTGCTTTCATATCTCGTTTTCATCAAATCAAGGGAATATTACATGAGAAACCAGTTTCTCGCGTGAGGAGCGCGCGACGTCACAATATTTCCGTTGTGTTTTCAATCGTTAGGCCTATATCTTAACTTATGCGGCTTCTTCAAGAACCTGAGTAAACATTTTATAAAAAAGATGTCCAAATAGATGTCTATAAAGGTATGTATTATAGACGTTAAAACACGGCTGAGCCGTGTATTATCCTCTAATTCAAATACCCGATGGGATATAGAATAAAACACAGTTGATTTCACTCTTTTTATATGACGTTTCGGCCTTACGACCTTTATCAAATTTAACAAATCGCTTAATTTTCTACATCTTGACTATATACATATAAATCATAACCGGAAATATATAATTTATTAAAATATAATATAATTTATTAAAACAAAAATATTGAAGTATTTTACGCCAAATTTTCCACTTTTGTGCAAGTGTGAGGTTGGTGTACCTAGAACCTGTGACATATTGTTTGGCTGCTGAACGTCCCAAGGCGGAAACACCTCGATTTCTCATTTTCGTTAATCGTTTTGGGTTTCTACTTTGAAAATGATCATTTTATAAACCATGTATACGTTTTTGCTGAGTGAGGAGGCTGTGTCTTCTGGATGTGGCCACTCTTGATATTAATATTTCACCTCATTTAATCCTGCATATTCTCGTACTTCATGTTTTTTAGAAAGACATGCTGAAGTGTGCTACTTAATGTTAAACAATGCTCAACTTATATTTTAAATTTATTCGGTACGGCCAGATGTTATAAGTTGAAACACTGAGTCTATAGTCTGTCAACTGTTTAGTGTGTATTAAACCAATAAACCAAGAGTTAATGAAGATAAAGAAATATTACCGTATCGCTACTGTAATTGTCTCTTGATATGAACTTTCAATTTATTATGCCTTTACATAAAATAATATATTATAGTTAAGCTGTGTATTTGTATATACCAATTACAAAATTATGAAAAGTCATCTAACATTGTTGTACCATGTACGTTACCAGCGCAATTCTAAATAATATTGCCAGTAGTCATAAGTGTTTGCCACCACAAAATCTTTCTACTTACCGTAAATAAGGCATGACGGTACTTGATGCTGTGCCGTTCGGGAAAATGAGTCAAGAAGACTTTTGGCGATATTCCAGTTGTCCATATCTAATCCAGGATCGACAACCAGCAGACAGCATTTTCCTAACTTCTTCATCAAAGCAATTAGATCGCTTCCATCTTTGTATGTGAATAACAAGCCCACTGGTACTCCCCTTCCTTGACGCCAAGCTCTTTTAGCGCCTTTGCGGTGTTTTTTGCTTTTTCGTAAATCTCTCTCCAAGTGATGGCATGCCGGCCGCCGTCAAACCGTGCAAAAACAATCGCTTCATCGTCTCCTAGGGTGTTAGCGAAATGCCGCAAACAATCAGGTATTGTCCGTAATCCATCATCATCAACATGCTGTTTGTACTGTATGTAACTTTTTTCAAAAGATTTTTCAATGTCTACCATTTTAAAAGTAACGTTTTACTTTCTTAAGTTGTCTTGTATAAGTGTTCAACTGTTTTCTTGTGCAAGTGCTAAAACAATCGACACCAATTATTTTATAATATTATTTTTTAAGTACGTGTCAAGAAATAAATATGTATCCGTCAGATCTTGACTATAGAGCTGCGGATTCGTGTATAACTATTATATTAACTAAAAGGTAATAATATATGCTAAACAACACACAACAAAGCAATTAAAATACAGATATGACCTACCTCTCATACGATTCAAGATTTAGCATTAAACAAACTAAACAGGACGTCTCAGAAAGAACGTACCTACACACCAGGCGCAAAACTAAAACTGAGACCTGTGTCCAATGTTATAAAACTGAGCATGGAAACCAGTATCAAATCTCAAGCATCTGATTGGCTGAAATGGCGACTGGTTTGAGACTGGTTTTCAAACTCAGTTTTATAACCTTCATTGAAATTCGTACTTCAATACTTTAAAACGTAAGCTGTACATTCTAAACATTTCGCGAAAATACATAACCCGATCTCATTCATGCTGCCGAGAGACAAAAAGGAACCAACGACATTCGCGTTATTAGCACGATGCTCTAACCAACTAGCACGACGCGCTAAAAGTAAAAGTAGTGTAATGGAAAATAGTTAGACCTAAACAATCCCTTAAATTCTATTTGCAATTTACCACAAAGACGAAGCAACACAAAACAACAATTTAAATGCTGACATGAGTGAAATGATACTAACAAAAATATCTAAGGTCCTTGAAAAGAAATTTCAATTTTTAAGAGCGAAATCAACATTTTTTGGTCATCCATTTCCGTGACCAGGAAATTGAAGGTCAAACACACTTTTACAAGTAATTCACATTGTACACACTTGTAAGACCATAGGACCTTAGATAGGTCAGTAAGTTATTACTTACGAATACATTTAAATTGATGTTTAGTGTTACTTCATTTTTGTGATAAATTGCAAATAGAAAGTTAGGGCTTTTTTTCATTACTGTTCTAACTTTTCTTATCACATGTAAATTAAACATACATTAAAAACATTTGTTTATGAAAAGTTTGAGGGAAATGCATTGTGCCGTTTGAGAGATTTTGATATTATTCTTTTTGTTTATGACATAGCAATGACGAACGGAGCAAACGAAATAAGATACATCATTTTCACTTCTTTTATTATGTAATAATAGTTAAGTTCCCAATAGTTGTTGGTACCTAATGCTTATACGTGAAATGGTAGCGTGGCCGAGCGGTCTAAGGCGCTGGTTTAAGGCACCAGTCTTTTCGAATGCGTGGGTTCAAATCCATGCTAAATAGTTGTTTGTTTAAATAAAACAGTATATTTTATCGTCTTATAATCCCTTCATCGCAAAGTAGTCTTTGTTTTAAGTATGAATGTACAGTAAATTTTCATTAGCGCCAAGATACGACGCACAGGGATAGTAAGATTTAATAAATTGTATAGAGCCAAAGCCTTCATCCCGGTCGAGAAAAAGTCGCTGGAACGTCGTAACTGCGTTGATACGGATTTTTCTCTGATGATGAATTACAAAGAAACTAAATTCTACCGTGTTTAATTATTACACCTTATAAATAATCCTTCTAAATTCCGCTATCGGTCGTTTTTACTACTTTCACTACGATCTTTGTTTCTGGTCTGACCTGCATCAGCTAACCCGAATTTGACCCGATGAGGAGCTGTGACGTCACAAAATGGAATGGTAGACAAAAGTGAAAGCAGAAAAAACGTTCGATAGCTATATCCAAGACTGACGAGATGTAATTAAATTAATGTAGAGTTGAATTTAAATTAATGTTGAAATGTTTGTCCAGAAATGCTTGTGACGGGTTACTGGATGCGTTACTACGCGTTTTATTCCTTGAGTTTATTATACAGGCATATTAGCATTAAACGCCATGCATTTAGATTTTGGTGATTTTTTAAAACAGAAATGCAGGTTCTTGTGCTCCACAATATCAATGAGATAAATTGAAATATAAAATATATTTTCTGATTAGGAGAACATTTTATTTTATATGTACTATAGTAGATTTAGATTGTTAAACAAGTAAAATTTAATTAAAACACAGAAATGTTTTCTTTCATAATTTGTTGAGAAATTATCTACGACTGATTGTTTGATATGTTTAATCAAGTTCAGAAAATTCTTCTTCCGCCTTGTATAGATTATTTTTCATTTTAACAATGCTCATATTGTTGTGATATGAAATTTTTAATCACGTATTACAAATACGACTTCCTGATGTAATGTAATGGGGAAATTATATTTATATACGCTAAAATTTAAAAGTTTATTTCTTAATATTCTTAAAAGGTTGTGGGATTTTATTTTATTAGGTTTCTTTTAAAAGTTTAAAAGTGTTTCATCATATAAGGTCATAAAATGTACATGTGTCATTCATTTATCTAACTGTCAAATGACTTTTCATTTTCATGTATTCGTGACTTGCTAATAGCTTTTATGTCGTTTTGTTATTATTATAAAACATGACTGCACGCATATATCTCGAGTGAACATCGCAAATACACCTTAAAAACTGTCATTATGTCAAAACCGTCTCGGGAGATTCTAAATAAAAGCTGGGCTAAGGACGGCATTTTGGAAAATTCTCATTCGAACTCTTTTGGCAAGGGGAACTCTAAATTACTAAATTATTATAAGGGGAACTTATGTCAGTCGGGATATATGCAAACAGAAATTATTGTAATGTTATTTGCTTATAGAAAACTATTCTGATACTTTTAATATAATTATTTGTTCAAGAAACTTAGAAAGTCGAAAGTAAAACTATTTAGAAACTTTAATCAGTGTTCGTTTAATATACACCTGGGATCAATTACTTACTACGCTACAAGAGCGATTTTGGCGCCCAGTGCCAGGATTCTTACTTCTAGAGGTCGTCGCGGAACACCGAGGAGGAAAACTACTATACGTCACGCCGAAAAGCAAGGTTAGCAAACTGGTTATTGTTCTTTTTGCTCGTTACATTTAATTTCTACATAATGGCTGAAGCTAACAAAGAACGAGTTTTTCAAGATTTGGCTACTCAATTAAGAAATGTTTCCACCACAGTAGGAACTCAAGGCGTAGGGCAAGTTGTACCTAAATTTGATGGAAATTCTAAAGAATTTAAATATTTGATAAAATCAATTGAAAAATATGCAGTTTTAACGGGCATAGATGATGAAAGAAAGAAAATGGTTTGTTATCAGACCGCAGTAGGACCCATATCAGATTTTACTTTAAGGTTCCTTAATGACACCGCAGGTTGTACATGGGTAGCGTTAAAGAATGCATTGACAACTAGTTTCTCAGAAGTTCAAGATGCGCAACATGCGGCCTATTTATTAAGAAATGTCAAACAAAAACCTGGCGAAAATATAACTTCGTATGTAGAACGGTTATTATCGTTAATAGATGACGCTTATGTAGCACCAAGACAAGATCAAAATCAGCAAGCAAATTTAGATCTTATAGAAAATCAAATTATAGGCATTTTTATTGATGGACTAGCTGAAAATTCTTTAAAAATGAAAGTAATGCGTGATAATCCAACTACGTTAGAAGCCGCTATAAATTCAGCCAAAAACGAACAAAATTTGCGAGCGAGATTCAAATCAAGATTTGGCACGCCAAGTGATTCACAAAGTAATTCTGCCCCCGAGCCTATGGAAGTCGATCATGTTAGGCCTCAAAAATGTCAATTCTGTCAAAAGATAGGACATAACATTAAAGATTGTAGAAAACGGTTGCAAAGTATTCAAGCAGTTTCGGCCAAAACAACTCAAACAATGAACTGGCAAAAGCAAAAATCTCAAAATAATAAACAATCTACCTCGAATAATTGGAAGTGTAAAATGGACTGCTGGAATTGCGGTAAATTAGGACACTTATGGCGAGAATGCCGGAGCGCACCGCGAAATAGATCAAACAAAACTCAACCTTTAAACTAATTAATTCCTGTCATAGAGAAGTCGATGGTAGGAAAAACGGTTTGTCAACATATAATATAGCGTTAGCAGGTAATCCAAATTCATGTAGCATTAGAGTAGGAAAATATAAAATTAGAACACTTGTAGATTCTGGAGCGGAAGTTTCATTAATAAACCGCCGCACTTATAATTTATTTAAAAAGAAATACCAATTAAAAAGAAATCACAATATATCCTTGCAGTCTGTTGGGGGAAATGCATTGAATGTAGAAGGGTTTGTAGAAATTCCTTTCAAAATTGGCGGTGTTTTACTGAAGCATAAATTTTATGTAGTATCAAATATGAATCGAAGGGCGATTTTAGGAAGAGATTGGCTTATAGATAACGGGGTAAGATTGTATTTTGACCTCGGGTGCCTTAGGGTCCATGATACGTACGTCTCTTTAGAAGAGGATATTCATATAAATTCAATTGTTAGGCTTCAGAAAAGCACAGTTATAAAACCCCAAAGTGTATATATTGTAAATGGAAAATTAAATAAAAATAGCAAATTTGAAAAATCGAAAATATACGAATTGAAGAGTGTCGAAAATGGCTATTTATGTACCGAACCGGGCTTAATGGTAGCAAATTCAGTATTCAAATTAAGGGGACATAGACAATTTCCCGTCATGATTGTAAATACTACAACTTGGACAATGCGTTTACGACAAGGGTGTCCCATAGCAACAATCGAACAAATTGACGAAGAAAACATAGCATCTGTCACAGGTACGACCAATGATTTATCAGATAAGACATTAAATAAGGAATCAAAAACTGACCTAAGCGAGATAAAAACACCCCCGGAGCACTATGATTATGTCAAAGGCTTGGTCTTAGAAAATCAGGATATTTTTGCAAATAATGACTCAGAGCTCACTCAAACTAATACAGTTAAAATGAAAATACCCACAGTTGATCACGAACCGATAAAACAACGTCCTTACAGAGTACCACTAAATGACAGAAAAATTATGAGTGACGCAATTGACGAAATGTTAGAGGCTAAGGTAATTAGACCCTCGCGCAGCGCGTATGCTAGTCCGGTGGTTCTGGTTCACAAGAAAAATGATAATAGCAAGAGGTTTTGTGTAGATTTTAGAAAATTAAATAAGGTCACTAAAACATGTTCCTATTCTTTGCCAGTTATTGATGACATTCTGGCCACTCTGGGAGAAGCAAAATTCTTTACATCTCTAGACTTACGAAGTTCATACTGGCAGGTGCCAATCGAAGAATCAGACAAAGAAATGACCGCCTTTGCCACTTTTAGAGGATTACATGAATTTAATGTAATGGCATTTGGACTTGTGGCTGCTCCTGGGGTCTTCCAGGAACTCATGGCACAAGTCTTAGAGGGATTAGATTTTGCTGTCGCATATTTAGACGATATCTTAATCCGAAGTGCCACGCTTGAAGAACATAAGCGCCATAAAGATATCGTTTTCCAAAGGCTACGGGAACACAATTTAAAGCTTAAGTTAAAGAAGTGCCAATTCCTACAGTCTGAGACTGAGTATCTAGGATTTATAATTGACAAGGATGGCATCAGACCCAACCCTAACAAGGTCAAAGCAATTAGGTCACTCCCTATCCCTAAAAATGTTAGAGACGTTCGTAGAGTCATAGGTGCAGCAAGTTACTATAGACGCTTCATACCCTCATTTTCACAAATAGCAGAACCATTGATTAATTTAACTAGGAAAAAATACACTTAAATCGGACTCAAAAATGTCAAGATAGCTTTTATAAGATCAAAGAACAATTAACAGCAATTCCATCTTTAGCTTACCCTGATATAAACAAGCCTTACATACTGTATGTAGATGCGTCAGATAGCCATGTTGGCGCTTGCTTAACACAGAAAACTGATTTGCCTGAGGCAGATGATAATAATGAAAGACCAATTTATTTCTTATCACATAAACTCAGTGACACTCAACGCAGGTGGAGCACAATTGAAAAAGAGACATTCAGTATACACTATGCTCTACAAAAACTTGATCATTATTTGCATAATGCAGAATTTAAAATCATGACTGACCACAAACCGCTGCAACATTTATTAGATTTACCAATGCAAAATAACAAAATAAGAAAATTCAGTTATGGGCATTGTCTATTGGTGGTTACAACTGTAAGATTGAGCATCTTCCAGGAAAAACAAATGTAATCGCTGACTTCTTCTCCAGGCCGCCCGAGTCTGAAACGATACAATCAGAGTCTGATTTTGACATTGAACCGGAAATACATGATAATACTTACAAGATTTCTGGAACAAACACAAAATCTGTTAAGACAATTGAGTCTATCAAAAAGATTGAGGCTATAAATTCTAATGAAATTGATCCTAAACAATCAGCTAATAAAGAGTATGAACAACAGGATTCTTTTGTGGAACCTGTGGCTGAAATTGAGGGATTAAATTTACAATTTGAGCAACAAAAAGATACTTCAATTGTCCAAATCAAAAATCAACTTAAGCATGGGGATCCCAGTAAGGCCGAGTTCAGGAAATACTTAGAAGTCGATCAAGTATTGTATTACTTATCAAATCCTGACGAAGAACCTATTATGAGACTTTATGTCCCCGCTCACTTAAAGGGCTTGGTCATCAAACAATATCATGATAACAATGGACATCCGGGCACTCAGCGTATGTTTGCCACAGCAAAAACTAAGTACTTTTGGCCAAATATGTTCAAAGATTTTCAAGCATATGTCTCGACCTGTGTCGACTGTCAAACTAGAAATCTTCCAAGAGTTAAGGCTCCACTAAGAGAAACAAATATTGCGCCTTTTCCATTTGCGATAGTTTCAATAGACGTATGCGGGCCTTATGAACAAACACTTAGTAACAATAGGTACATAATCTGTTTTATAGATATGTTCAGTGGTTACCCAGAGGCATTTGCTGCCCCTGATAAAAGTACAAACACTATAATAGACTTACTTTTGAACGAGATTTATCCTAGATATGGCTGTCCGTTGCAAATCATTCATGACCGAGGGACTGAGTTCACTAGTTCAGCATTTAAAGAGGTTCTGAAAGAATTAAACATTGATAATGTTTCATGCACAGCTTACCATCCAGAAAGTAATGCTAAACAAGAAATAATGCATAGGGTGTTACATGACATTTTATCAAAACGAGTTCAGGGTAACACTAGGGAACGGGACATTCATCTCAATATGTCATTAGCAGGAATCAGACACAATGTCTCTTCAAGTTCAAAATTCTCCCCCTTTTATTTGGTATACAACAGAGATCCTATTCTACCAATTGACAATCTACTTCGCCCTAGGGCTAAATATCAGGGCGAAGAGTACCATAAAATTGCTTTACAAGAACAGCATAAATCATTTCTTTTGGCTTACAGACATTTAAAACATTCAAAAAGAAAGCACAAACAGCAATTTGACAAAAAAGCTAAGGATATCAAGTTCGAAATTAATGACCCTGTCTATTACAAAAATTTTCAAAGAAAAAATAAACCTGAAGACCGCTGGAAATCCCATTGCAGAATAATGGAACAAAAAGGTCCTGTCACTTACTTGATCAAGAATCAGCTAGACAATTCCGTTGTTCAAGTACATGCCGATCAAATTAGGCTGGCTAATATCACTGAATGGCCAGAACGTAGACCCGTTACGGGTTACCCAAAACGAAAGGCAAACTATGTCGTTGCGCCTGATGACAGTTCTAGTAGCTATGATGAATCAGATGCTTCTGATGCAGAAACACCAAACAATCAAAATACAGGCATATTACCGCAAAGTACGAATAGAATAAGACAAGTACGCGAAGACTCCTCATCAGAAGATTATATCCCATTAGCTCAATTACGTAAACATTTGAGGGAACAAAATCAGGAACAAAATAACATACATGATTCAGACAGTTCACAGACGGAAAATTCTTCAAATGAAAATTCTAACTATGAAACATCACAGGAAACGAATTCATTTGTTGAAGATTCTAGCAATGATAATTCTGTTATGGATGCAAAATCTGATTTTTCTGCCTACCTGGATGAAAATTTGCATGAAAGCTCTGATGAGTTGCAGTCTGCAGACTCTTTAGATACTGACGGTATGGAGATTGACTCCTTGCCAGGCACACCTGAAACTGTTAATCAAGATTGTTTAGGAATAGGTGTTATCACAGAATCAGTAACCCCAACAAAGATTGATTCAACAGATTCATGTCCCATGAATAGTACAACTCCTCTGCTTATAGAAGAGAATAAATCAATCCCCGATAAGTTAACTGATAATCTTGAAAATGACAAGAAACAGTGTTTACAATTACTGTTAAGTCATATGGAACGCAGTAACTCCGAGTTACTTAAAACCATTCCAAATCTAATGCAAAACAATGCCAATCTAATGCAAGGATTACTACAAAAGTTCTTTTAATTAAAGAAAAAAAAAACAATAAAAAAATATTCAAAACTGACTAAAAAAATAATTTAAAAAACAATGAAACTGTTCTGTTGATATATAATTTCATGAATTTGCATAGTTCATAGAGTTAAGAGAAACGCTATACGTTGTTGTTGACAAACCTTAAAATGACTTCACATGGAATAGGGGTGAGCTCCATTCCACTGTAAATAGCTTCGGTTGATAATGTTAATTGTACATTACTTTGTTTGCTTATTTATATGACTTCGAGTAGAATCATATGACGAAAATTGCTATTATTACGAGTAGAATCATATGACGTAGTCAGTTTTGTGTTTAAGCATTGTTGTAGTTTTTAAATGTGTAAATATCTATTTAGAGTGTTGCATAATCACGCATTGCGATTCGCAAAAAGTAATTTTCAGTAATTACAATATGGCTTTTATTGTCTATTTTCAAAGACGTATAACCATAAAGCTTATTATGCTCACTTGTTTGTTTGGCTTTTCTCGGTGCTATAGAAGTACTTGAAAATGCTATCCTTGTTTTTGTTCTAAAAACAAAAATATTTTTGAGTTATACCGTTGAAAATTTATTTAATCCTATATTTAATGCATTGTTTTCTCTGCCCAGTCAACGTAAATATATTTCATACATAAAAATATACATTTGCAAACCGTTTTCTTAATATTTTTGTTTTTAAATATTAATTTTTTTTGTTTTTAAATTATTATTTCTTAAACTGACATCATCTTAAAGAAATTAAAAATGTTTCACTTTAAAGAATAGGTAAACTACTTACCTGAGTTCAATCATTATGATTAAAACAATGGCTGTGCAGTCCGATTCTATGCCTTATTGTTCTAGTATCCTTGACCTTTCTTGCCGTGGTGGTACTTGATATCAAAATTCACTTTAGTTATTCCAAAAACACTTAATCAGCCACGGTTAACGAGTAAACAAACAATGACAGTGCGCTAACAGGTACCCTGTTCGTAAGGATGAGTGACCTTCATGAAAACGAGGCAACATTATCGATCAGCGAACACGCTTCAACCAATCAAAATGCAGATGACGTTTAAAACCCCTGCAGCTCCTTCATCCGCCGGAAGTATCCTGCCTTTGTTACAGTCAACAATCGCTAACAATCTCACATTAGTGACTTTTCATAAAACCAGTTAATCGAATCCCCGTCAAGAATCAGCCTCCAGCCTTTGATAACAACATCTTCGACAAAAGCAATTCCCTCAGACCTTTGATAAGCAAAACTGCATCCTTTTCTGTCATAATATTGATAGCAGTTCACCAGATTCGTCAAGAGTTCATCAAAGATATTCATCAATATGACATTTCATAACAACACTTACGAACAAAGAGACAGTAAAATCAAGAAGAGATTCAACGTGTAATACCAGAATCATAACCTTCAGCCATTAGCGAGAATCATCACCCGAAGTTGTAACAACATAGATACAACAATGAATCAGACATTCATTCATCCGTCAGTTCACAACAAAGCAAACATATACACGACGAACTGAAAACGTTTTCAAACACAGAAAGTTTCAAGACACACCTGCCCCCGGCGAGATGCAGTCCGACAGAATGAAAGAAGACACGCTTTCAACGGCCACGATGCCTCGTTTGGTTCACCTGAAGATACCATTGGTCCGGAGATGAACTACACATGGCGCGGTGCAGTGAGGAAACAGTATTTTATGTCGTATTGTTCCATTGCTTTATTTTATTTCTTTCTAAATATTTCGCGTTCTCGGAAATATTGATAAGCAGTCTCTTTTACACGGGAGGTAACTCGCTGTCGAACTCATTAGTCGTAAAAGAAACTGGAAATATCGGAATTACATCAAAATCAAACTCAATTTAAACATTTTCTTTTCTCTCATGAAGTTAGTTATTAACTTAGTTTTAATTATCAGTTCTGTAATTTCGATGGTTTGCCTTCCGTGAAATATGAAGGAAATCGGAAAAATCAAATTTTTCCTAAAAAAAAATATATTTATTATAATAATATTCGGAACTGTTCATGTATGATCACGTTGTTTTGTGATATGCAAATGCTTTACACCTGCTATCTATTTTCAGAAAATTGTGTATTGCAAAGAAAGAAAACCTAAACCAATGAAGCACAGAGACACGGAGCGCATCACGGCAAGATCTATAACCAGAACCACTGAATGTAATGAATGTATACTTGTAACTGTCTGGACTATTGTGAAATATTGACTTTCATATATTGCCGTTATATATTATTAAGTGACTCTCCGTGAATAATAATTGTTTTGTGTTCTTAAAACGGGTTTTCTGTGCATTCATTAATTGTTATAATAAGTTGAAATCACTGAATAATTCAAATGCATTTGTGTTGTTTTCAGGTTTTTACATTATATGCTGTTGATCTATCATGTAACTTTTCTTTCAGGAACAATGTTGCATTATGTAACATGATTTGCTTGAAAATAATTGTTGTAAATATTTCTTGCAGTCAGCAGTATCTAAGTTACGGGTACGGAAAATAAAAATTCAAATTCTAAGTCAAGATTTATTAATTAAATTTAGAAGAAGTTTAACACGCAAAAATATGGTATCAACAAAACTGCACTTACTTAGTTTCTTACTCTTCTTACCGGATAATTCCTATTCCAAGAATGATACTGCTGACTAACTTTGCTGTAAATTTATACGCGAACCATTAAATTAATTAGCAATTATGTTTTCCGATACTTTTAATGAGCAAGTCATATCATTATTAGATAATCAAAATTCTCATTGTTAATTCCTCAGAGTAACGGACGTACTCTAAGTGTCAAAAGTCAATTGCATTTAGTGTCGTCAATTAAGACTTATTATTAGAAATATCTAATCATCGTCTAAATCTCACTTCCCGGACACAAAATATCTTTTTTTTGGTTTTTGGAAAAGAAAGGAAGGGATTTGTAATGTAATGGGGAAATTATATTTATAATTTGCCGCATCATATTATAGGTTATTTATATACGCTTAAATTTAAAAGTTTATTTCTTAATATTCTTAAAAGGTTGTAGGATTTTATTTTATTAGGTTTCTTTTAAAAGTTTAAAAGTGTTTCATCATATAAGGTCATAAAATTTACATGTGTCATTCATTTATCTAACTGTCAAATGACTTTTCATTTTCATGTATTCGTGACTTGCTAATAGCTTTTATGTCGTTTTGTTATTATTATAAAACATGACTGCACGCATATATCTCGAGTGAACATCGCAAATACACCTTAAAAACTGTCATTATGTCAAAACCGTCTCGGAAGATTCTAAATAAAAGCTGGGCTAAGGACGGCATTTTGGAAAATTCTCATTCGAACTCTTTTGGCAAGGGGAACTCTAAATTACTAAATTATTATAAGGGGAACTTATGTCAGTCGGGATATATGCAAACAGAAATTATTGTAATGTTATTTGCTTATAGAAAACTATTCAGATACTTTTAATATAATTATTTGTTCAAGAAACTTAGAAAGTCGAAAGTAAAACTATTTAGAAACTTTAATCAGTGTTCGTTTAATATACACCTGGGATTAATTACTTACTACGCTACACTGATAAAATGTTAGTATATATAAACTGACAATGTGTTTTCATCTATAATTAAAATTCTATCTCGTATTTTTATGAAACAGTTGTACACCGGAACAGGAAGACTTAATCTAGAGGACAATGTATAAAACATTTGAGAAGTAACAAAGTTAACCAAAAAAAAAAGAAATAAGAATAAAATTAAAAGTAAGTAAAATATTTTGATAAAAGATTCAAGTTTATTGGCAAATCGGCAAACCTAATGCTTTTGGTTATTTACATTATAGATACAGATGGCATCCGATGATAGTGATATGGAAACGTCACAGAATATCAAGGTACGTTCACTTTATAACCTTAATTGGTGAATTTGACTGAATGGAGCTGTAAATTATATTGTTCGGTTTGCAGATAATTTGGCTTCTTTTTCACAATCTTATTCACATTTCATTTCACGCGCTTGTTAATATTTTAGGACTGGGCAAGACTATCAGTATAAATGAATAAAAGTGTACCGCTAACATGTTATATGGGGCAAAAGTAACATCTAAGGTGTTTGTGGCAATTTTTGTTGAGTTGTTACTTTATTTTAAAACATAACGTGCGTTTAGCCATTATTTTCTCATAACAACACTAAACCGATGTTCTAACTACACCGATCATAAAATTGTAATTTCTCTCAGGGAATTTGAGTAAACTGTTCAAATTTAAAACATAATCAGATGCGTCATTTTTCACGTATTTTGTATGAAACTCCATTATAATCTGTTCATACGTTCATAAATTAATGACAGTGAGTGTGAAAACAAAAGCCACAAATTCGACTTCAGCTTTTTAAAGGAGGAAACTGAAACCGGCTTAAAACGCCAAAACTTCAAATGTGTAGCAGCTAAGCAATCGATGGAAACACGAATTTTCGTAAATAGATACTATACCCGACATGACATGTTTTTACCCCTACCTTCATTAAATGCCTGAGGTTTTCAAATGATTGTAGGGAAATGTATGATTATTTGGAAAAAAGAAGTGGAAAGCATTTATATTTTTTCCAAGTTTGAAGTGAAGTGTATACTCTGCATCCACGCCGAGAAATTTAAAATGTATAATCGGTGTAGCTTGAACATTGGTAAATTGTAAAAGATGATTTTGTTATACAGTTTGACAAATTATGATATTGTACCGCGGGACGGATATTAAATAACGTGATTTCATGGATTGTTGCAAGCTTTTAGAAGACGCTATTTTCCTCGGTAAGCCCCACATGATAAGGGGATTCAAATCTTGTTCATGGATGCACTTAACTACATTTAAGAGTTTGACGTGTACGTTTGTTAAAAGCTCACTACAATAGTAATTGTCTTCATAAAATAGATGAAAAGGGAACTTTGAAAGCCACCGAACACGACAAATATGAAAATATTGCAGGCCCAGTTTGATTGAGCCTGTTTAAGGGCAGTAATGGAAATGAATATAAAAGAAATAACATATCATATATTAAAGTAATTAAAATCATCAGAGCTCTCTTTTAATGTATAAAATAGCAAGAGTAATCCATGTTTATAACAATATTAGAAGTTTAATAAGTGAAAGGTTCCATATATATTTATGGTAGTAAACGAAGTTTTTTGTTTTAGGAAGACGAACGTCGTAAGTAAAATTTTAAGTTTTTTTCATGATTGTAATTTGTTTATTAACATTGCTAAATTGCAGCTTCTAATAAACAACTTCCGTTTATTTAAATTAATATTTTGAGAACTGGTGTAAGTTCAATTATGTTTTAGTAAATAAAACAACTAACGCATGTTTATATTTGGGACTCATTATTATAAACAACTTTAACCTATTGAGAAGTTAAAAAAGTGAAATATGCAAATCAGGAATTGCCACATCCTGCAGACAACAGAGAGCCCACACAGCCAAAAAGAAGAAAGGAGAAGAGAGAATGGTTATACAACGATCATTATCAAAATAGATGCCAAAAACAATAAACTGAAGTAAGAACCCGAGGGCTTTCCGCCTTGGAACGGTCAGAAATTTAAATCCAAACGAGTCAAAGTGTTAACTAATGTTCCATTACAGGCGATTGTTCATCCTCTACTGAGCGTACCTTTCTTCTACCACAACAAAGCTCACGTATGTACAAATCACAGCGAATAGTCGCCTTTCTAATTTAACTGTTAATTGTGAGTACTTGCACATTTGGCTTTACAATGCTATTAGCTTCTTATGTTTTATATGTTTGTGTGCTTTTGCATGCATCATTGTTAAGCTGATGGGTGAGTTGGAGTCATTTCACCAAGACAACTTGTACTTGTTTGTTAATATGAGAACCTGTTGGGGCAAGTGTGAGGTTGGTGCACCCTAGAACCTGGTTCAAACCCCCAGTGGCAATTAGTTTTGCCACTGACCATTCCAAGGCGGTATCCCCCAAAGGTTCTCGGTTTCGTTAATTGTTTGTGGCGTCCTATTTAAATTGACCTACTTAAATCAAACATTCTCTCTCTCTTCCTCTCTTCTTTTTCGCTGCGTGGGAAGGCTGGTTTTTGTGAGTGTGGCGATTCCTGATATGCATATTTTACCATTTTATTAAATTATCATAGTTATTATATTCTCATTTTATTATTTCATTCTTTTTTAAACGATACAAATAGAAAGTGTATCGCAGCCAAACGCGTAATGTAGTTTTTTAAACATATTCAAGGCAAAGTTCTGACAGTTCCCTTTTCAGACTGTTGTCACTATTGTTTTATACTGTTAGTTTTTAAAGGCATCGGTTATTTTGAGTTGACGGTCAATGTAATGTGGTGGATAAGGTATGAGTTTGTCAAAAACGTAGCTTTCAGAAGGCTGTACTCTTTCCATTGAAGTGTTGCAATTGAGCCCGGGCTGCTAAATCTGTAATAGTACACTGAACGGGACAATCAGTAACTCCTTAAATAACCAGACCTTACGACATTTTTAAACACGAACATTCAAACAGAAACGGAAATGTAGGTGATGATCATTTTATAATTGTAATCATTGATAGTGATTATTTTTACTTGGTTAATACAAGCACGCTGTTTAACCATCAGATGAGCCTTATTAAACATACCTGGTGTATGACAACATAACATACTTCAATAAGAATAGTTGCCCGTGGAAACGTGTATAATTAGAGAGAAGTAAGGTATATCTTGAATAGCCTGTATCTTTCTCTTTAAATTACAGGTTAGTATGTGAAGACTTTTTAAAAAAAATGTTGCAGCCTTGTTTTCTACGTAGGGTGATTATTAAATATTTCAGAACGGAACCTTCTAACGTTCCCACTGGTGCTTGTTATGTACTCGCCATTAAAGTTTTATTCATGGAGTAAAATATACATCAGCTGGATCAATGTGTGCTGGTTCGTGATCACTGCTCTCAAAATCGGCCTCCTCACTAAGTTTGTAAGTATGTTTTGCACAATACAACATGAAGAGTTATAAAAATGCGAAATTGATAACAACACTAATTGAATGTATGGGGCGACTTTGTACGGCCGCCACACGATAGAAGCAACGCTAATGTGATCATCGAATCTAGATGAAAAAGAAACTTTAAAAACCACAACCGACAGTTTTGTAATGTTGTCTCCATAAATGGCGCTTTCAGCTATATCAAGGTATTTCGACAGATAAAATAAAATATAACAGACGAAAATAAGGTGTTACACTGGAATGTTTTGAACAGGTTTCATGTGATATGATCCGTAATGACCGCCTTCTTTATTTACTTATATGTATATATAGCTCTTACACAAGTTTATTTTAAGATTGAAGCAATAAAATAAAATTAACAGTTATTCAAACATGGGGAATATTGACTCAGTACTTTTTCAGACATTTGATTTTGGAAAAGCTAGAGAACAATATGGTTCTGTGGTGACAACAGGATATATAAGCCTTCAACATTTATTTCTGAAAGGCTGGGACGCAAGTAAGTATTTTAAAGATCAGGATCGATTATTATCTTAACCACAAAATACTAGTGGCCAGATTACATAAATACTGGAACATTATGAAATACTAGTAGCTGACGAATAAACAGTAAAATCTACCAAAGATCATAGCATGCTTCGTTGAGTGTACAGTTGATAAAACGCAATCACTTTTTTCTTTTTTTCTAAATTATCGCAGTTTAGATGTATGCGTGTTAGAAGATTTAAACGATCGCAATTGGCTGTTTGGATAATTATGTTCTTTAGGTTTTGAGACACTTCCGTACCCTCCAGCACACGGGGAATTTGCAGTCTACAGCACTGAGGATCTAGAAAGTGCTATCAACTTCGCAGTCGAGCAGGTAAGTCTTATTCGAGTTATACTAAACATATCTTGCACTTATATCTAAGATAATATTATATTAGAAGTTAAATCTCACAGAAATTACCTGTAATTTCCACAGACACCGACTCTTTTTTTCATAATTTTACAGTTGTAATGAAATGGTTTAAACCAGAGGAGTTATGAAAAGAAGTTATGAAAAAAGTAAAGTATGCATACCAGGAATGGTCACAACCAGTACACACAGCCTCCCCACGCAGCCAAACAGTAGGGAGGCGGAAGAGAGCATACTTATACAGTGACTCGAGTTATACTAAACATATCTTGCACTTATATCTAAGTTAATATTATATTAGAAATTAAATCTCACAGAAATTACCTGTAATTTCCACAGACACCGACTCTTTTTTTCATAATTTTACAGTTGTAATGAAATGGTTTAAACCTGAGAAGTTATGAAAAGAAGTTATGAAAAAAGTAAAGTATGCATACCAGGAATGGTCACAACCAGTACACACAGCCTCCCCACGCAGCCAAACAGTAGGAAGGGGGAAGAGAGCATACTTATACAGTGACAAGATCATAAAAGACGATATAAACAATTAACGAAAACAAACAAACGGGTATACCGCATTGAAACGTTCAGTGATTGGAAAATCAGGTTTTTGGGTGCACCAATATCACAATAGCCCCAACAAGTTATCATAATTATGAACACACTAGTAAAAGGTTTCTTGGTGATTTAACTCCAACCCACCCATCAACTCGACAATGTGCATCAAAAAGCACACAAACAAATAAAACATTAGACGATAAAAGCATTGTAAAGCAAAATGGCGAGTACACAATGACTTTACCGAGACCAGAGAGCTCTAGAGTCAAATCAGCAAAAACACGATGCCGGGGGCAAAAGAAACGTGTTCCCATAAAAGTGAAAACACACGATATGTTCAAATTATGATTATCACTTGTTTAACACCACACTTAACTGGTCGTTTTTTTTTTGCACATATGTGTGGGTTGTTCTTATAGCACCATCAGATGTTTGGTTTCATGTTGATGGCGCCATGAAACTTTCCGAGAGCCATCAATACCAAGAGGAGATGCGCATATCTTAGTCTTGTTCCGGTCAGACTGTTTAACATAGAGTTATGGCCCTTTGATAACGTATGCATTATGCATTTAGAGCAGTATTTGTTTCCGTGCTATTTCTCTGCAACTACCAGATGGATTTCAATGAAACTTTCTGGGAGCCATCAATACCAAGAGAAGATATGAATATTGTCGTCTTGTTCCAGTCAGACTGTTTAACACAGAGTTAAGGCCCTTTGATAACTTGTGCATTATGCATATACAGCAGTATTTGTTTCTTCGCAATTTCTCTGCAACTACTAGATGGATTTCAATGAATGTTTCTGGAAACCTTTAATACAAACAGGAGATGCGCATATCGCCGTCTTGTTTCAGTCAGACCCTTTAACACAGAGTTATGGCCCTTTGACAAGTTATGCATTTCGCATGTAGAGCAGTATTCGTTTCCTGGCTATTTCTCAGCAACTACTGGAAACTATGGAAACCATCAATACCAAGACAAGATGCCCATATTGTTGTTTTGTTCTGGTCTGACTGTTTAACGCAGAGTTATGGCCCTTTGATAAGTTATGCACTATGCATATAGAGAAGTATTCGTTTCCGCGCTACTTCTATGCAACTTCTGCATGGATTTCAATTAAATACCGCGCTATTTTTTTCTACTGCGTTCTTCATTTCAACAACTTGAAGACTTTACGTCTCATTCTTATATTCTAATGAGCTGCCCAACCCTTTTCACCATCTGCCACTTCACTGTTTTTGCCATGATAAATATCTAAATAAAGCCCTATGTCTTCAGCTGTTGTGTTAGTAATAACCAGTACTCGGCGGGGGATATAAATTCAACGAATTTGCTTGTTACACTTATCATAGCCTAATCTTAGCGGATATTATATGGACTAATACATACTTATGTTTTATTTCCAGTACTATAACTCAGAGGTAAAATCTACCGGATATTTTATGCATACAGCAGACGACAGCATGACTATTAGCATTAAGTACTTCAATTGGACTAAAGATTCATCAAACAAGCGATACTCTGACCTGCGAGTGGAGGGTATTACAAAAACTGAACTATAATAAAATAATCATTCGTATATTTATTGATTTCTTAGTAAATTTAAAATACAAATCTGATTGCTGGAAGTACTTCAGATGCATTTGGTAGAATATGGTAGAAATATAAATTTAAAAGAATTGTGTTAAACGTTTCGGCTATTGACATTAACATGATTATTTGACTGCAATTTAACTATATAATAACAGAGACAGAGAGAGCGAGAGAAAGAAAGACACACTTGATTATGCTATCCCTCAAACTGTTCACGTAAAAACAATTATTGCAAAATAAGGTCAACAAACCGATTTCTTGTTCCACAATTTATTAAATAATAATATAATGCGTATATAACACTACGCTTCCATTTGCAGAGCTAACTTTTAAACCAGGACATGCACAAGGGTTGTCCAATTACAGCGAAGGCGAAGTGACGTTGTACAAATACAATGTGTCTGCAGACCTGATGCCAACAAGTCCATCGATTTTTCAAACGTACAAAACTTGACTAGTATAGAATCTCACAACTTACTTATTTTAAATGATTTTTATTTCATTATTGAAGTTTACATGTAGTAAACAGTTTCGAAATTGTTGCTTTCTAGTTTGACATCTTAGAAATCAAAATATGTAGTTTTCATTACTTTTGGTAGGTATAATATTTCTCAATCATATACATAGAATTTTGTTAATTTGTTATATAAATAGTAAAATACACGAAATTGGCCTCCTCACTAAGTTTGTAAGTATGTTTTGATTCGAGATGAAAAATAAAAAAGAGAAAGTAAATAAGTTCGTTTTGTTTTAAGACAATGTAGAATCATAATTGTCTTATTAAATGATGAGCGTGTCTTACTTTCTAAACTAATTTTCTTTTGATCGAACCATCTTGTTATTAGAATTTCGAACCAAAGTTTATATTTTTAACAATTTCAAAGTATATCACTAAAATAGATTTTAAAATTCTATCATAATTTCAGTGTTTTGTCGGTTCAAATAAGAATGACACTGCACTCTGTACGTGTGTTTGAGGATACTGAAGCAATTTGTCTAATGATTCAAGCAAATGCAAGTATATGTTTAAAATAACAAATGCCTCATTTTGACTTTGTTTGCAAACAAAGTATAAAATAAAGATTTCACAGTTCATTAAGATTTATGTTCTTATATTCTTTTATGTAATATATTATGGTAACCGTTGTTCATTATTTCATTTCCAACTTAAATTTTGTTTTGGCGCCGGGCGACTGATATTGTAAAATAAGTTATTTTTTGCTTAGTTAAAAATAAACACACAAATGACTTAAATATAAAGTTGTAGTACATTATCATTTATTTCATTTCTTCTTATAGGCTATTATTAGGCTCTTTTGGTCCTTTTAGGGCCAATCACTAGGAATTAATGTATGTTTCCCTTCCTAAAATATATTCTGTTTACATTATTCTGTTCAGTTCCGTCCGTTGTTTACTTGTTTAGGGCAAACGTATATTAATCAGTAGACCATACGGCTCTGATGATGGAAAAAAAGAAATATACATATCAGGAATCGCCACACTCACAATTCACAGCCTCCCCACGCAGCGAAAAAAGAAGAGAGGAAAAGAGAGAATGTTGTTATAAGTTATGTCAATTCAAATAAGACGCCACAAACAAATAACGACATAGAGAACCCTTGGGGTTACCGCCTTGGAATGGTCAGTGGGATAACAAATTGCCACTGGGGGTTTAAACCTGGTTCTAGGGTGCACCAAACTCACACTTGCCACAACAGGTTCTCATATCAACAAACAAGTACAAGTTGTCTTGGTGAAATAACTCCAACCCACCCATCAGCTTAACAAGGTTGAATACAAAAGCACACAAACATATAAAACATAAGAAGCTAATAGCAATGCAAAACCAAATGGAGAGACTTTAATATTCCACGTTCATGGTCTTCCGTGAAGGATCAAACTTCGGACTGGTTACTTGCGCAAATATTGAAATGAAAATGCCTTTCCATTACCGCCTATGAAGATGCTCAATCAGACCGAGCCTACGTCATATCTTTCGTGTTTGATGGCTGTTAAAATTACATTTCCATCTATTTTAATAATATTCAGCAAATTAAGGTATACGTGTGTTTTCATATATATAAATTGATTTTAAAGATTCCGTGTGTAAGAACTTAGTAAATGATCCTCAAAGCCTGCCCACACAGCGAAATATTTGAAAAAATAGACCATAAGGTAATGTCAAATCAATTAGGTGCTGTCAAATGTGTTAAATGAGTTATGCCCATTTTCATATTTGTCGGGTTCAATGGCTTTTAAGGATCCCTTATCATCATTTCAACCCGGGGCTAGACGGCTTTAACAATAAATATGCATTTCGAATACTGTTGTATCATTTAATTTCGCGGGGATCAAATTATGCGCAAATGATATGTGACAAATTCGCGAGGGCTTAAATTCGCGCACTTGTATTATTCTAATAAGACTGGATATTCAATGGTCTGATTTCAATAGGGTTTGATTTTGCGCATTTACCCTAGCGCGAAATACGCGAAAATTTAATCACCCCGAAATATTATGATTCCACAGTACTGCCTACGAACGGGCTAAATCAAACCGAGCCTGCAAAATTTGCATATCGGTCGTGGGCGTTGGCTTTCAAAGTTCCCTTTTCATCTATTTATAGAATTTCTTTAGGTCACATTCAACGATAATGATCATAATGGACAAGTCATCGCAAACCTTACAACCCTGACGACCGCCATATTCTGCAGTTCTATCGGATACGAAATCAAAGGTTCGTAAATGAAGGTAGCCGTTCACCATTAAATAATGGACAATACCACACAAATAAAAAAAAATAAAGCACTATATGTGCACCTTTTATACATTGAATAACTAACGGTTCGTCACAGCCGAAACATACTTCTTTTAATTATAATCTAGAATATTGTCATTGTACATTTTCCGGGGCTTCAACTAACCTCAGGCTTATTTTAAAACAAAATATTGCGATCGAACGTCACAATGAAATGTGCAGTACATTGATAAATGAAAGTGCCTCTAGCTGGGAGCGAACCCGCACCGTCACGGCGAAAATTTTGAATCGTACAGACATCAAAATATTTACCATGCAAAGATTCATATTACTTCAAACAGCATTCTGTATTAAGTTCTACACAATATTGTGAATATTCTCTAAAGAAGAGTTCACGACAAACTGTTTTGTTAATTTATTTCGATTATGGCAAATTATGTTACCAATAGAGACCATCTAAACCATCTAATGGAACTGCACCACAATGTGATTTGATTTTTACATGTTTAACATGCCGATACCTTTTGGTCTTAAATGTTATGGAAACGATGAAAATGATAAATGTAAAACACTTTGCTTGTAATATGGGGCACGCAACGGGAAAAGGTACATTCGGTCATAATTTGTGACATTTAAGTTGTTACTATATTTAGAAAGAACTTACAACTATCTATTAATTTCTCATAAATAACAAGCGTTTTCTTTACACATTTTGACAATAAAATGACATTTTTAACGCGAAATGCACAATAATCAATGTCGTCTGCTCAACTTTATGACGTCATTTCAAGGTTGACGTCAACTGTCCGAAGGTACCTTTTCCCGTGACGCGCACCAATTATTATCGTAATTGTTAATACTTCTAATAGACAAAGGATCGAAAAAGTTGTGTGAAAACTGCGATTTCGATGCAACATACGGACTGTTGGTAATATCAAGTGTCTTTAATTGTGCAGCTACTGTTATTTGGCTCACTATTGCCTTTATTCGAGGATTCCAGGTGAGTGAGTGAGGACTGTTTGTAGTAATGTTTTCAAGTTAGTGGTGTAATGGTCAAATATCATAAAATTCGTCGGATACATGTTAGGTTCACTTTTGATTTAAAACATTTTGCAATTCTGAAGTCTGTATTTAATCAAAGCAAATAAAATATTGACAGAACATACCTCTTTATTTATTTAGATAGCTATTTAGAAAGCTAACATATAACGTGATCTCTATAGACAGTTATATGTTACTTGCTTTCAAATAACAATATAATTTTTGTAGTAAAAATATACTTTATCACATGTTTTATCACATGTCAAAATGTAGCAAATGTCCGAAAATTCAGAACTAAAGCGTATCAATTTTACCTAGAATAATTACTTACTTCCCTTTTGGAAGATTTTATGCTTTATTCAATATTATTTTAACTTCTTACAAAATGTTAGTGGAACTACTGACATGAAAATCTGAATGTGTCTATCATGTTAAATGTTTTATGTTGTCATAAAAGTGAAACATGCATATCAGGAATTGCCTCCCCGCACAGTCAAAAAGTAGTGCTGAGAAGAGAGCATGGTTATAAAATGATTAGTTTCAGAATAGAAGCCACGAACAATTAACGAAAGTGACAACCCGTAGGGTTACCGCCTTGGAACGGTCAGTTACACTGGAAGTTTTAACAAGGTTCAAGAATGCACCACTCTCACATTTCTCCCAAGAGGTTATCATATGAGCAAACAAGTATAAGTTGTCTCGGTGAAATAACTCCGAACCCATGACAAATCCAGGAAGTTTCTTGTGGAAAGGAAATGCAAATAATCTTTTCTTAAAAGAACCTAGAAGCTCGATTTGTTTCTTTTATCCCTGTCATCGTGTTCTCGCTGATTTTACTCCAGGAGCTCTGGTCTCGGTAAGATCATTGAGTACCCGCCCTTTGGCTTTGCAATGCTATTAAATTCTTATGTTTTATATGTTTGTGTGCTTTTGCATGCAACATTGTTGAGCCAATAAGTGGGTTTGAGTTGTTTCACCAAGACAACTTGTATTTGTTTTGTGATATGAGAACCTGTTGGGGCAAGTGTGAGGTTGGTGCACCCTAGAACCTGGTTTAAACCCCCAGTGGCAATTTCATTTGCCACTGACCGTTCCAAGGCGGTAACCCCTCGGGTTCTCATTTTTGTTAATTGTTAGTGGTGTCTCTTTTGAAACTGATCATTTTATTAACCATGCCTTCTCCCTCTCTTCTTCTTGACTGTGTGGGGAGGCTGTTTTTTCTGAATGTGGCGATTCCTGATATGCATATTCATCTTTTTCTCTGGATATGTTACTAGAAATTAATGAAAATAAGTTTTACACTACACCATCATTCATCTAAAAATCTTGTTTTAAAGATAAGTTCACGTTACGAAGACGTCAGAAAAGTAGTA
The DNA here is from genome assembly GCA_038501625.1 of Corbicula japonica. Lineage (NCBI taxonomy): Eukaryota > Metazoa > Mollusca > Bivalvia > Venerida > Cyrenidae > Corbicula > Corbicula japonica. The sequence continues at coordinate 2,608,473 of JAZAYU010000017.1, read as the reverse complement.
CATATTTGGGGAGATATCGTCTCGGGTCTGTTTGAGTCTGGAGTATCGCTCATTGGAGATCTAACGGCCATTGATGCATTAGCAGCCATACAAATCGAGGTAATATTCTGTCGAGTTGTTCATTTTATCACTGCTTTAAAGCCCCAGCCCTAAACTTTTGTAAGAATATACTATTGAAAAATCATATTTGTCCATATAGACTCCAATATATAAACTCTCTAACAGAACACAAAAGGTCCGATCGAATTCTTTCTTATAGACGGGATTTTCAATGATATTGTTCAATTATCGTTAACTAACTTTTAAGAAGCTAAATATAATGGAGCTATATTTAGCACCGACGAAGAGACCACTTCATGCGCGATTTCGATTTTTGTGACGTTTCGGCAATCCTACTTTCGCTTTTAGTCACGCGGACCAAATTTATTTTAGTAAATTAAAATTAAATTAGCCCGAACTAATGCTGCAAATTTGTGCCTATATTTCCAAATACATGTAATATTTGATACAATAGCGGGTTAAATTGAAGTAATGCCGCTTTAAAACAAAATATAACTTGTGATGCAAACAGGAAATATGCACTGAAAGCTATTACCGAAAGCTGCATGCAGAAAACACAATCTCCCAACAACAAAATAATTTAGAGAGTGAATGAACTAAAAATTCATAAATTGAAAGAATACAAACATCACACTTAGACTAACATTACCTGCCATTCTTTCTACCGAATAATGTAAATCAAACTTCCATATCTTTAACAGTGATTATCGGATCTTCATGTTTACATTTTTGTTATTACATCTTTGAACTTTATTTTTATCTACGTATTGACTCGGTAAACTGACATTATTTTCCGACCATAAGCAATCCACTTACGAATGTTTGTGATAAGAAAGGCATCGCAAGACCTCTGTGTGTGGGTATGTAATATAAACACGTATCTCTCATCTTGTGCTGGAAACATGATTTTAAATAAAACACATTTCGAATTTAATGTCAAAGTAGAAGCAGGGAATAAAACAGGTGGCTAGAAGTTGTTCTTTGATTGTCAATTACGTAAAACCTTAGTTAATTAGTTGGTTGACCATGACACATGGCAATAATCTGACTCTTGTTTGTGTCACAGCACAATCAGCTGACTACTCTCAAGGACATGGACCAGTCGACAGTGAAGCTTGGATGTGGATTGGTCTTGTCGTACATCTCACTGTTAAGATTTGTGAAAATCAACAACAAGTTTTCAGTAAGTGTGACAATAAAAATAACAAAAAGGATTTATGAACACAATGTCTGACAAATTAATATTCATGACAGTATTATATTGCTTTCTTATTTAATATTTATTACAAGACGTATATATTAAAACAAGAGAAAACAACCAAATTAATGGAATCTTTTCTTAACTACAACTAAAAGTTCATTTAGATATATATATATATGAGTCAATGTCTGCTAAATTACTATTCATGACATTATTATATTACTTTGATCTTAATTACTAAGTTGATGTTTAAATTAAAACTTAGAAGAGAAAACAAACACATAACTTCCTTTCCACAACTTAAAGTTTACTTAGATATGAGTTTATATTCATGAGTCAATATTTGTTGCATAACAGATTCTTTTCAAAACGTTGCGGAAAGCTTCTGGTGCTATCCTTAGTTTCCTTATCTGTGTGTTGATAATATTTGCTGGTTACATGTTCTTTGGTTACATAGTGCTTGGCACTTATCACGTCAAGGTAAGGAGCATTAATTAATCTGTTTTACTAGGTCTTGGTCCCTTGTACGCGATTACGAGAACATATTAACGGATAAGGTTAAATATTTAATTGGGCAAATACTGAAAAATAAGATTTTTTTTTAATTCACGATATTAATCACGTTTGATAGCACTCAATCGATGCCTGTATCTCACGTGCGCGTGGGTCATTACGTTACTTGAAATGTTATTCTTTCAACAAATATTAATTATGGAAAAAATGAAATATGCATATCGGGAATTGCCACAACCAGAAAAACAGCCTCTCCAAAAATAAGGTAATGCGTGTAAGGCTGTTGTCTGCGTCTCCTTCTTGAATGCCATCAACAGACTCGTTATTTCTTTGAACATGTATTAATTCATCGTCGGCTCTGTCAGTGCCAATGATAGCTTCCTGTGAAAAAAATGTAATGTTTTTTCACTGAAAAAGGGAGAAATTTACAAATTAACTAATAGCTACATTCACATTGCACACTCTCCCTGTACATGTGTACAAACCAAAGAAGAGAGAAAAATAAATGAATTCAGTATTAAAAATGGCATCACAAACAAATAACAATACAGAGACCAGAGTTGTGACTGTCTTGGAAAGTTTAGTGGCAAAAATATTTTGCCAGTAAGGGCTAGGCGCTGTCGCCGTGACGGTGCGGGTTCGCTCCCAGCTAGAGTCACTATCATTTTTAATCAGGCTTTATGATGCATCAACCTCACGTTTGTCTCGTATTGTTCTCTTAAGAACCAACAAGTACAAGTTGCTTTAATGAATTAATTCAAATCAACCTACTATCCGACAAAGTAGCATGCAAAAGGACGAAAACTCAGTTTGGAATATGTTAGGGAGTGTGTTCGTCGAATTTATCAACATGTCCAACGTGTACGAGTGTTTTTGTTTTTACGCTTTGAGCAAGTTCATCAGTGAAGCATGTAAAGTAACATGTAAATTCATCAATTCGATAAAAATGACCAATTATTGTAATTATAGTTTTAAATCTTTTCATCAAATTCAATAAAAATATATTCAATACTATGCTGCTAGATTTTAATGGCTCTCACCATTTCGTAATACATGTCTGTAAGTGTCTTATTCAATTCGTGTAGTCTAAAACGAAGCTGCATGCAATGTAGTATTTTATTTCAACTTCCATCAATTAATATAAAACATTACTTACATTTATAAGTACTTCATAATTGTTTTTATTAAATTCTTCTAGTTCAGAGATATTTCCACGACTGCGGACACGTTGTTTTCTATCATTTATGGTGATGAAATATTTGCCACCCTGGCCATCAATCAAGACCAATATGCTGGCGATATTGATCTCATAAGAGCTATGCTGCACGTGTATGTCTACACATATGTTTCCATATTCACAGTGCTGGTTTTCAATCTACTGATCGCCCTCTTCAACAGCGCTTACGAAGAAGTGAAGGTATGATATTAAATATTTAATCAAACTTCCCTTGTGAATAAGGTCACGGTTGGAAATAAACTAAACATTTTACACATTCCCGCAAACTGATTTATCTCGAATTTAGTATTCATTGAATAGCATTAGTATTAATAGAAGATAGATGATGAGTGTCACATTTTCATATTTATATATGCTTTCAACCAAAACATTATTAAAATTTAAGCAAGTTTTGTATTTAACCCTACCACTTTTGATGAATACTAAAAGTGGTGAAATATGCATATCAAGAATTGCCATATTCGAATGTTTGCATAATGATCCGATTTGTTTATAACATCTATTCTCATCTGCCATTTGTTTTCAGAAATCGGCCAGAAAATCGGGGAATTGTGAAGACAGATTACAAGACGCATTGACTTTACTTTTGGTATTTGTATCTATTTATTACATGAAGGACGATAACGTTTAACTGTTTTGCCAAACTTAAAGACGATCGCGTCAGTTTCAGATTTCATATTTGAAGTCGTTTTCGTGTAATATAAAATATTTCACACGCCCGGACTATTTTTATCAAGCTTGTCATAGGCTGCCCTAATAACAATGTTTACACAATTTAAACTCACGTCAGATCCTTTATATCTGTCGTTTTGTTTAACTCATTCTTATATCTGGGGACCATACGCCGCTGAACATGGAATGGAATTAATATGCAAATACCGCATTGAAGGATCCATGTCCACCGCCATATGCATACCATCGTTTGGGAAGGTCAAAATTGTACTGTTTATTTGCGTTAATATTGAGTTTCGCTCAACCCGGGGCTAGGCGGCAGTAATATGCATTTCCATTTCTGTCCATGAACAGGCTCAATCAAACCGAGCTTGCATATTGTCGTTTTCTATGGCTTTCAAAGTCCCCTTTTCACCTTTTTATATCAGATACAATAATGACCTGTTTTGCAGTTGCATTCTTTTAAAGAGATGCGTTTTTCTTTTTCAGCAGTTACAAAACGAGAATGCAGGCGGCAGTCGGTCCGTCGTGGATATGTTGAAAAGTCTTTTGGTAAATACCGAATAACTGGTTATTTTCGCGATTGAAAATTTTCGCGATTTTGTCGTAATTTTAATTTTAAGTTGTTGGGAATTTTCGGCGTTTAATTTTAGCGAATTCACGCCGGTCGCGAAAATAGCGAAAATATTAGGCTCGCGAAAAAAAAAACCCCATTACATGGTATTTTTAACATGAAAATTTCAATTAGTTTGGCTTAACTTGTAGATTTTCATATTTATTGAAAGCTCAATATTTTGGCGGTATATTTTCAAAATTACATTCAGTTAGTAGAAGAAACTGCATTCAGCGAGCACATGATATTTTTAAACATATATCGCCAAGTTTGTTAAGGTTTTGTTGTTGTTGTTTTTTTTTCAGGAAAAACGAGCATCTAATCAAGCGGGAAACCCTAAAGTTACAGATTTTCTGAATGATATTACGGTACATGTTCATTAAGTACTCATATATGACTATTTATCCCTTTTACGCCGATGTTTAGATGTAAATGTTAAATTGAAGGAACTATTTAAAACAAACATATATAATGTTTAACTTTTGAAGCGGAATGTTTGGTGCACTAATCGTTTAATGAACTAGGGGCAACATTCGGTGTGTATCCTTGCGATAAATACATATTAAACACAGTCATTTCAACATTCAGAAAACGAACTCGACAAGAGAAAATTAATAATACGACATCAACCTTGGAAAAATGAAGCTTTAAATTTATATTTTTGTGGTCATAAATATATGTTAATTATAGTTCTGTTTTTTTTTTATAGCAGGCGATTAAAAACAAGCCTTCACAAAACTTGATGGTGGATGAGTTGTTAAGAGATTTATTGGTAGGTGTAGTTATCATAGACACACTATTAATCGAAAGAAAACTTATGATACTTATGCATTTCATAATTTTTGCTCGATACTATATTGAGGCAAATCCTTTTACATGGTTGTATCAGAATGAAAGATTTGTGACAAAACACTGATTTTTTTCAATTACCGATAATACACGTGACTTTTTTCAAAATGTAATGTCGACTTCCAGAAACTAAATATATGTATCGGAAATTGTGTGGTATTGTGTTTTAGGAAACTGTTAAGAAGGAGTCCAGTGAAACAAGACAAGTGGAGAGTTTAGTGAAGTTGATACCCGATAATACAATCCGCAAAGTTTCCATAACGACTTGCCGCTGCTGCATTAGCGGGGAAGACAGAGATAACCAGGATCCGTTCATGCAGTGTTTCTGTGGCCGATAGGGGACTATCTAATCATTTGGTAAAAACATTCACTTCGCCTATTCATATGTGACAATCTTGTATTAGTGATCGCAAATACATTTTGGTTACGCTATGCTGCAATTCACATGAATTTTTAACACTGTCATTTGAAATAAAAACTGTGTTAGTGTAAAAAAAAATACAATTTTCTCCCTAAGACATTCTTGAAGCCTCGGTAACTTGTTGTCCTCTACATAAATTGTTTATTAATTAGTTTAAGCAAATTGTAAGTTTAAAAGTTAACACATACTTTTATATGAGTCAAATAACTTAATGACTTAAATTTTATGGTAAATTTAATTGCCGTCAAAAGTATAAGCTTATGCCCGTCTAGTTTTTTTTTAATTCTAAATTTTGCTTCGTCGTTTGTATTTGTCTTTGTTATTTAAATCATATGCCACTCTTTATTAAAATGCAAATTTAACTGATAAAATCCGTATGGTTGCTAAATAGAAGCCAGAAACGCAACGTCTTAACGGGTAGAATCTGCTTAGCATCATCTCCGTGTCTAGACTGAATCAATGTGGCAATTTTAACCATCCTTTTAACTTCCTTTAACACCCTCTTCTGTAGATCATAATATCTGTCTGTCTGCTTGCTTGTCTGTGCCTGCCCACCCGCCCTCCCGCCCGTCCGTCCGTCCGTCTGTCTGTCTGTCTGTCTGTCTACCATCTTCATCTATAATCTTCCCCAGTCTTTGAAATTGGAAACAAGTAAGGGAAGAAACACAATGCAAACACTTTATTTATCATCAGTTACAGTTGTCTTACGAGGTAGATTGCCAAAACACTAAAAAACTATTTTAGTGAATTGTCTCATCGTGACTGACCTTCGGCTCGCAATGAGACACCACCGAACAACTGTTGTAATGCAGTACCTTTTAACTATTTGTTAAAATTACAGACACATATCAATCTATGATATCGCATTATCGAGGAATGAAACTCTCTTTCAAAAGATCGTTCAAACCGGATCGGTATTTTTTATCCTACCATCATGGCCTTAGTCTTAGTGGCGAAAGGCGCAATACCTTAAAAAAGTGTAATAAGTATATCAGGAATCGCCCCACTTAACAAAACACAGCCTTCCCACGCAGCAAAAAAGAAGAGAGGAAGAGAGAGAGCAAGTATGTTATAAGTTAATAATACGCCAAAAACAATTGGAATGGTCAGTGGCAAAATAAATTGCCACTGGGGGTTTTAACCAGGTTCTAGGGTGCACCAACCTTACACTTGCCCCAACAGGTTCTCATATCACAAAACAAGTACAAATTGGCTTGGTGAAATAACTCCAACCCACTCATCAGCTCATCAATGTTGCATGCAAAAGCACATAACATTTAACACATAAGAAGCTTAAAGCTTTAAAAAGCCAACGGGGCGGGTACTCAATGACCTTACCAAGACCAGAGCACCTGGAGTCAAATCAGCAAGAACACGATGACAGGTATTAAAGAAACAAATCGAGCTTCTATGTTCTTAAAAAAAGATTTTCTTATAAACATTTTATAAACTCAGCTGTAGAAGAGTTAATCACCAGGTCTGCAGAGCGCTGCAGAATATCATGTTGGTAACTTTTTTTAACGAATAACCGGGAGGAATTAACATTGTCTTTTATCTTCTTTAGTTTGTAAATTAAATCTCCAGAAAAAAACTGGCTGTGAAATACCTTGTTGCACTAGTGATTTTAAACTGCACCTGTATTTATGAATTAGATCTGGGTATCGGCGATAAAACTTGCAAAAGGTTTTCCTTAATTTGTGATACCGAAACCCCTGTTTTTAAAGTTTTTCTGTAATGCACAGATTACGTTCATTTAAATCATTCACATCGTTGCAAGCTCTTGAAAAGCGAACAAGCTGTGAGATATAAACCCCGTAAGATGTTGCACGAGGAACTTCGCCGTGTAAAGACGGAAAAATTACTATATTTAAATTAAAACAAGAGTGCCAAACTGACACAAAATACGCCCGTCATATTTGTGGTAAATTCAATGTAATGACAACACTTTTGGGAGCAGGATTTTCCAACTCATTGAGTGCTTGAGCTGTTTTTCAACAATCATGTCAATATAATCATGGTTCCCTCGTAAGACAAAAACACAAAAAAATGTTCCGTAGAACATCAATTTCACATCAAGCAGGCTCTGATATGTAACAATATAATATATGTCTAGCAAATACATATATTTCATTAAACAAGCTACTTCAGAAACATAAAATGTATTTTGGATTAAAATGATAAAAAGGTGTATGAATACACAATGAGGTTTTGTTTTATAGTTTATTATTCATGTCATTTTGTGACTTTCATTTTATTTTTTCCGAGTGATGAAAATCAACACCGGCAACAAAGCCATTTTAAATTTTGGTAAAATCGAAACTGGAATGGCCTAGACGCCGACATTTGCTCTGCGATTCGTGAAATATCACCAGTTTCAATACAGAATATCCACTGTAACCGCAAAAAACATCCAAACACCATTTTTCATTACATGACTATAAAAATTTTCATTATGTTACCGAGTTGGCGATTGGACAACAGGAATCAGGCAACCAATCACAAATCAATTTACTGTGACTGAAGGGAAGTAACCGCTGCGAGAAGTTTGTAAATAATAAGAAAAGGTTGCTTCCCTTAGATTTTAAGTCGCCGGACAGCAGGACCGCAGAGTTACGACTTTTTACCGGACCGAAACAAAATCCGTCGGACATGTCCGACGGTCCGACGCCTTTCGCGAAGACCTACCAATGTGCTCTGTCAGTGTATGAAGTTTAATAAAATCCCTCAAGTAGTTTTGAAGTTATGCTCCGGACAATATTTATCAAGTTAATCTGAAAAAGAGGAATAACTCTTAAAATAGGCAAGGTAGAGTTATTGGACTTGCACACTGCACTACCTACCAATGTGCTCTGTCAGTGTATGAAGTTTGAATAAAATTCCTCTAGTAGTTTTGGAGTTATGCTCTGGACAAAATTTATCAAGTAAAATTAATGTGATAACGGGGAAAAACGCTAATAAAAGGCAAGGTACCTACCAATGTGCTCTGTCAGTGTATGAAATTTGAATAAAATCCCTCAAGAAGTTTTGGAGTTATGCTCCGGACAAAATTTATCAAGTAAATACGAGGGGTGTTCCAAAAATAATGTCATTTGCCTTTGTTTTTCTAAACTAACAGTATTTTCATCATTTTAAACTTCTCTGGCCCTCAAATAACTCCCCACCAACTTGAACACACCGTTTGAATCGCTCAATCCAACTTTGAAAGCAGAGTTCATACTTTCAATAGGGACACTCATTAGGTACTGATAAACAGCAGACCTAATGGCATTTCTCGACTTTTATCTTTTTCATGACAGTTGGAATTTGAGTTTTGGAAACAAGAAAAAGTCACAAGGGGCCAGGTCTAGTGATCAGGTCTAGGGACATTAACTTTTTCTGATGCCGAAAACTCGGTCACAAGTCTAGCCTTATGAGCGGGGGCATTATCATGCAAAAGCCGGGGGTACTTGATTCCTGTGCTTGGGTGGCGGCTTTCCTAGCAGGACTTTCAGAACAACATTTTTGTAGAACTTTGTTGTTACCATTCTGCCTTTTGGTACCGGAATTCGCATTACTGGTCCCTTATTATCAAAGAAAATCACATACAAAACTTTCTTAACAGTGCGTTGGCGCTTGGCATTATTTCGACGTTTTGCATTTTTATTGGCCCAAATTCTATTTGAACATTTCCTCTTTGACTCGAAATAGTAAACCCATGTCTCATCACCAGTAACGAAGTTGTGGAAAGCCTTTTTGTTATATTTGGGATACATTTTGAGAAGCTTTTTGGCATTTGCAACACGTGTTCTCTTTTGTTCGTCTGTTAGCAAATTGGGTATCCATCTTGCATTTATTTTCCAAAGTTGAAGATGTTTCTTTAAAATACCATGAACTCGTGCTAAAAACAAGTTCGTCAACCGTACTAAATCTCTCACAGTGTATCGGGAATATTTGTTCAGCATATTCCTGATTTTGTCCATGTTGCTTTTCGTCATTGTTGTCGCAGGACGACCTGGGCGATTAGCATCTTTGACTTGCTGCTGACCGGTTTTCAATTTAGCAACCCTCCTACAAATAGATCTGTGAGACATTTCAGCCTCCCCTTAAATGTCGAACACCTCACGGTCAATATCTACAGAGTTTATTCCGAGTAATGTCCGACCATTAATATAAGCCCTAATTTCAAGCACATATTTAGCTCTTCTACCAGTTATTTCATGTATAGTGTAATGAATACGCTATAAAGCAATGAACACTGCATCATTGTCAGTGAAATTGTGAACGAGATTTTCAACTGGGTAATGCTTAAGTGATTATTCTTTCGGTCCAAAGTGGTTTATGGAACATATCACACGATATTCATGAGATAATGCACAAATGACATTATTTTTGGAACACCCCTCGTATGATAAAGGGGAATAACTCTAAAAATAGGCAAGGTAGAATTATTGTTCTTGCACACTGCACTACCTACCAAACTGCTCTGTCAGTGTATCAAGTTTGAATAAAATCCCTAGAGTAGTTTTGGACTTATGCTCCGGACAAAATTGTTTCGGACGGACGGACAGACGCACGGACACACGGATGCACTGACGGACGAAGGGCATTTCTAATATCCCCTTCGCCTTTGACGGGGGGATAAATTGGCGGGGGGATTAATAAAGACAGGACAAAAACTCTTTGACTTAGAGAGCGGAAACCCAAATTTTGGACAATTAAAGGGCCATAATTCAGGCGTGTCGGGGGGATTAGGCTGGTTATAGAACTTGGTCGAGACATTATGCACACCAACATATTCACCAAGTTTGATAAAGACCTGATTAAAACTCTTTGACTTAGAGAGCGGAAACCCTGTGGACGCCGCCCGCCCGCCCGCCAACCCGCCCGCCCGCCGCAGGTGTTCCCATAATACGTCCCGTTTTTCAAACGGGTGTATAATCATCTCTTTTATCATATATTTTATTTACTGTAGTGACGTAACCATTTTCAATGGGCAGATTTAGATCAAGAAAGTTTGCTTACTTTCCTGAAGTGTTCGCTTTATTAAGCTGTAGTTCTTTTGGATAAATCTTATTAACCAGCGATGGAAAATGATTATTATCTATATTTAATAAATCAAGGTACCTCGAGGCAGGGGCGTAGGCAAGTTTTGGATATTGGGGCGGCGAATTTTTTTAAAGATGTAAATAGTGAAAGATTAAAACTAGAGGTGCACGAACTATTATTTGGTTTGACAATCAAATTAAAAAATTAACTGTTTGTTCTTGCAGTTCGAATATCAATGAATAATTAAAAATGCGGTCATTTGCAGTCGTTAATCCCCTGTCCCGCGCAGCAAATTGATGTCTGTCATCAGCCAAGCCTTAACTTGAGGCGACACAAAAATGTTTGGAGCGACGATACTAAAATATAACGGCGGCTAGTCGAAATATTGGGGCGGCGGCCGCCGCCCCTGCCGCCCCATTGACTACGCCTACAAGCGATAACACCTCGTGTTATTAAAAGCTGTAAAAATATCATCTTGATGTTCGGTAGAAAGAGATAACATAAAGTCTCTTTAATAACAGTATAAAAACAGATCAGCAACAGTGGGTGCACAATTAGTACCCATTGGAATGCCTATTACTTGTTTATAAATAAAGGTACCAAATCTTAAATAAATATTATCCAATAAAACTGTGAGCGCCTGGATAAGGTCTTGACAGGTCCATGAAGTATAATTGTCATAAGAACCATCTGTAAAGAATGCCCTATGTTCATTACAAGCGATAAATGTTTTTTGTTTCTCTAGCAAAAGTTTTTTCAATGAGACTAGTTAGCTTGTCTCTTATTAAATTTTGAGGGAGAGAAGTATAGAGTTGAAAAATCATAAGTAGACAAACAGATCGCCTGAAAATTATTTGATTTAAGCTTCTTCAAAACGTCATATTAATCAAATTATAAACAAATGCTCTCGTTCATTAAAACTTTGCATTTTGGCTACGTAGGGAGGATGTTTTTTATTTCATTGGGGTTATTCTTCATATGCCTATTTCACTAATGTTTTCAATAATAACATATGTTAAAGATGCATTTTACGGAAACTGACCTCTTTACTGGGGTGTTATTTTTATAATCGATTGGATAGTACGATGACAAGATATTCTTTTACCCGCAATTGAATAGATTTGCATCTACAGTTGTCCCCTGGGAAATTCTATTAAGCTAATATGAATGACATCCGCTGTTGTTTCGATGCTGTTTTCCAGTCCATAACATGCCGGACATCATGATTTAATATGATATATCATATTTTACTGTAACAGAGCTGCTAATGAAGTCATCACTCATGTGATTCGCGTAAATGATTAATGTGACACTTTAATTGCTTTGATTTAATTGTAAATTATTGATCAGTGTTTTTGTTTCAATTTTGCTACTTTAAAGTGCACAGTAATTTGTAGTAATTTCGCCTCAATATTTTTTAAACGCTCATTATCGATTTGCATTGAGAAAATCGCAAATTGTCTTATTGTTTTAACATTTTTGTTTGGACATTCATGATTTTAAAGATCAGCAATGTTAAATATCAATGTTGGACATAACATGCAGTTCATAAGTTAGAAGACTCCAAATCATTGCAAGTCTTTACATTTGCTTAAATTCGTCTAAGTTTACTGTATTCAGTTCGTCATACCGTTTTCTGTTTGATTTAAAACTCTAAGCTGAACATTTTTGCATTAACACAAACGTTTTATTACATTATATTAATTTCGCCGTTCGTAAAACTATTTTTTTTCAAGCGGCATGTAATACACAGAAACAGGCGGAACTTTCCGGTAGTTACCCAGCAAATGAAGAAAGTACACTTAAGAAATTGGCAAGAAATATTTTTTCAAATCACTGGAATTACTTTTCCAAAAATCGTATTGAAATCCTACTGCAAAAGATACTTATTGAGCCCGAGTCTTTGATGGGAAAATAAAAGAAGTGGACGATGATACCGATCTGAAACAGATTTTAGAAATGATTCCAGAAATGAGTTTTAAAAGAAAAGAAAAATCGTACAAAAATAAAGTTCTATCCTTTCACCAACACAGAGATAATTGGCCTTAGTAACGCCATGTTTGAGCAGATTTCTCTGGCGTTTTGTAAAAAAAGACTAATCAACTTCGATCCGGATGTGTTTTAATAAAACGTGATGCCTCTGAAGAGTTGTTAAACTATTGAAAATAAACACGTTAGCTTTATATTGACGGTCAAGTTTTAGTAATGTGGATACATTTATCATTCCGTATTGAATGAGTTTGAATTAGTTTCGTTTTGAAGTTCGATGAATGGGCTACAGAGAAGTACCAAAATCTTTGCGAAATATTGTTGCTGTGGGAAATGATAGCAAAGACGTGTTCTCATGATCTAATAGTGCCTCATACATTTGTATTAGATTTTCATTTTAAATTACAATGACTATGTAGTATAAAACTTTTAAATGTGCATGTCAGGAAAATCACAGTGCATCCCCACATAGACAAACCGTCGAAAACGAATATGTATAAACGAACATTTTTAAAGCTGGACATCATAAACAAATGTACTAAGAAGACAATACGAAGGTTTTTACCTTTTAACGGTCAGTTGCTTAACTCAAATGCCATGGCGTGGGGTTAAGGACTGAAACACTGGGCACAGAACTCCCACTTATCCCGAAATGTTCATATATGAACAATTTTGTGTAAGATGCGCTGGGCTATTAACTACACAGTTTATTACGGTCATGGTATAAAAATATACAAAATAGACGGAAACACCATACCATTATCTTAAAACAAAACAGCAACACCATAATTATTTGATAAGGTACATGTACCATATTACAAGAATCTTTTCACAATATTCAGGGGACTGCATATTGCAGTATGCTGACATTGTTTTCGGTCTAAACACTTTGGAAATTATTTGGTAATTATCAGGCTTCTTGAATTAAGGTACTTCCTGTACGGCAATTTAGAATTAAACTTTAGCTTTGTCGAATTTTCTGATCGAAGCTGAACGTGTTCTTTGTGTCTTTTTTTAAATGAATTGCAAAATAATGAAATTAGAAATAATTAGTGCCTCGTTTACATAGCTGAAGGTTATAAAACTGAGATTGGAAACCAGTCTCAAATCTCAAGCATCTTTTTGGCTAAAATGGCGACCAGTCGCCATTTCAGCCAATCAGATGCTTGAGATTTGAGACTTGTTTCCATGTTCAGTTTTATAACCATGGGCACTGTAATATACGTTCTCATTTACGGACCGATTATAGATTGATTACATATGAAACATTATATGTAACTAATAGTTCTTGAAAATATTCCCGTTAATTAAATATTTCCCGGAAATCGAGAGCCAAGCGAAAAACAGAGCTGAACATATTTACATAGTGTTGTTACAAGTATGCAGGAATTTAATAAGTGAATATATTTAAAAATACATTATTTAAAATGGATTTGACTATAGAGGTAAGTTGTCAGTTTCTTCTCAATTTCTTTTAGTACCCTATATACATTTTCCCGAAGTTATTACACATAATAATATATTGGCTATTATTTATTGTATTGCCTCAATGGGCCGATGCTTTAGACTTTAAGAGACATTCCATAAATTTAATGACTTCATTGTTTGGTAAAGGAAAATTAATATTTGACCAGTAGACTCAGAAATCGATAATATAACGAATTAAAAAAAACAACTTCACAAACATTTCAAAATGATGGTGATTTTGAATAAAAAATGATCATTTCATTGAAAACTTTCATAACATAAAAATATGATCTTATATTCAATTATTTATAGAGCAGTTCACAACTTGCTTGTGTACGGACGAGCTTATCTGCATTAACTATACATCTGCATTTTACATGTTCGTGAAATGTTTACACTCATTGTATTTGTTTACAATGTATGCTAGTTTCGTTTCTTCCCTAGGTCATGAGAGGTTGTGGAAAGAACTGTTTTGTCTTGAAATCAATTATCTAATGTTTTTTTTTAAATATTTATTGATTGTTTTCTTAAATGAATCCAATACCACTTACTTACACCCAGGGTCAAATTAGAACAGTCTTTTATTAAAAGGGAGTTAATTTTAAAATTGGATACTTTGAAGGGAATTTATTTAAACAAACGTGTTGTTGATCAATAAGTTTTTATGTTTTTCCTACTAATGAGGGGTCCTATTTAAACAAAACAAGAAATCAAGAGCAGATTTCTGGTTGCTTGACCTTTTTATTCTTGCATACCGGATAAATATTTCCGCGTGTTTTACCGGGGAAAGAAAATCTTATCTTTTCCCTAGGGAAAAGTTAACGTTCGCGTGCTACACGAGTGACGTCACGTCTTCAAATATCTGACGTAATTTATTCAAGTTAGTGACGTCATTTAGAAAATAAGGTTTACGTTCACGTCAATATTTCAGCGTAAGGAAACAAAATTTAGTTTGTATACATGTACAGAAATGTAATGAACAATAAAAGGTATGCAAGAAAAAGTATCTTGCATGGGACATTCGGTAAAGATGGAAAAATCTGTCACCTCGGGTGAACTGTTTTGGCGGGAACTCGGCAGAGCCTCTTTCCCGCAAAACAGTTCCCCTTCGGTGACAGATTTTTCCATCTTCACCTCACACTCATGCAAGATACTTATATGCAAGAAATGCATTTTAGCAAAATTAAGGATAACTCTCGCCAAACTGTTCCAAAATTTAATTATTACAAGATGAAAGCTTAAGTTGAAGACTGTTGTTGGCATATGATCATCATTAAAGAGTGAATTCAATGTCTTTCTAATAAAAAAGTACGGACAAAAAGTGACCAATTAGAACTTTGGGTGAGTGTATATATATTTGCCGTTAAAAAATATGGACGTTGTTAATACAACAAACACGGATTTTTATGTTTGTTACGAAATATAATAAACATGAATATTTAAAAAAGCGTGTTAGTGAACTCTCTTGAAAAAAGCCCTTTCTTTCTATAATGTTACATGTCATTCACCAGAAAGTACATCGTTAACAGTACTTTTGTATTTTTGGTACCCATTGAATCTGTGACATATTATAGAAGACTTGATTGATTACAAAGATAATGAGGTTCAACAAAAACCAGGGAAAACGTTTTACGCACTGAAAAAAACATTACATGGCAATCCGAAAATACTTCCTGAAAGTTTAATTTGCCGAATTAATCCGTCACATTTTTTCATGAAACTGCTACATGTAGTTTTTAATCTAAACAGTTGTAAAAATTATCATAAAATACGATACGCAGTGTCGATTTTGCGCAATATAAACTAGTTTCAATCTAAGTATGTTTAGCGTAAGTTGTAGATTTACAGCCCTCGTATATGTATATTTAATGAAGACGTATTATCGAATTATGATTAAAAAAAATAATATTTCTAATTCTAGAAATCTCTCATGATGCAAGCCTCCATTTTTACAAAGCGATATAGTTACATCAACTGTTTTTAAATATTTTTATATTATTTAAAACAATAACGTACGTAAACTAGTTTCACCACTTACTCAGGAACAACCCCAAGGAATGAAAACGTAAATGTGTTAACGTGAATTTCCATACTTTGTGTTCATGAAAAGTAAGTTTTTGCATATATTGTCAGAATGTAAACCACCACAACACAAAATATGATAAAGAAATCTATAACTCGTTTCATTGTTTTACACGGATATAGTTATCAAGTGCGAAAATTGATGCTTCACCGTGAGAGATGCAAATGAGGCCGATTTACTATATGCGTACGCATACGTAATCGAACGGACGCAGAACGAAATAATCGCTGTCCTGCCAGAATAGAAACAAATAATACGTCAAGGAAGAATGAGAATTACGAGCTACCATACTTTTCGACTTCAAATAGATTTTTCTCGCCTCTATGTTTTTAATACGCTATGTCGCTTCGATATCCATCATGGTGTTTGTTGTTGAAAATAATCACGTGACACACTGAATATTAATTAGCGTGTATTTGCTCCGAAGTAATGTCGACCCCAATAATTTGAACGTACATTCTAGTAACATCGTATCGCTCGGAGCTTTTGTATTTAATATTTGACGGTGTGATAGTATTATCTTTCTTTATAAATCAACAAAATACTATGGACTGTCACTTATAAATTTCTAATCACTTTATACAACAATGCGCGGGTAACTCTGAGTTGATATTAAGTGTATCAGGATGGGAATGTTTCCGGCATCTCTTGACACTTTCACCTCTATGCGTGTATCAGGGTTATTCACGCAACCATTTTTGAGGTTGTCCGGCTATTTATTCTTCTTAATATCAATATAAATATATTTCATTTGTTAATTTATTTAAACCCTGAACAAACGAAACAACCTAATGTAGTGATAGTGTACTCCATATAAGCAATACGTCCTATTTCCGTTTACTGGTTCAGGACACACAAAATCATTTACAGTACAGAATTGTAAGACACAAGACATCATGTGATTGTATTTAGCAGACCTTAACAGAGATGGCCCTTTCGAATTCAGATTGTAAGTTTTCTTTTGAAAGTATTACTTTTTGCTGATTCATTAAAACGTGTCATAAAAATATATGGTCAACTGGTAGGCCCTAACTTCAAATAAAAATAACGTTTCTAACCTGATTTAAACTCGTTGTTTGGCCTTACGTCATCTATGACAGCTTAACACTAACATCTATGACGTCACCGCGCGTTCTTGTTACGTGCATAGCAGTAAACAAACTAAAGGAAATTAGGACGCTCCTGAAAACTGGACGGTACACGATATATTCTTAACACTTGAATCCACGGGTTGTTTAAGATGGACTCTGGTTCCAGACGAACACTTTATAACCATAAAAAAGATATATGGAACCAATCGCTATTTTTTTCATTGTAATAAAAATGAATTATAGATCTAGATTCTTCTTTGAACCCATAACGTGTCGAGTTACATGTTCTCAAAAAATCGAATTATAATTTTATAACTCAATGAAGGGAAAAAAGCAAATACGGCATCTTGAGTGCGTATATGTAGAAAAATATTTTAATTAAAATGTCTGCAGCCTATAAAATGGAATTTCGATACAACCACTGTTGGACAGTCGTTTCTCGAAAACCGCCGATGAAAGTGCTATTTTCATTTCTGCTAGAACTAATTTGTACTACTCGTGTCGCTAGCCAGGATATATAGCGCACCCTAGAACCGGGTTAAAATTCCGGGCGGAATTCAGTTTTGCCATGAAGATCAACCAAGTTGTCTTTTCTAAGAGGTATCGTACATGTATGTTAGAAGTAGTGATAATAACAATTATAGTAGTGTTATGAACTTACGTTTTCCATCTCTTCTATTTGCTATAACAGAAAAGAATTGAAAATGCACATTAAGAAAGCAGTTTCTGAATGTGCCGTCTCCTGGTGTGGGTATCTTCCGTTTATTTCAATGTGTGATATTTACTTACTAAAAGTTTAATTAGACAAAGTAAGAGACAGTTGGTGATTTTATTCATGCACTTTAATGAAAAGCGTAAATGGTATTGTTGTGCAACTTGGGGAGATATCAAAATGCATTTTCACCTTGCAAAACAAAAACATATCACACAATGATCGATAATTGAACATCAAATGACAGCGATTCAGATAAACGAATTACATAAGTGATGATTTCATTAGCCGCTCTGTTACAGTGATGTTGGAAGCAAACGATCTTAATCAATCATAATGTTCAAAATGCTATGAAATTATAATCAGTTTCATTGTCCTAACAACAGTAGGATGCCGCTCATATTAACTTAATAGAATTTCTCTTATGACCAAATCTCCCCTATATCTGAAGGGAGAGATTATATACATGTCATAACTCTTCTTAGTAAAGTCCAATTGCGATAACTCGAAGTCCCATGGGACCGACGATTTACTTCGAATTATCGCGAACTTCAAGTTATCGCGACTTTGACTTTTCCAGAATACCATGCGAGTTTTAGAAAGTAACGACGTGCAACTATTACGGCACCATATGAGTTGTTTTCCGATCAAGGTATCCTCCCAGTTACCCGGACCCTTCGCTGGATTACTCGGAAAAAAGAGATTTTAATAATTTTATTATTTTTCGTTACGCCGTATGCGAATTGCCATTTGCTGATTGATACAAGCTGTAGAATACAGAAAACGGAAAATTAAAGGACATTTTATAGAAAGGAAAATTAACAACTCCAAATGTACGTTTGACATTATTTGAGACAAATCACTCTTATTGTTTGCTTCACACTCATATCATTACAATGACGTGCCACTATCAACTCTTGTTGACAAGTTGGCGATAAACAAACGACTCCGAACATTCTCGTGGTAGGTGTGAAAAACCGTGTCAATAAATGTACTTCGAGTTATCGCGATCAAATTGTGCTTAATCCTTATTCAAGAGACTTATTAATATGTTCGAGATATCGCGAATTTCGAATTATCGCGTTTCGAATTGTCGCAACTTTTTTTGGTTGAATATATAAGGAACATTGACGGGACCGGCGGGCCGACTTCGAATTAAACCGTCATTTCGAGTTATCGGGTTTCGAGTTATCGCGATTCCACTGTATTTGAAGTTCATCATTTGCTTATATATTTTAATCAGTTTACACTTTCTTAAAATAAATCATACCGTTTAATTCTTTTTGCTTATTTCTCATAATATGCTACAGTTACGTGTTCAAAACTGTCATTCAGGATTGACAACTCTACCAATACTTACTGTTCTCTTGCACACGATATTTTCATTATCTCCCTTTATCTATTTTATTCTCAAAAAATCATAATACAAGGTACAGTCAATGTTATTGAAAATACAAATATATGTTTTTTTCAACATATAAATACGTACATTAAATTTGAGGTGAACGGTTATTCAACATTTAAATTATCAACCCATATACTTGCATTTTCATTTCTGTTTATATAACGAAAATCAGTGTGATTTAAATAAAAAGGGCCTTTGGCGCAATGTCACTCAGTGTTCTAGCGGACGCTGAGCGGAATCACTAGCAAGAGATTTCGGAGGCAGAATTTCTGTAGATTGGGGCAGCTAGTGCTCAAATAGCCTGGCGCCTGAAACAAACAACTATAAATCTAAACCTGTTAAATATGTATGCGCATAAACTAAATTCTGTTTTTTTTATATATACAGTGTAATAAATATGCTCAGTGTAAAAACGATATGGACACTATAACTTTGAATAATTTTGAGTTGCATATACAAAATCTATAGTTTTGCACCATCCCCTAAAAACACTTGATTCAGGCACCAGACATATTAAATGCACTAAGTTCATAAGTTCAATCAAAGCGCTGAAAGCGTTGAAATACTGGCGCGCTGGTTGAATCGAACATGCCCTGCACAGATTTCATTACTGTAAACATATGAAACTATGTGTGATTTTTTCGTTAAACTTTGTGACAGTTACTATCATCAACATTAGCAAATAATTCTGTATATTCAGGGATTTCAATAGATGCAGGTACTTGTATTCTGATGCAAGGAAATTAGGTTTTCCACTTTTTTTCACCTGAATCTTAGGCGGGGGTCTTTTTGATGCAGAAGCGTATGATTAGTGGTTAAATTTTGCTAGAATAACGATGATCAGGCTCCGCCACAACTGAGTATTGTCAACAATGAAATGCACAAGGCTCACGTACCTTAAGAGACTGAAACAGTTACAATCTTAATTTTTACGTCGATCGCAACAATGCATTAACAAAAATATTCGCCAACTTACTGACGGTCTCCCCAGGATTTTTGGAAGGGTTGTCGCTGGATATTTCGTGGATATAAGCTCGCGAAACTTTATTTTTTAACTATCATTTTATACAATTTTATATTTGTACCAAAGTTTACTGCAAAAACTGTATATAGTACATAGATGTTTTTTTTATCTCTTTAGAGCCAAGAAAGGTACAAAGTTAAAAAACATAAATAATGTGAAACAATGTGTAAACAGTATGTCAACATGTGTTTTAATAACATAAACTGATCTGATCTCATCAAGTTACAATGCCAACTATATACTCTGTATAGTTAGTTTTTCACCTTCATTGTCCAAGATATCTCACACATATCAAACTCAGTGTTTCATTACAACTGACAGAATTAGGATTAAACTTTCAGAAGCCTCTTTTCTTCTTGGGCCCAAGCGCTGACTACCTTATTATAATCAAACTTCAGTACATCAGGACCTTCCATGGATATCATTAACAATGAATTTAATGTTGAATTGTTAAGCCTGCTTCTAAGCTTAGTCTTCACTCTTGATAAAGTGGAAAAACCCCACTCACAATCTGAAATTAAATTAATTTACGATACCAGTAAACATATAGATAGCTTCACATATATAAAAATAATATCATAATAGGTATTCAGTTAACACAAACAGGTATAATAAATTATGTAGTGCACCCCAAGAACCTGGTTTAAACCCCTAGTAGCAAATTATTTTGCTACTGACTGTTCCAAGGCGCTAACCCATACGGTTCCCCTTTTTTATTAAACAATCAACAAACAAATCATTTATTTTCCTCTCTTCTTTTTGCTGCAGGGGAGGCTGTGTTTTATGAGTGTGGCGATTCCTGATATGCATATTTCCCTTTTTATATATAGTAGCATGAAATTGAGTTATTTTATTTATTTAATGCAAGTCACAAGGCTAAGTAAATATATATAAAAAACATTGCCAACTTCTTGCAACCAGAAGTAGACTTTCTTCCACTTAGGATCGACACCTGACTGGATCGAACTGGCTGTTCGAGGTAGCCGGCGTTGATTCAGTGTCTCGGCATGTTGGGGTACCGCGTCCGGCGTCGGAGAAATTTCACGACGTGAAGGGGTACTTGGCGTCGTAAGAGTCGCTCTTGAAGGGCTATCCGGAAATGATTTCGATCTCATTTCTAGAATTTTGAAGTTCAGAATGCCCGATGGAGTTGGCATCAGCCTCACAAGGCCGGTTTCTCTTGAAATAAGATAGAATTGACGAGTCGTCGTTCTTTCGCGCATGCATACTTGAAAATGTGTCCGACGAAAATGAACTGATCGTTACGATGATAGCGCAGTAAAATGCCACAGAATGTATTTCTTTTGCAATTTAAGTTCTAAATGCAACTTGCCAATAGATTTGTTTAAAACAATTCCATTATCGCACAATTATGTTCATACATGTATACAGTACAATTTTCGAAGTGTTTGTCTTCTAATCACAGAACTAAGAATAACCAAATAATTACTCATGATCGCATCTCATTTAAATCATTGAACATTATGTTAAACACACCGGGTTCCGCTATTAATTGAGAATATCAAGAGTCAACAGAGCCAAAATACGATCAAACGACACCGACAGACTTGCGAATTCACCACGTGGAGAGGCGGAGTTATCCAGCTGATAGTAAAGAAATCGATTGTGATTGGTCAAATCGCCCATTGCTTAACCTTGAATGAGGTGTGTATTGAAAAGCGACCTGTGTGTACAATGCAAGAAACAGAAAATTATGACATGTCGATTTTGAATAAACGGATGTCGGCGAATGTAACACTTGTTGGAAATAGATCAAAGCTTGTTAACGGTTGTCTGGGGAGAACACTGGGACCCGGCCCGGTCCTTGTTAGCCGAGCAAAATCTCGATCCACAACTGCTCCAACCTAACCAAAATGGCAACCCACGCTATCTCCCGCTTGTCACGTGATTGATTTGTTTTTAATCGTTCTTTTAATATCCTTTCCTTGCGAATCACAACATTAAATTGTTTTCTTGTTTTTATTTGTAGAATTATCTTTCAAAGTTCGCATTCCTTCTCGAAATATTTGTATTTTCTTAAAATGCACTACTTTTTATGCCACACAACTACGCAATCTTTCAGGCGTAACTAAACTACTCATTCATATCCAGTTGCTTGTTCACTGCCGTAGCTGGTCATGATTTCACTCTACATTGTCCGATGGAATTTTTGGCATGGATGCTCCAGAATTACACGGAAACTTACTATCAATCGCTCAGAATTCGTGGAATGGTGTGCTGCATTGTGCTTCACACTTGTGCAGAACATTTCGGCCTGCTCTCGCGGTGACCACTTACTTGATACGCTCTCGTGGTCGCAATGATACACCCGAAGTTCAGGACTGCGCGTCGCAGAGTTCACAGCATCGTTAGTAAAATACTGGCGCATGCGCGCCAGTATTAAAAACTAGGAACGGATGGTGAATTGGTACTGAAATATTCTTCCGAGTGAGTACTCGAGTACCCGAAAGATTATAACCGATTTCAGAAGAGATCGTTTACAATGAGTTTTCGTTCGTGTTCGTTTATCTTCAAGTTATATTTTTTATTAAAGTACCATGTTTTATAAAAAAAACAACAAGATACATGAAAAGGAAATGATGCGAAAATGATGATTTAAAAAAGCTAAAACATCTCATAGGGCGGAAAAATATTATTACAACTAAAACTAAAAAACTGGGGTGCGGATGAAAGTGTCTGTGGGGTGGGGACAGTATGTGTAAAACCTGAAAAACTAAGCATATCTGAATTCTGATCGAATTAAAATGGGTTCAAACATGATTATGCTTTCGTAAAGCATATTATGCGATAAGAACGTGTTGTCTTGTGATGCTAACACTAAATGGAAGTTAATAACTCTAATGTTTACTCTTCAAGAAACTCGAGAAAATTTAAGGGAATAATCATTAGTAAAAGAATTCACTATGTAACTGAAGACCAGTCAAAACGATTTTGAAGGAATCTAAGAGATGCTTCACGCTTTCCTAATACATGTAATTCAAATCAAGTTTGAGATAAACATGAAGTCAGAAACAATGTTTCAAGGATACATCTGCCAACAAGAAGAATTACTGATTTCGAGGTAATTTCTACCTTAGTATAATCAAAGGAACAAACGTAAACCATATGGGCTC